>SJYT01081774.1:203039-247143 GCA_006410635.1 Cephalophus harveyi
ATGGATGTGAGTCTGAGTGAACTCCGAGAGATGGTGATGAACAGGGAGGCCTGGCGTGCTGCGATTCATGGGGTCGCAAAGAGTCGGACACGACTGAGCGACTGAACTGAACTGAACTGAACTGAAAGTCCTCTCCCCAGATCTGGGCCAAAGCAATGTTTTCTAGCTTGGTCAGAGGCTCTCTTCCTGAGACGCTCCAAAAGTTGGAGATCAGTGAAAAATCTCAGCTCCTTTCTTTTTCAGTTCTCTTCTACTTTTATCTCTGGTAATAAGGGAGTGAATCTGTAAGTAGTAAGACAGAAAATAAAGAAAATCTTGGGATGGAGATAAACCGTTGCTTCATTTGGTTTGAAGGAAAATGCACGGTCAGACTAGTGTTATATTCTAGTAAGCTTGAGGCTAAATGGTTGGGCATGAAAAAGGGCCACAACGAAACCAGCCAATGTAACAGAATATGATTCTGAGTTGAATATGTTTCTGAGTTGAAGTGCAGAAGCCAGGGTTGGGAGGGATGAAAAGGTCATCTCTGGAGCAACTTTGCTAGAAGCATGAGGGACAGTCCCCTGGCTTATTATGGCTGTGAGAATGGAGTTTTGTCCAAACGAATGCCTTATTTTCCTTTCGGCTGTGACTTTACTTTTCTTCTTTGCTTTGTTTCTACAGTGAATCATGGCCTTTTTCTGTGGATCATGACCCTGTTCTTCCTCTAGTCTTAACACCGATGGCTGCAACTTATTTCCACCCTCCTGTGAAGTTAATTATGAGAGAATGGGTGCTTGGGCGTGTGTTGAAGACAGAGAAATGATGTCAAATGCCTCTGTCTGAAAACCAGATTGCTCTAGCAACTGGAAGAGGCAAAGCATTGTCCCAGTTTTCAGTTTCTATTCCAATCTCTGGAACAGCTCATGCATTTGGTATCTTCTTCTAAGACACAGGGAACCACACCGCATAAAAGACTTGTATCAGCACAGAGATCACAGGGAAGGCTTTAGTGGAGTCTTTCATGTGCATCTCAGCACCATTCATTCCTAAAAAGGTAGTTGTTATAATGTCACTTGTGGGCATCTTCCAGGAGTCCCTTAGGAAAATGTGTCAGCTATCCAAAGCTTTCTGATTCTCACCATACATTTCTCCCCAAAAGAGAAAAAAAATCTTTTGGAAAAAAATAGAAATAATACATTGGCACTGTTTAGCATTATCATCAAGTAAGTCATCTTAAGATATGTGTGCTTCATTTTTTCAGAAGATGTTCTATATCATTTCTGCAAACATGTCATGCTTGCAAAGTTCACATTAGAAAGGTCTGCGTACAAGCTGTGCCAACTCCTTGTTGAATACTTCTATGAAAGAACAGAAAGAAGGGGCTGCCTCTGAAGCTGCCTCAAGTGAGTCATGGAGTTTTTATCGTGTATCACTGTTGCCATTCATTTCTGCTTCACAGGAAACTATTAAAAGGGTTGGACAAATTCCACCTTTGCAGCTTTCTGCGGTTATAGTCAAACTTTCTATTTTGATCCTTCCTAAAAGGTGAATATTTGAAACAAAAGAACCTTCCAAGAATTGGGAGGACTGAAACCAATGCTGTGATATCAGAAGAGTTAAGAGCACTGACTGGACTGGAGAATGAAAAGGCAATCACATAAGCCTTTGATCAAATTCTAGTCTCTTGTTATCTTAAAACTTCTGCCTCCTTGTTCATTGTATATAAACCCAAAATAAGCAAAGCTAAAAGCTGGAGCTATCCTTGATTTTGACAGATGCTTAAAATGGGGAATAAACCCTAAACAATCAAAGAATCTTGGAGTTGGAGCTCTGGAAGTGAAGGTGGGCTTCATAATTCCTCCTTTATTTTCTGATTTGCAAATATCTCAGTTTTCTGAGACTTTCCATAAACTACAAATTGTTAGACTTTTTCCTATGTAACAAAAGAGTATGGTCCAGGAAGAGACAAACACCCTTGAACAATGCTCAGATGAGCTCAAGCATCTCCTGAGCATTTCATTAGCCATCCTGGTGTTCAGATTGATTTATGGGTCTTGGGTCCATCTTTTCCTCACCATTAGCCATCATTAGACCATTATGGCTCCCCACAGTCCCTCAGCTTACTGCTCCCAGGGAGGAGCTGCAATCTTGCCCAGCTGTGCTGAGCTGGTTTTCACTATCACTAATTTTCTGCCAGAATCTATGAGTAATGTCACATTTCATGCCGTTCCAATAAAAACATTTGCTCTCTGGCAAGTCTAGTAAAGAGCTTGATGGAGAAACTACAGAAAGTCCCCAAGGGGGTAAAAGGTGACTGAGGGATTTTGTCACGAGAAAAATTGAGTACCTAGGCTGACACAGTAGATCAAAACAGGAGAAAAGAATGAGGTAATCAGGTCACAACTCAAAGACCTTGAGACACTTATTCATTTACTCAACAATATATTTTAAGCACCTACAATGTGCCAGACACCATGCAAATAGAATTGTCATGTCTGTTGGATGCAGTCCCTTAGAGCCAGAAGATCTGGGATCTGCTCCATGTTTCTACTTTCTGAGATGGGCAACCTAATAAAAATGGCTTCCAACCTTCTAATCTACATACGAGTCATCTGTTTCATAACAGAGCTTTGCAATAATCTATGTTTTTTGTATAAGATATATAATAATTATTCAAGTCTTAATTTATAGGACTTCATGGAGAATGGCATGATAATTGCTGGAGATTTATATATATATACGGCTTCCCTGGTGGTTCAGTGGTAAAGAACATGCCTGCCAATGCAGGAGACATGGGTTCAGCCCCTGGATTGGGAAGATCCCCTGGAAAAGGAAATGGCAACCCATTCCACTATCCTTGCCTGGAAAATTCCATGGACAGAGGAGTCTAGAAGCCTGAAGTCCATGGGGTTGCAAAGAGGTGAGCATGACAGCAACTAAACAACAACAATTTATATACATATATGGAGAGAGAGAAACAGAGACAGTTCTTAAGAGGAGGACATTCTCCTACGTAAACACTCATCTGCCCATTGCGGAAGAAAGGCGGGTCCTTGTAGGCCCTTGACTGCTGTGAATATGTTTTTGAAGGCAGTCTGCATCCCTTTTTAGGAGGAGCCTGGTGGGCTACAGTCCATGGGGTCGCAAAGAGTCAGACATGACTGAGCGACTTCACTTGCACTTTCAGTTTTTTATAAAGATTCAGATTTTGACTATTAACTGAATTTGATGACAGCTTTCCTGAGAGTAAACAAAATTCAAGTGGACACCTTGATCTTTCTGCTACTAGTTACATTTTTAAGGATTATTATCTATAGAGCATTAAGGAGTGTATTATCTGTAATCCTAAACTCTGATTTTAAAACACAGTAATATTACAATTTAAAAAGAAAGTTTTGTGTTTAATACTCCATCTAGTTGCATTCAAAGAGAAAGATATTTATCATTGTGGAAGATGCTACAAAAAGGTCTTGGATTGAAGGAATAAACACAAGTAAGCAGTCAAAACAAGGTAAAAGCAGAGTCCTAAGTATTATTTCTTAAGCATGCTACTCAGCAAGTACTGTTCAATACATATCATACATGTGAGCAAAAAACATTAAAAAGCAAAATATAAACTGGGAAATATTTATAATATTGATTTAAAAGGCATAATGGTATTATTACATAAAGAGCTACTGAATATAAGATGCAAACTGCCCAAGGGAAGCAGCAGCAAAATTCACAAACTCTACACTCATAAAATAGAGAACACGTATGGGCACTCAGTATTTGAAAAAGTATTCCAGTGAATTTGTTAAAAATAAATAGGTAGATTTTTAATAATGAAATGACTTCCCTAAATAAGCTAGAATTTTTCCAATGATAATGCCCAAATTCAGGAAAACAAGAATTTTAAATTAATACAACCATTTTGGAGAACAATTTGGTGACATCTTACTCATTAATTCACGAAACATGTAATTATTAAATACCGAGCCTGACCTGAGGCATTCACTGGAATCACAAAGTAAGCAGTATTTCCTAAACACCTTAACATATTATATTCATTGACACAGAAAATATTAAACAGTCACTTACAGAAAGGATGTTTGCTATAAGATTATACATAAAAATTGAAATACCCCAATTTCTAATGGAAGAACATTTATGAGGTAACTGATGGCATAGCAATCCTATGAAATTATGCAATCATAAAAATAAACATTATACAAGTATATTTAGAGGCATAAAATATATATTTACCAAATACATTTAATTTGCAAAAGTAGTTTATAAAAGCTGTACATGGCATGATCCCACTTGAAAGAAAATACATATGTTCATATTTACATTTATATAGAAAAATGTCTGGAAAATTATACATTCAAAGCATAGCAGTATAATAAAATTTTTATTTTAAATTTACTCTTACTTTTTGTTCCTTTTTCTAATGTCTTCTAACTGTAGATTGCTTTATATAAAAATTCTTTTTTTCTCCTGGATTTTCCTAATTAAACTTTTTCATTTTGAAATGATTGTAGATTCACATACAATTCTGATGCAATTCACATCTGATTTCATAAAACCTGGCATTTTCACAGAATCTCACTGGTCCCAATCTCCCCTGAAATGAATGTATCCTTGTTATGAGGTTGCAGTAACTTTGCTGTCTCCTTTAGAGTCTCCTCACCAGTTCACTTCCACGTTTGCCTCTGACTTATCGAACCCAAGAGGACTACAAGTAGCTCACGGTTCTTTACATGTTAACCTGGCTAGCCCTGAAACAGAAATAGCACCAAATGTGTAACGCCAATAAGTCAATAAATAGAAAGTCAGGTAGGAAGTAGAGTGGGTGAATATGAGGGCAGGTAGTTCAGAGGAAAAAAAGGGTTTCGGGTGACACCAGCAGATTTCTGGAAAGAAAGGTTACACAGTGAAGAGGGGGTTCCTTTAACTCATGTTAGAGGTCGTTTCATTTCTCAACCAATACATTTTCACAGTTTGACTTTTCATCTGGACTCGAGCATAGACAATATTTGGAAAGGCAAATTTCAGGGGAATGTGATTTAACTGTTCATCAGATTAGGCCAGTCTCCAAAATGTCATTTGCTGCTCTCTCCTGCCAACTAGACCTAGTTTCACACTCTGAGGACTTTCATATCCTGGCCCAGGAAGATTGGCACCTCCCAAGATCTGGAGTGGCTGAAAGGAGATTTTCTCCTTGACACATGAACTTCACCAGTTAACCTGCCTCACTATAGTTCTCGAATACAGACACCACACGGGGTATTTGCTTTTCTGCTTCTTCCAGCCTCAGCCTTAGCAAAAAAAACAGATAAACAAATAAAGGCTTGAGCTGCATTTCAACAGCACTACCAGATAAATCTTTCAGAGTTTATTTGATACCGGCTGTGTTTATAATATAGCCTGGCTTTCTTATCTCCTTCTCCTATCTAGTTTCCAGGTAGTTTTAGGTTTAAGAGTTGGCCTAGGCACTTAACAGCACCCTTGCTCCTCATGTATAAATCACAGTAACAATATCCTTTGGCCTTCTGTTCCTCCCGCCTTGTGATGAGCTAAGAATGGGAAGGAGCTGTAATCTTCAGACTCTTTCATGCTGTGACACATCAGCTGAAAATGACATCCTGGAAAAGGTTGTGTTCTGATCATAATGCGTTACAGAAGGAAGATGAAGCTAAAGTCTCACGTATTGTCTGTGAAGTGTGCTACATAACTTTTCTCTCCAGTCATTAGCCCTCATTTTAATGTTTCTCTTTCATTAGCTTTCCTGAGCAAAGAAAGCTGAAGCATTTAAAGCTAAGTTAATGCAAAATGTTTAAACAGGGTTACTAGAAACGAGTGTCATGGAGATACTGAATATTGAACAAGTTATCATCATTAAGTATTCCCCAGGCACTGAGGTAGCAGATTTTATCTGGGGTGTTTGCAAAAAGTGGTCCCTTCATCAGATAGCTTAAAATCCAAGAGTTACAGTACTGGCATTATAATAAAATAAAATTGAGTAAATGGGAACGTATGGCAAATAAATAAAAAAGTGAGAGAGATAGGTAGATAGATAGACTGAACTTAGGCATTATACATTCAAGTAACAGATAAATTGTCAGTAGACTCAATAAAATTTTGCAGAGTATGCAAAGTTAAGGGGCCATACTGATAAATAAATAGAGAAGGCTTGAGCTGAATTTGCAGACATAAAAATTGGGATAAGTTTTCACACTTATCTTGACCGGTTCAGTATGATTCTGTGCAAGAATTATTTCAGGATTTGCTTGTAAGTGTTGTAATAACATGTAAGGCTAAGCTTCTTTGGGCTGAGTTGCCAAATCAGAGGAGCATTATGTAAATTCATATATGAGATGTGAAAGGGTTGGGCTGACTTGTGGCTTATGAGACATGGGAGATTAGGTGAAGATCTGTGTGTGCATTAGAAATGTACAGGACTCAATGGATATCTAGAAAATATGGTTAAAAATTAGGTCCATAAAAAGGGAAGGGATTATTTATCAAACAAGAAGTTTTTGAGACATAGTTCATTTAGCTCATACCAGAATCCTCAAGTTTGGCTATTTCCAGAGCCCATCATTCCTGGAACAAAGAAATAGGGTCCTTAGTCTCTGGTTTACTGAGTTATTCATAATCTGGCAGGCTTCCCTTGTGGCTCAGCTGGTAAAGAATCTGCCTGCAAGGCGGGAGACCTGGGTTTGATCCCTGGGTTGGGAAGCTCCCCTAGAGAAGGGAAAGGCTACCCACTCCACTATTCTAGCCTGGAAAATTCCATGGACTGTGTAGTCCATGAGGTTGCAAAGAGACGGACATGACTGAGCGACTTTCACTTTCCTGAGTGGCAAGCCTGGGGGACCTTGCAGGATCAAGTCCAAAAAAAAAGACAATATTTGTCACTCAGTCATGTCCGACTCTGTGCAACGCTGTGGACTGTAGCTCACCAGGCTTCTCTGCCCATGGGATTCTCCCGGGAAGAATACTGGAGTGGGTAGCCATTCCCTTCTCCAGGGGATCTTCCCGACCCACAGATCGAACCCAGGTCTCAGGACTCCTAAAATCCAGGGGGTAAGCATCTGGGTGTCACTCAAATCATTCATATCAGCTGAGAATCTTTTAGAAACACAATGGTGAAGATAGAAGACTTGGTTTGAGGTCTAGATTCTAATCTCATCTCTGTGATTACTAAGAATGTGCTTTTGGGCAATTCATGCCACATATGTGAGTCTCACTACCAGAAAACGTAGAATGCGTTCTACATTAGCATTTCCTAAACTGTCTTCAAAAACCGTTCAGTGGCTTATGGGGATCGAATCCATGTCTCCTGCACTGGTGGGAGGGTTCTTTATCACTCAGCCACCAGGGAAGCCTTCTTCCATCAATAATGGACATTACTTTATGTGTCCCTCAAGTCTAGCCCGGCCTTGTTACTTGCTTTAACATGATGCAGGAGAAATAATGTTATTTAGCTTTCAAGGCTTAAGAAGTCTTATAGTTTCTGTTGTTTGTCCTGAAACCATCTTGGAAGGAAGATTTTTGGGAGGAGGAGTAGAAGGGAGGTACTTCTACTACTACTACTAAGTTGCTTCAGTCGTGTCCAACTCTGTGCGACCCCATAGACGGCAGCCCGCCAGGCTCCCCCGTCCCTGGGATTCTCCAGGCAAGAACACTGGAGTGGGTTGCCATTTCCTTCAAGTACCAATTGCCAGATCGTCTTATAGTTCCCAACACAGGAAATCCACAGAATGGCAAAAATTAATCCATCGTTGTTTTTTAAGCCACTACATTTGGGGGTGATTTATTATACAGCAATATAAAATTGAAATGGTGTTAAATATCAATATGATTTTATTATCAAATAAGAGGGGTGAAGATCAAGTGAGCAGTATAAATAGGTTTCTCAAACTGGACTGTCAGAGCTTCTAATGTGCTAACACTGCTTTAAAACTCCAAAGTGTGAGAGAGATTTATATACCTTGTCTGCCAGACTTATTTAATCATTGTTTTCCCTACAAAGCTGTCTAATTACTCGTGGGCCACAGTTTGGGAAACACCGATATAGTTGAATCCCAAAGGCCCTGCCAGCTCTAACATTCTAAAAATCTGCAAATGAAACAGGAAGTGTTTTGGTCACTATTTCTTCTTGATTATCTTGATGACAAGAAAACTCCTTCCATAGTTGGTTGCAACCAAATTTCATTATGCACTTCCACTGAAACTGGTTTTTAATCAATTAACAGAAGAAAGCAGTATTGGAATTATTAATGAGCAAAGGCCCTGCCAGCTCTAACATTCTAAAAATCTGCAAATGAAACAGGAAGTGTTTTGGTCACTATTTCTTCTTGATTATCTTGATGACAAGAAAACTCCTTCCATAGTTGGTTGCAACCAAATTTCATTATGCACTTCCACTGAAACTGGTTTTTAATCAATTAACAGAAGAAAGCAGTATTGGAATTATTAATGAGCAATTAAATAGAGATTAAAGAGCTATTAACCTGCAGCTTGGTGGTAGAGTCTTGGCTGTCAGGTGGTGTGGGAGCCTGATGGATGTGGATCCATGAGAGGCTGTCACAATGATGAAACAAGCAAAGAGCAGGCTAATAGATTTATCTATTTCTTCTTGGCAGATTGTAATAGGATATGGAATTGTCCTGCTGATCGAGGGATCTATAGAATAGAAAGCTCTTAATAAAAAGAATGTGACTAGAGGAAGAAGAGCTGTACTCTCTATACCCAATACTTTCAGAGACTAGTCACATGATCAAAGGCTGGACACGTGATGCTTGTGTGCATATATGTGAGAATATGCATGGGTATGGCAACCCACTCCAGTGTTCTTGCCTGGAGAATCCCAGGGACGGGGGAGCCTGGTGGGCTGCCGTCTGTGGGGTCGCACAGAGTCAGACACGACTGAAATGACATAGCAGCAGCAGCAGGCATGGGTAAGGGTTTTCCTAAGGCCCACTTGACTTCACATTCCAGGATGTCTGGCTCTAGGTGAGTGATCACACCATCGTGATTATCTTGGTCGTGAAGATCTTTTTTGTACAGTTCTTCTGTGTATTCTTGCCACCTCTTCTTAATATCTTCTGCTTTTGTTAGGCACATACCATTTCTGTCCTTTATTGAGCCCATCTTTGCATGAAATGTTCCCTTGGTATCTCTAATTTTCTTGAAGAGATCTCTAGTCTTTCCCATTCCGTTGTTTTCCTCTATTTCTTTGCATTGATCACTGAGGAAGGCTTTCTTATCTCTTCTTGCTATTCTTTGGAACTCTGCATTCAGATGCTTATATCTTTCCTTTTCTCCTTTGCTTTTTGCTTCTCTTCTTTTCACAGCTATTTGTAAGGCCTCCTCCGGGAGCTGGTGATGGACAGGGAGGCCTGGCGTGCTGCGATTTATGGAGTCACAAAGAGTCGGACACGACTGAGCGACTGAACTGAACTGAAGGGCTTTTCAAGTATTGTTTCTCATAAAGATTACATGTGGCTCCTTGCATGTATTTATATTTACCTGGGTGTTTCTGGCTTAGTCTATGTATGTTTGTGTGGGTGTCTCTATGTGCATTTCGTGTCTTCATGTCATATTACGCGTGGAGGCAAGCATGCATACAGATAAATATGGCTGAGACAGTATGTGACTGATAATGATCCGTGGCTCTCTGTGCACCAGCAGGGCATAATACAGTGTGACAGGAATAAAACATAGCCAGAGGAAAGAGAGAGGGGCCATTGGCATGCAGCAATTTCATGAGGTCAGTACACCATTTAAGTGGCTCCACCGAGGGAAAGTTCTGCCTCTGTCTGGGAGCAAGTGAACTGGCTCCCTCTCTTGGTGAGTTCATCACCCATCATGGTGAGGAAGGTCAGAGACGGCAAAAGGAATGAATTGATAACAAAATATGACCCTGAAATCAGATCAGCAAAATCAATCCATTCCTGGCTGTGACTGGCCCAACATCTCATTTGAGACAGAAAGTTGTGAACTATAACAAATAAAGCTTTGCTATAGCTTAAAGAGGAAGGGAAATTTTTCAATTTTCTCCCTACTTAATTAACATTTGCTCCAGGTATACTATTACTCCTTTTCTCTTTGATAAATCAATCCCATTCAAATTCATTTGGGTTCCTGTCATTCAGTAATTTTCCAACTCAAGGAGGTCCTCACTCTTAAGTAATTTGCAGCATTTATTGAGTTAGTCTCAAACCCTCCACTCACATTTTACATGCACTGTTTTAATCTTTATCACAGCTATATTGGGTGGTATTGTTATTTCCATTTCACAGATGGTCAAGTGAGGTACAGAGTTCAGGACCTGGGCCATGAGCACACATCTGTGATTTCAGATTTACAGCTATAGTGGATAGATCCCCAAACTTATGCTTTTGATAAGGATAGCACACTGGTTCTCTTATAAGGAAAACTGCCCAAGCTTTCTTCCCATCATTTCTTTTTATTGGGGTCAGCATGTAGGCATGAAAGGATTTTAGCTTGGTTTCCTGGATTTAATGAAAAATCTGCTGACTTTGCCCCATTATTCCTGTTTCCCAAGAGCATGTTGAGAAAAACTGTGGTTACCTAATTGTATAGTCGCTAAGTCGTGTCTCTTTTGTGACCCATGGAGTGTAGCCCACCAGACTCCTCTGTCCATGGAATTTCCCAGGCAAGAATACTGGAGTGCGTTGCCATTCCCCTCTTCAGGGGATCTTCCCAACCCAGGGATCAAACCACGTCTCCGGTACTGGCAGGAGGCCTCTTTATCACGGAGCCGCCGGGGAAGCTTGTGGTCACCTAACACATATCTTTAAAACTAAGAGAAGGTGCTCTCCTTGGGCAGAATGCTCTCTTCAACTCTGCTTCAAGACCGGCTACCAGAGGAGGCGATACGCTGCTCCAGTGACAGTGGCTGGGAGGGACCCGGGAGACAGCCCCCAGGAGCAGGTCACTTGGATTCTATGATTCCAAGTAGCAGTACATGGGGCCTGATGGTAGCTAAGTCAGGTCGTGACAATTAGTGACAAATTGCTGAAGCTCATCCTTCTGGATCAACAATGTTCACAAATTTCCATCAGGCAAAAATCAGCTGTTATGATCTGACCAACTCAGAGCAGGCACTACCAGGTTCAATCTGCGAGACTTGAGCTTTCAAACAGGCAGGTACTAAGAAGGCTAGGAAGTCTCCATGGGGTTATACAAAATTCACTTCTATAGAAAATTTTGAATTTGCTGTTGATAGTGTTCTTCCTTCTGATTACAAAAAGTGAAAAAAAATTAGCACGAGCCTCTGGTCCTGACTTCCTCGGCTTCCCTTGTAAGCAACCGACAACTTGTGCCAAAAAGGAAATGTTTTGTTGGGTTAACTTTCAAAGAAGAAAAGAAAGGTGCCAGTGTTTAGCACACACCTATTTCCTACCAATTATTGTGACAGAAGCTTCACACACGTTATCTTACTTGATGCTCATACCTTCCCTAGGTGGTAGATAGGTTTGTCTTTATTTTATTGTTGAACCTACAATGTGTTACGGTTGATAAGAGGCAAAACCTGACACCAATTTCAGTACATTTTTTCTCTTTATTTTGTTTTGTTTTCCACTCTACATCTGCCTAATCTAGGTTATGATGTTACTGTTTAAACAATTGATTTATCCCCCAAACACATAGACAGCTACTACCTCACTAACAAAGGGAAGCTTTGAAACTGGTAGAAAACAAAATGTCACATAGTTAGTCAAACAGGCTGGTCTGGGCAGGGGATAGGAACTTTTCTGGGAAAACTGAGAAGATCCCAAACAGAATCTGACTGCAGAACACTCTCCTTTTTTTGTTAGGGGTGGGGGGTCTTATCTTCTGCATCCAGTATCTACGATGGGACCCATGGCTACCCTCTGCCCCTTTCTTGGGAGAGTGAAGGGTCACCAGTAGGGAGATTTAGAGAAAGATGTCTATGCAATGAGCCTCTGAAGAATGGCTTCACGTGCTGATCTTGGAATGAGATAACAGCTACCCTCTTTAGTCAACATAAGGGCCAGTCAGGTCAGGGAAATAGGAACCACGTGCGCATCTGGAGCTCGAGCCTGTAAAACAAGACTGTGTCTCCCGCAACGCTGCATGCATGCATCCTTCCCCATGTGGAGGGACACATCGGGACAGGGATTCAGTATTCAGACATCTAGATTCTGGCATTCTCTCTCATCACATATTTATAATCCTGCTCCACACAGGAGGAAATTGAGGGCTCTGAGAGATAAGTAACATTAAACCAGTAAGAGATTGCACCAGGACTGCACAGTCTTTCTAAATCTAAAGTCCATTATCTTTCTCACCACCCTCTCAGCTTCAGTCTAGGAAGATGTCTGACAAGAGCCAGGTAGTAGGTTGTGGTTACCACCCCAAGACATGTATTGAATTATCATGTTCAGGGCTGACACTGTGATCTGCATTGCAGGATACAAAATGACATATTGCCCCTGCCCTCCAGAAGCTCCTGATCTAGTGAGAAAGGCTCAGTAGAGTCAAAAGCAAACCATGAGAAGGGGGATAATGAAGGCTTGTTGCAGAGATTTATGAGAATAAAAGACTTGATGTCTTTTATTCTTCTGGGAGGCATAAAAGACAGTTTTATTGTAAAACCTGGTCTCTGAAAGAACGGCAGTTTCAAGACATGGAAGAAAGTTTCAAGAAATTTCAAGAAATACATAGGACCTTTCAAGCAGTGAGAACCATATGAACAATGATAAGAGGCTCGAAGCCTGAAGGACATCGTCAGGGACAAGGAAGTATTTGGGGAACATTGCATAAGAGGAAGCAGAAGCAGACTGGAGAAGAGCTGAGGCTAGAAAAATGGATTTGAATTTGAAAACAACATTAGCTGATAATAGAAAGGCTTGAATTCTAAGTAGCCTGGACAGTATTCTTGGCTTGGGACTATATTCTTTGCATAACAGGGAATCTCAAAAATTCCCTGGAAAAGGACTTTACGAAACTCCTCTGGTGCCCATGTAGAGGATCAATAGCCTGGGAGTTCAGCAGGAGTGCTCACCCACTCAAGAGGAAGAACGATGAGTGTTTCTCCTTGTCTCACTGGGATCTTTGTATCCTTATGCCACTAGGTGAGGCATAGACCCAAAGCCCTACTGGGAGTCTTTTCCAGGCAAGTACTTTCAACTGTGAAGTGATTGTTTGGCTAAGCATCCAGATTAAAGATTTAGGATGGGATTATTGGGAAACATGTCAGAGTTTAAAGTATCTAGTTGCACAAGAAATCTCTGTCTTCAGGATCACATCAAGGAATGAACAGAGGACCCCAAAAGCAGTGTCTCTGGCAAAGCAGAAGGGGCTGATTCTCTTGCTCAGAAAGAGAGAATCTTGACCATGGGATAACATTTTGCAGAAAGGGAGTACAATTATCGGGCAGTGGTCAACCAGGGGCATCACCTGTAAGGAGACACTGGATTCTGTCTCACAAAAGTTGGGCACTGGCAACTTACAGTCTATGGACTACAACCTGTGCCAATGTCAGGATAAGAAGTTCAAGTTGGGTGTCATATCTAACTTTTCTAACAGATTTCTAGGAAGGCTTGGTTGTCTATTCAGAGACTCCTTACCAAGTAGGTGAGCCTAGAATGGGTCTTCAGTGGACCTCAACAGATAGAAGGACAGCCTCCCAACCAGACACCCCAGGTGTGTCCGAGTCTGGTTGTACCCCAGTGTTCTTGAGTCTGGACTCCTGCCATGAATGTGTCTCCAAGCCCCCTCATCTTCTTGGCTTTCACTGTCCTCTCCACCCCTCTTTCCTCTCATGTGCATGGCAGGTCTGGTTCCACTTGCCCCTGATAGAAATAAATGTAGTAGAGCCACATCACTACACCTTTGGGGGCAGGAGGAGAAGGGGACGACCGAGGATGAGATGGCTGGATGGCATCACGGACTCGATGGACATGAGTCTGAGGGAACTCCGGGAGATGGTGATGAACAGGGAGGCCTGGCGTGCTGCGATTCATGGGGTCGCAAAGAGTCGGACATGACTGAGCGACCTGAACTGAACTGATTAGTGAAAACCCCTTGCTCACAAACACTAACCCATGCTAGCCCAATGGTTCCTAGGCTTTTTATAAAGAATGTACAGTCATTTTTAAGTAGTGCGGCCTTAGGTAAGTTAACAAACTGACACCTGTATCAGTTTCTTTATCTGTAAGTGAAGATATAACTCCTTCAGAGCACAGTCAGGAGGATTAAATGATATCAAGTCTGTGAAATTCCTGAACACAGTGGCTGACATAATCCTGGCTATTCTAAGATCATGAGAAATAAAGTGGAGATTGGCATTTCTGGGGAGGAGATGAGAATGTGTGGATGAGAGTGGAAAATATGGGGCCTTTTTTTCTTCTTCTCAAGACTGATCTCCCTGCAAAACATTTAGCTTCAAGATGCTAGGCTGCGTCCCATTCAGGACTGTCTGAGGTCATCTGAGCCAGCTCAGCGGTTCACTCACTCTGACTGGAGGGTGATGCTCTCTTTTCCAATCATCTTTCACCCTTCCAGGTGCGCCCAATTTCTGAAGTGAAAAAACTGCTAAAGGTGTAAGAATGAGAGTTATGTTTCCAAACATCAGTATCTTAATAATTTAGGCCATGTGACGTGGCCCTTCTATCTCCTCCCGTAACAGCTTGCACTTGCCTCGTTATAGGACTTGTTTTGCCACAATAAACCTATTGCTAGAGTAGGTTCTTAGAATCCAGAGCCCTGTAAGACTGTGACTTCCGACAGAAGGAGACGTGTGATTGTCCCTGTTGTACCACCACCAGGAGAAAGTTTGGCACAGTGGACCTTTGTAGAAATGAATGCATGACTGAGTTAAAGCAAAAGGTCCAAGGGACTCCATAGTCCAGAGACCCAAAAACAAATGGAGAAGTGACCTAAGCGTCCATCAATGGGTGAGAGCCTCAAGAAGATGTGCTACACGTGTGCCACATATAAACAGTTAGCCATGAAAAGGAAAGAAATCTAGCCATCTATGACAACATGGCTGTATCTTGAGGACATTATGCTAAATAAAATAAGTCAGAGATGACAACTACTCCTTAATCACTTATATGTGGAATCTAAAAAAACACATTCATAGAGACAGATGGAAGATGGTAGCTGTCAGAAACAAAAGGAGGGGGCTGGGAGAGGTGAGGGAAGAGAGTCAAAGGGAATAAACGTGCAGTCATAAATAAGCCCTGAGCATGTAATAAATAGCATGGTGACTGTAGTTAGCAATACTATATCATACATGTGAAGTAGCGGAGAAGGCAATAGCAAGCCACTCCAGTACTCTTGCCTAGAAAATCCCATGGATGGAGGAGCCTGGTAGGCTGCAGTCCATGGGGTCGCTGGAAGTCGGATGCGACTGAGCGACTTCACTTCACTTTTCGCTTTCACACAATGGAGAAGGAAATGGCAACCCACTCCAGTGTTCTTGCCTGGAGAATCCCAGGGACAGGGGAGCCTGTTGGGCTCCTGTCTATGGGGTCGCACAGAGTCGGACACGACTGAAGCGACTTAGCAGCAGCAGCAGCTAGAGAGTAGATCTTAAAAGTTTTCATCACACATACATACACACATGATGTAACTATGTAAGGTGGTGAATGTGCCAACTAAACTTATCATGGAGATTATTTCACTATATATATATGTCAAAGCATAGTGTTGACAATACACGAAACAGTGTTTTTAGAAATGGAGGGCAGAGTAACAAGAAAGGCAAGATTCTGATTTTAGTTTGGTTTCTGATCTCTTTTCCCCATGTTTCTAGAGCACTGATGAGGGCTGACAGTAGACAGGCTATTTTGGTATATTCTGCAAAAGAAACTATGAGGCCTTTCTATGGTGCTTGCGGAACAACACTGCTGCTGCTGCTGCTAAGTCACATCAGTCGTGTCCGACTCTGTGTGACCCCATAGACGGCAGCCCACCAGGCTCCCCCGTCCCTGGGATTCTCCAGTCAAGAACACTGGAGTGGGTTGCCATTTCCTTCTCCAATGCATGAAAGTGAAACGTGAAAGTGAAGTTGCTCAGTCATATCCGACTGTTCGCGACCCCATGGACTGCAGCCCACCAGGCTCCTCTGTCCATGGGATTTTCCAGGCAAGAGCACTGGAGTGGGTCACCAGTGCCTTCTCTGGGAACAGCACTGTTCTTGCCTGGTCTTGCCCAAATAGCCTCTGTTCTAGCTCTGATTTCATTCCTCATCTCACATGAATGCAAGTGAGACACTTTAACCTCAGCCTCGTCCTGTAAAACGCAGGTAAGAGCGCTCCTATGCCTGGCCTCATGGGCCACATGGTGTGAGACCTGGTATGCAGATGAACATAGGGGAAGATAACAAGCAGGTGTCAGACAAGAACACACATTGTCTTCTTCTCCATCTGGCTGAGTTAATTTTTAATAAGGCAAACAATGAATGTTTGAGCTTCCTTCCTAAAATATTTTGACTAGCAATTTAGTGAGTGGGAAGGTTTTAACCAGGCTGGCTCCAAAACAGTGAGTAAAAAAGACAAAATGAAACATGCTAATTTTGAAGAAAATTAAACTACTGATAGCAAGCGATTTGGTAAAACACTTATTCAAGTGTGGGAAAGAGAGGGAAAACCATTTCCCAAATTCGCCCTGTTAGGATCCTACTGTACCAGCTAAGATTTGGCCCCATTTGACAAAGTTTGGGGCCCCAAACTTCAGAATATGGACCAGTAGCGGTCCACGGCCTGTTAGGAACTGGACCACAGAGCAGATGAACCGCAGTGAACAAATGAAGTCTCATCTGCATTTACCCCTGCTCCCCATGGCTCGCGTTACCGCCTGAGCTCCACCGCCTGCCATACCAGTATTGGCATGGCCTTAGACTCTCAGAGGAGCAGGAGCCCTACTGTGAACTGCGCATGCGAGGAACCCAGGGTGTGTGCCCTGCATAAGAGCCTAATGCCTGATGATCTGAGGCAGAGCTGAGGCAGTAGTTCCAGCAGTGGGGAGTGGCTGCCACTGTCTCCCACCACCCCCAGAGAGAACCAACTAGCGGCAAGAAAAGCCCAGGGCTCCCACTGATTCTGCATTATGGTGAGTTATGTAATTATTTCAGTATCTATCTTCATATAATAATAATAATAATGTGCACAAAATACATAATACGCTGAAATCATTCCAAAACCATTCTTCAGTCCCAATCCATGGAAAAACTGTCTTCCATGAAACCAGTCTCTTGTGCCAAAAAGACTGGGGACCACTGATGTAGAATCAGCAGTGTTTCAGCAATATCTTCACAGGGCAAGACCAAGTAATGTCAGGACCAAAACACTCTGCACATACTCAGGCTCAACCTTACTTCCTCACCAGCTGCCCTGCACTGAATTTCTTCATTCCAAAATGTCCTCAAGTCCATTAGCAGTCCTCTGTTCATGCCCTATTTTCTTGTGTTCATCCCAGTCCCTTCCTTTTGCCTTACTGCACAAAGGACAAGACATAGGCTTTTCTCTACCCCAAGCCTGGAATCTAGAGAATCTGGAGACCCCTCTGGGCTCTGACTAATGAGGGAAACAGACTGCTATGCATGCTCATGATTTCCTTTCTTGAGCTTGAAGGTGGCTAAATGCATTCCAAACTCTTCCTAAGCAAAACAGGATATTGCTCTTTAATGTTCTTTTGTTCTACAGTTGAAGGTTGCAGCTAATGCATCTGTAAAATGCAAAGGCTCATGTTACAATTAATCTTCTGTCTCAAACTTTTCTATGAGAATTGAAATATTAAAATGCAAACTCTTTGGGCAATATATATGCTAACATGGCCCAACTGAAAGCTTCCCCACCCCCAAGTTTCCAAGCACTCTCTGGGAACGCTGGCACCTCCAAGTGGACAATCCCATGCTGGAAAACACATGACCCAATCTTCCCCATGCTCCAGCCAACCACCAGAAATGAGAGTGAGGCCACCAGCTGATGACAACACCTGAGCAAACCCAGCAGACATCAGGTAAACGCAGCCCAGATCGAAAGAAGTGCTCATTCATAGATCTATGATCAATCATAAACACTTGGTGGTTTAAGCCACTAAGTGCCAGGCGGTTTGTTATGCAGTCACAGATAACCAATACACTAAAAGCTACGGTTATTTCATCCTTTCTTTTCTTCCCTGGTGGCTCAGAGGTTAAAGCGTCTGCCTCCAATGCAGGAGACTTGGTTCAATCCCTGGGTCGGGAAGATCCCCTGGAGAAGGAAATGGCAACCCACTCTAGTATTCTTGCCTGGAGAATCCCATGGATGGAGGAGCCTGGTAGGCTACAGTCCAGGGTTGCAAAGAGTTGGACACGACTGAGCGACTTCACTTTCACTTTCTTTCACTTTTTCTCCTGCATCTTGGTCTGCCTTCACTATTCATTGAACTCCTGAGTGTGTTAACTCCAGCCTGGTGGAGTTTGTGAGAAAGGCTCAGCAAACCCAGATAGAACAGCTTTGCAGCACAGATGGAAGGATAACACAGATTTTTTTTTTTTTTTCCTATTGTCACCCTCTCTGTCTCCATATATACTGCCATGAAGATCACAATTCTCTCCTTAATTTTCTGGATAAACACAATCATTTCTGATGTTTTTTTTTCCCCCATCCATAATTTTAGCTTCAGGAAATATAGTGGTAAGGCTAAACAAGAATAATCAGAAAGGTTTCTTCAAAGATGTAGGAAAGTGTGCAACTTCTGAAAAGGGGTTAGACTTAGATATTAAGAGGAAATTTCCTGTTCAGGGCAAGAAAAACACTGATTGATTCATCTAACAAATATGATTGAGCAGCTAGCTACTCAGGATCAGGTCCCATTCTGCAAAATGAGGTTACATCTGTGAACAAAACAGACAAAATTCCTTCAAGGGAACAGGGAATGAGTGAAAAAGTAAAATATTGTCAGAAGGTGGTAAGAGCTGGAAATAAACTAAACCTGGGATTTCTGGGGGTTGGAGAGTGGGTTGCAATGTTAAAAAAAAAAAAGATGGTCAGAGAAGGCCTCATTCAGAAGATGACATTTGATCTGTGTCTTGAAAGAAGAGAAGATTGTAAGTTTTGCAGATATACAGCGAAAAAGCGTGCCAGGAAGAGGGAACAGCACGTGCATGGGGCCCAAGGAATTAGTAGCCTAGGGTTTTCTAGGACAAGCAAGGAAGTAAGTGCAGCTGGGGCAGGGTGATCGGGGTGGGAGACCCAAGGGCGGTAGAAGATGATGAAAGACGAGGTGGCAGTGGGGCTTTGAACACAGGATGGCATGATAGGAGCTAGGTTTCAGAAGAATCACACTGGCTTCCGCATTGAGCACAGACTATTGGAAGCAATGGTAGAAGCAGGGAGCCCCATTAGGAGATCATTAGCGTAATCTAAAAGAGAAATGGCAATGGCTTTGGAGCTGAATGTGGAATATAGCACTTGGAACGAAGGTAGATTTTGAAGGTAATGCTGAAAAAAGTCTGCTGAGAGACGATGTGCTCTGTCACATAAGAGGAGTGACAGTGAGTCCACTCTTCCACGATTTGCCACTTGCAAGAAGGGACAATAAGGTTTGGGCGAGAAAATAAGAAATTTGGTTCAGGATAGGAAAGTATAATTCCTATGATGCAAGCTAAATATTACAGTTTGGTCAGCTTGCCTTAAAAATGTGTTTTCAGCCTGAAACTCGTGAGATGTGAATCAAGTGAGTTTGGGTCAAGATAATGAGAGGTTCTCGAATGTCTTAAATAAGAGAGTTAAGAGTTGGAACACTTTTCTGACTGTGAGGATGGGGTCACAGAGGGCCAGTAAAATGCTTGGAAACCCATGTCCCTTAGTGGCCCTTAGAATGTGTTTGTGAAGGGAGTAGGTTATAAAAATCCCGGGTTAGCCACTGAAATGTTTAGAGTGTCCAGGTAGTGAATACAAATGAGTGAAGCAAGACACAAGAAAGCAGAAGCACAAACTCTCCAGTAAACGCGACTGACTTTTGGTCTCAGTGGCCCGGGGACAGCTTGATTGAGACTGGGCACTTCCATCCACAGAGGGAAGTCGCTGTTTATTTCCCAGGTATTGTGGCCACATACAAAGGCAATCCCAGCATTGTCAGATCTTCCAGGTTTTTCTTTTTTTCTTTAATAAAAGCTAGAAATACAGAATTTTATGTGAACTCTCTAGATTTGTATAATTTGGCAAGCAAGTTATTTAAGCACACAAATCACACATATTGCAGGCAAAACAAAATGTAGCTTGAGGCCTGTGGGCTGCTGGCTCCAACCTCTAATACAGATGTTCCGCATACCCTGCTTTTAGGAAGATCCGATTCAGAAGCTGGATTCTCAGGCCCTCTCAGGTCATCTGGCTTTTCCCATCAGTCACCGTCCGAGGGTAACTATTGACTCATTCCTGGACCGTGGTCCTCATAACTCAGACAAGATGATTTGGCTCAGGGTGTGATGAGATCACCAGATCTTTGCTCCCCTCCTCCCATCAGGATTAGAGTTTGCAGCAGTAAGGTTGGTAGTCTTGCATATATACCCCCTGCACATACCACTTCCTCCTGCTTGCACTGCAGTTTTCCAGCGTAAAGCTTTCCCTGCATGCAAAAGAGGGCTCCGCTAGAAGACTGCAGAATCTGAACCCTTGGGAACAGTCCTTCGTCAATGACAAAGTGAGCTGGTGCATATGTACTGCAGCGCCATCACTTCTTGGGTAAGAAAACTCTGCAGCAACTTCCACACCATCTCCCAGAGACTCCTAGCCGGACTGAGCCCCTACTGCCGACAGTAATAACTCATTCACTGTGTGCGTGTTAGTCGCTCAGTCGTGTCCAACTCTTTGTGACCCCATGGACTATATAGCCCACGAGGTTCCTCTGTCCATGGAATTCTCCAGGCAAGAATACCAGAGTGGGTTGTCATTTCCTTCTCCAGGGGATCTTCCAAACCCAGGGACTGAACTCGGGTCTCCCACATTACAGGCAGATTCTTTACTATCTGAGCCAAATATTGACCCCTGTCCTTCACTGGTGTATCCTTTACTGACACAAATACTTGAACTTAAGTTGTTTTTCAGAGTCCCCTGTAGCAAGCATGCTATGCTTCCTCTTGTTGAATGACCAGAGCAGCAATGTTATTAGGCTGGTGGCTGTTTAGCCACTAAGTTGTGTCTGACCCTTGCGACCCCATGGACTTCAGCCCGCCAGGCTTCTCTGTCCATGAGATTCCCCAGGCAAGAATTCTAGAGTGGGTTGCCATTTCCTTCTCCTGGGGATCTTTCCAACCCAGGGATCAAACCCAGGTCTCCTGCACTGCAGGCAGATTCTTTATGAGCTGAGCTGCCAGGGCTGGTACACAGTCACAGGGGTCCCCAGGAGGCACCAGTGGCAAAGGACCCGCCTGACCATGGTGGAGACATAGCACATGTGGGTTCAGTCCTGCAGAAGGGAATAGCTACCCACTGTAGTATTCTTGCCTGGAGAATTCCATGGACAGAGGAGCTTGGCAGGCTACAGCCCATGCGATTGCAAAGAGTCAGACACCACTGAAGTGACTTTGTGTGCGCATACCGACATTTGCAAGCCCCTCTGCTGTGGCTGCATTCTTAAGCATGTGGGGACTCTGTGACAAACTGGCTGATTTTTGTCCTTTCCAAGCCTGGTTTTATTGACAAAGGCATACAACTCTGCTTGAAACAAAAGGTTTTTTTGCTCTGTCGTAAACAAGCTAATCCACAGACAAAGTGCTCCCTCTGCTTCCTTTCCCTTCAACCCCAACACAATTTGTTCAGGATCCTTGGTTGACCTTTTAATTGTGTTTCAGTGGAGGATGGAGAGAAAAAATAAAAAGCCTTCCATCTGCATTCATACAAGCCAGCGGCTACTGCTCGGGGCAAAGTCTGTAACCAATCAAGGGTCAGGACCCTCCATCAGCTGCCTAAAGAAGCCAGCGACCTTTAGAGCCCAGCAGACACCCAAGTTCTGCCCCTCGCAGCTTTTAGGGAATCCCTTTGATGGAGCTAACTGGGGACAACTTGTGTCTGTTCACCTGGCTTAAGAAGAGAAGGAAAGAGGACAAAGAACAGCTTAGGCAAGCACTGGACCCAGCACAGCCCCAGTCCTGATTTCTGGGGGCATCAGGGATGGCTCCCACAGGACTGCCTATCATTTTCCCACTTGTCTTCCTCTCTTACTCTTTCCCTGGTGCTTAAATACTGAATTTCATTTTAGTACTACAGCAGGTAAAGTCAAAATACAGCTATACTGGAAAGACCATGATGGCAAAGTACAAGTGTGCCTCGTTTTCTGATGGGTCAACAGCTAGCACAAGTCTGCGCATAGTAGGCATATATTTAATCAGTATATGCTGAATAAGTAAGCAAATAAATAAATTAGTCTGGGGGAACAGTTTCGATACAAAAAGAAAACAAACTCATTATTACGATGTTAATCAGTAATCAGTTCAGTTCAGTCGCTCAGTCATGTCCAACTCTTTGTGACCCCATGAATCACAGCATGCCAGGCTTCCCTGCCCATCACCAACTCCCAGAGTTCACTCAGACTCATGGCCATTGAGTCAGTGATGCCATCCAGCCATCTCGTCCTCTGTCGTCCCCTTCTCCTCCTGCCCCCAATCCCTCCCAGCATCAGAGTCTTTTCCAATGAGTCAACTCTTCGCATGAGGTGGCCAAAGTATTGGAGTTTCAGCTTTAGCATCAGTCCCTCCAATGAACACCCAGGACTGATCTCCTTCAGGATGGACTGGTTGGATCTCCTTGCTGTCCAAGGGACTCTCAAGAGTCTTCTCCACCACCACAGTTCAAAAGCATCGATTCTTCGGTGCTCAGCTTTCTTCACAGTCCAACTCTCACATCCATACATGACCACAGGAAAAACCATAGCCTTGACTAGATGGACCTTTGTTGGCAAAGTAATATCTCTGATTTTTAATATGCTATCCAGGTTGGTCATAATCAGTAATAGATTTCATCAAATTCACACACCACACACACACACACACACACACACACCAGTTCTAGATACAGGAAACACAGTGATGTTCTAGATATGGAAGAAAGGGTTAGGCAATGTGTTTTTAGTCTGATAGTGATACTATTGCTCAGCCTTTTTCTTTTTCAGCTTATTTGCAAGAGTTGTAAAGAGGGTCCCAGAATTTTTAAAGTGCATTAAAGTCATTATTGTATTGGCTAAATTTTTAAGCCATATTTGCCTCTAATTTGTAGGTTCAATGGTTGCTCAAACCTTCTCTCACTCAGTTCTCTCACCTATAAAAGTAGTTATAATAATAACACCCTCCTTAAGAGGTTCTTATGAGGATTAAGTGAATTATGTCAGGAAAAATACATGGAACAGTATCTGGCACGTGCTAAATTCTGTTAGCTATTGTGATTATCTGACTTCTGAACAATGGTAGAATGAATAAGACGACGTGAACCTTTCTCCACTCTAAATCCCATCAAATTATTCTTTACACCTTCCAAAAAATGTCATTTCTCAGCAGTAGGTGTAACTAAAAACTGGTGACAATAATTTTACACGATTCAGAGAAACCAAACTAATAAATATCTCTCTATCATTCACTGCTGCTGCTGCTAAGTTGCTTCAGTCATGTCTGACTCTGTGCGACCCCACAGACGGCAGCCCACCAGGCTCCCCCATCCCTGGGATTCTCCAGGCAAGAATACTAGATCAGGTTGCCATTTCCTTCTCCAACGCATGAAAGTGAAACATGAAAGTGAAGTCACTCAGTCGTGTCCAACTCTTTGCGACCCCATGGACTGCATGGGATTTTCCAGGCAAGAGTACTGGAGTGGGGTGCCATTGCCTTCTCCCCATCATTCACTAGCCCACCTCTAACTCCAGCCAGCATCACCAGCTCCTGTTTCAGTAATAAATTCTCTAGGAGCAAGAGACTGAAAGAAAAGCCAGCCCTTTCCACAGCCTCCTTTGCAGTCCCACATGTTCTGACAGGCAGATGGAGTAAGTGGGCCAGGGACCCACTCTCATTCCCTGCACTACCAAGAGAAAGCTGCTCTGGGCCTCCTCTCAGACCTCATTGCCCAGACCTCAGGAGTTCCTTAGAGGGCAGCCTCCAACCTCCAGACCTTAGGCTGGGAGGTGGCCCCCTGAAAAGAAAGAGAACTGTGAATAAATAGATGCAAGGGGAAGATGCACAACACACAGAACTCCCTCATAGCAATCCTTGAGGATGCAGACCCCTCAGCCCCTGTGCAATCCGCTGTGTTCAAGCCCTCTTAACAGAAGTAACACTCAGCAGCCTCAATGCATACCAAAGCAGCCCACTCAACTACTGAGAGAGGATATAAATACTTCAGTTTCAGCTTTGGGGGGAACATAGAGGTGAATGGGAAATGAAGGGTTGGAATGAAGAGCTTTCTAACTCTGTAACTAAACTGTTGTGATCTGATTATCTGATGGGCTGTGCTCTCATCGGATCATGTGAGAAGCTTCACTCATAGCCCTTTCCAATCAACTTCTGTTAAAAAGCAATCCAGTCTATGCCATATTCCACAAAATCTGGACTTTAGTGTTATAGTAGGAAAGAGAGAGATAATGACAGGGAGAAAGACAGATAGACAGAGACAGACACAGAGACAGACAGACAGAAAGAGACATAGAGACAGAAAAATTTGGTTAGATCTGTTAGCAAGGCAGCTTGCCAAATTAAACACAGAATTAGCTACTTAGGAATTCATGCATTTAAAATTTAAATACAAGCAAAAATCAAAACAAAACTTTGATTAAAACTAATACCAGAAGGAATTCGTGGTATTAGCTTTTAGGATTAATAATTAAGAGGACCTGAGAGTGTGAAACTGTCCATGATACGGTTTGGTAAAAAGCTGTGATGAATAAATTCTCACTGATATCTGTGTGTCCATTTTTCAGGGCTGCTGAAACAAAGCCACCAACTGCATGGCTTAAACAGCATAAATGTATTGTCTCAAAGAAACAGATCACCACAAATTTGGTGGCTTAAACAATATAAATGTATTCAGACCAAAAGTCTGAAATGGGTTTCACTGGGCTGAAATCCGGGTAGTGGCAGGGCTGTGTTCCCTCTAGAGGGTCGAGAGGAGGATCCATTTCCTTTGCTTTTGAAGCTTTAGTGGTCACCTGTATTCCTCAGCTCGTGATCCCTTCCTCCACCTTCAAGTGTTATCACTGCAATCTCTGCTGTCATTATCAAGCTGCCTTTTCTTCTCTAGGAAGTAATCATATATTCACTTCTGTCTGCCTTTTATAAGGACACTTGAGATCACATTTAGGGTTTCACCCAGATAATCCATGACACAGTATTCCCATCTCAAAATCCATAATCACATTTGTAAAGTCCTTTTTACCATATACAATAACAGTCACAGGTTCCAGAGTAGGACCTGGGTATCTATGGGGAATGTTGTTCGGCCTACCCCATCACCCACCCTGCTGCTGCTAAGTCACTTAATTGTGTCCGACTCTGTGTGACCCCACAGATGGCAGCCCACCAGGCTCCCTGTCCCTGGGATTCTCCAGGCAAGAACACTGGAGTGGGTTGCCATTTCCTTCTCCAATGCATGAAAGTGAAAAGTGAAAATGAAGTCGCTCAGTCGTATCTGACTCCTAGCGACCCCATGGACTGCAGCCTACCAGGCTCCTCCGTCCACAGGATTTTCCAGTTAAGAGTACTGGAGTGGGGTGCCATTGCCTTCTCCCTAGATCAACTCAAATGACAGTCTACCTCATTTCCACAGAGGAAAAACTTTCCCTTAAAAGAGCATTAGTTTGCTAAATATTTCCTCAAACATCCAGTTTTCTTTTCAGATATAGAGTCCTCTTTCAAAATCTTATCAAAGAAAAGTCTGATTTCAATAACACTAATGTCCCATTGATCAGTACATGGATAGATCTGAATTATTAGAATATTTGCAATATTACTACCCTTCAATGCTACAGACATAACATAATTTCTTGTGCATTACCATTTTTACAAAATCTTCACAGAATGTTTTTTGCATGATTCTGGGAATGCAGCAAAATCCTTTTGTCAAATCAAATAATTTTGAGTTTTATAAATTAGAGATGTTTAGCACCTCTTCTATTAAATTGATTCCTTAATAATTTCAAACCACTTTTACATGAACTCAGAGTATGTTCCTGTCAAAGTGAATAAAAGAATACATTTGCCACTATAGAAATAAGATTACTGTTCAAAAAGCATTCTCTCTTACTCTGCTCATCCCTACCTCTATGGAGAAATTCTACTTTGTTACCATTGAAGTTGAACTTACCCTGTGACATTTTTTCAATATAGATATGAGTTGGAATTAACAGTGTATCACTTCTGAGATTAAATTTTTAAATACTTGTTGTTGCAAGCTACTGAGTACATGATTACATTTTATGGCAATGGTAGATAAACATGGTCACTATTTTTAATTAGTATAAACCAAGAGTACCTCCAAAAAGCAATTGACCTTGACATTTCATTTTAATTAATGCATGCGTGAGACATATAACATCAAAACCATTCACTTTAATATCAATTAGCACAATATTTATTATTTCTTAAGTTATGTTTATAGTTTTTATTAATAGAAGTTATTCTTAAATTAAATTCCACAGAGGAAAAACTTTCCCTTAAAAGAGCATTAGTTTGCTAAATATTTCCTCAAACATCCAGTTTTCTTTTCAGATATAGAGTCCTCTTTCAAAATCTTATCAAAGAAAAGTCTGATTTCAATAACACTAATGTCCCATTGATCAGTACATGGATAGATCTGAATTATTAGAATATTTGCAATATTACTACCCTTCAATGCTACAGACATAACATAATTTCTTGTGCATTACCATTTTTACAAAATCTTCACAGAATGTTTTTTGCATGATTCTGGGAATGCAGCAAAATCCTTTTGTCAAATCAAATAATTTTGAGTTTTATAAATTAGAGATGTTTAGCACCTCTTCTATTAAATTGATTCCTTAATAATTTCAAACCACTTTTACATGAACTCAGAGTATGTTCCTGTCAAAGTGAATAAAAGAATACATTTGCCACTATAGAAATAAGATTACTGTTCAAAAAGCATTCTCTCTTACTCTGCTCATCCCTACCTCTATGGAGAAATTCTACTTTGTTACCATTGAAGTTGAACTTACCCTGTGGCATTTTTTCAATATAGATATGAGTTGGAATTAACAGTGTATCACTTCTGAGATTAAATTTTTAAATACTTGTTGTTGCAAGCTACTGAGTACATGATTACATTTTATGGCAATGGTAGATAAACATGGTCACTATTTTTAATTAGTATAAACCAAGAGTACCTCCAAAAAGCAATTGACCTTGACATTTCATTTTAATTAATGCATGCGTGAGACATATAACATCAAAACCATTCACTTTAATATCAATTAGCACAATATTTATTATTTCTTAAGTTATGTTTATAGTTTTTATTAATAGAAGTTATTCTTAAATTAAGCTGTCAGGAAAATAGCAGGATGTGAAATTATATATATAATAGAATCTCAGCTATGTAAAAAATTCATGGAAAGCAGTTTACCCTGAGGACGGGTTCTCAGCCACAGGGAAAGCGTGCAAGAGGATAAAAGCCCAAGAGTTCCAAGGTGCACTTGGTAAAACCATACACATATGAGTACATGCCTGTGACAGATAAAAGATCAGGACAACCACCAGCCTGCTGGGAGATGAGGTCTTAGGTGTTCAGCCTGGACTGAAGGGTTCTTTTTCCAGCTTCCGGGTCATCTCATTTCTACAAGAAGCAGGGATCAAGCCCTGAGCCTTTGGAGTGGGAGCACTTACCCCAAAGACCCTAGACTACCGGAGAACTAACCCTAGGGAGTATGAAATAGTGAGAACTCACACGAAGGAAACCACTTGAATACAAGACCCAGCATCAACCAACCACCAGTAGCACCCTGTGTAGGATGCCTCATCTAAACAACAAACAAAACAAAAATACAAACCCAATCACCAGCAGACAGGATTACCACCTCACTCAGCCTTGTCCATCAGAGGAAGACAATCAAAAACTCACCACAAATCTCACCCTATTCAAAGCTTACACAAACCACCGGACCAACCTTAGGAGGGCAGAAACCAAAAGGAAGAAAGAATTCAACCCTGAAGCCTGGGAAAAGGAGACCTCAAACACAATAAGTTAAAACAAAAAACTGAAAAGGCAGAGAAATACTAAAAAGTTAAAGAACAAACTAAGAAACACAGAAGCCCAAATAAATGAAGAAGAAATAGGAAAACTGCCTGAAAAAGAATTCAGAATAATGATAGTAAAGATGATCAAAAACCTTGAAAACAAAATGGAGAAAATGCAAGAATCAATAAAGACCTAGAATTAAATAATAAACATACAGAGACAAACAACACAATTACTGAAACTAAAAATACTCTAGAAGGAATCAATAGCAGAATATCTGAAGCAGAAGAATGGATCAGTGAGCTGGAACATAAAATAATGGAAATAACTTCTGAAGAGCAGAATAAAGTAAAAAGAATGAAAAGAACTGAGAATAGTCTCAGAGACCTCTGGGACAATATCAAATGTACCAGAAGAAGAAGAGAAAAAGAAAGGGTATAAGAAAATTTTTGAAGAGATTATAGTTGAAAATTTCCCCAACGGGGAAAAGAAAATAGTCAATCATTTCCAAGACGCACAAAGAGTCCCATACAGGAAAACCCAAGGAGAAACATGCTTATTAATCAAACTAACAAAGGCTAAACACAAAGAAAGAATATTAAAAGCAGCAAGGGAGAAGCAACAAGTAACTTACAAGGAAAAGTCCATATGCTTTCAGCAGAAACTCTGCAGGCCAGAAGGGAATTGCAGGATATATTTAAAGTACCGAAAGGGAAAAACCTACAATCAAAATTACTGTACACAGCAAGGACCTCATTCAAAATGGATGGAGAAATAAAAAGCTTTTCAGACAAGCAAAAGTTAAGAGAATTCAGTACCACCAAACCTGTTTTACAACAGATGTTAAATGGAAATATATGGTCAAGAAATACAAGAGAAGAAAAAAGATCTACAAAATCAACCTCAAATAATTTTTAAAATGGCAATAGGAACATACATATCAATAATTACTTGAAATGTAAATGGACTAAATGTTCCAACCAAAAGACACAGACTGGCTGAATGGACACCAAAACAAGACCCATATATTTGCTGTCTACAAACAACCCACTTCAGACCTAAAAACACATATAGACTGAAAGTGAGAGAATGGAAAAATATATTCCATGCCAATGGGAAGCAAAAGAAAGCTGGAGTAGCAATCCTCATGCCAGACAAAATACACTTTAAAATAAAGAAGATTACAAGAGATAAGGAAGGACACTACATAATGATCAAGGGATCAATCCAAGAGGAAAACATAACAATTGTAAGTATCTATGCCCCCAACACAAGAGAACCTTAATACATAAAACAAACACTAACAGACATAAAAGGAGAAATTGACAGCAACACAATAACAGTAGGAGACTTTCACACCCCACTCACACCAATGGACAGATCATCAAAACAGAAAATTAATAAGGAAACACACGCTTAAATGATACATTAGATGAGACAGATCTCATTGCTATCTTCAGGACATTCCATTCAAATGCAGAAGAATACACCTTCTTCTCAAGTACACATGGAACATTCTCCGGGATAGACCTCATCTTGGGTCACAAATCAAAACACAGTAAACTTAAGAAATTTGAAATTGTATAAGCATCTTCTCTGACCACAATGCCAACCCAGGGATCGAACCCAGGTCTCCCGCATTGGAGGCAGACACTTTAACCTCTGAGCCACCAGGGAAGCCCAGATATCAATTACAAGAAAAAAATTGTAAGAAACACAATCACATGGAGATTAAACAACATGTTTCTAAATAACCAACAGGTTACTGAAGAAATCAAAAGGGAAATCAAAAAATTTCTAGAAACAAATGACAATGAAAATACAATAACTCAAAACCTATGGGATTCTGCAAAAGCAGTTCTAAGAGGGAATTATATAGCAATACAATCCTACCTCAAGAAACGAACAAAAAAAAAATCGAATAGACAACCTGATTTTACACCTAAAACAACTGGAAAAAGATGAACAAAAACCCCAAAGTCAGTAGAAGGAAAGAAATCATAGAGATCCAAGCAGAAATAAATGAAAAAGAAATGAAAGAAACAATAGAAAGATAATAAAACTAAAAGCTGGTTCTTTGATAAACAAAATTGACAAACCTTTAGCCAGACTCATCAAGGAAAAAAGGGAGAAGAATCAAATCAACAAAATTAGAAATGAAAAAAGAGAGGTTACAACAGAAAATGTAAAAATACAAAGGATTATAAGATACTATCAAAACAACTACATGGCAATAAAATGGATAACCTGGAAGAAATGGACAGATTCTAGAAAAGTTCAATCTTCCAAGATTGAACCAGGAAGAAATAGAAATTATAAACAACTCAGTTACAAGGACTGAAATTGAAGCTGTGATCAAAAATCTCCCAAAAAACAAAGGCCAAGGACCAGGTAGTTTCACAGGGGGATTCTATCAAACATTCACAGAAGAGCTAATGCATATGCTTCTAACACTCCTCCAAAAAATTGCAGAGGAAGGAATACTTCCAAACTCATTCTACGAGACCACCATCACCCTGATACCAAAACCAGGAAAAGACAACAATAACAAAAAAGAAAACTACAAGCCAATATCACTGATGAACATAGATGAAAAATCCTTGACAAAATTTTTGCCAACAGATTCAGCAACACTGAATCAAAAATTCAGTGTTCTTCAAACTGAATTTGAAACAAAACTTCAGTTATTTTTTTCATACACTATGATCAAGTTGAATTTATTCCAGGGATGCAAGGATTCTTCAATATACATAAGTCAATCAATGTGATACACCATATTAACAAATTGAAAAATAAAAAACATATGATTATCTCAGTAGATGCAGAAAAAGTCTTTGACAAAATTCAGCATCCATTTATGAATAAAACTCTTCAAAAAATGGGCATAGAAGGAACTTAACTCAACATAGTAAAGGCCACATATGATAAGCCTACAGCAAGCTTTATATTCAATGGTAAAAAACTGAAAGCATTCCCCCTAAAATCAGGAACAATACAAGGGTGTGCACTTTCACCACGCTTATTCAACATAGTTCTGGAAGTCCTAACTACAACAATTAGAAGAAAAGGAAATAAAAGGAATCCAGATTGAAATAGAAGAAGTAAGCTCTCACTGTTTGCAGATGACATGAAACTGTACATAGAAAACCCTAAAGATAGTATCAGAAAATTACTAAAGCTAATCAGTGAATTTAGCAAAGTTTCAGGATACAAAATCAATATACAGGAATCACTTGCATTTCTATATACTAACAATGAAAAATCAGAAACAGAAATTAAGGAATCAATCACATTCACCATTGCAACAAAAAGAATTAAGTATCTAGGAATAAACTTTCCTACAGAGACAAAAGAACTGTTCAGAGAAAATTATAAGACACTAATGAAAGAAATCAAAGATGACATAACAGATGGAGGGATATTCCATGTTCCTGGGTAGAAAGAATCAATATTGTGAAAAAAACTATTCTAACAAATGCAATCTATAGATTCAGTGCGATCCTCATCAAATTACCAAAGGCGTTTTTCAGAGAACTAGAAAAAAAATATTTCACAATTCATATGGAAACACAAAAGACTCTGAGAAAGAAGAATGGAACTGGAGGAATCAACCTTCCTAATGAAAGGTTGTTGCTGAACCAAGAAAAGATGACAGGACTCTTGGCTTTTGGAGGAGAAGAATTCAATCTGGGGCCAGAGACGAGGCTTGATAGCTCAGAGATTTTGTGTAATAAAGTTTTATTAAAGTATAAAGGAGATAGAGAAAGCTTCTGACAGAGGTATCAGAAGGGAGTAGAAAGAGCAACCCCCTGTTAGTCTTCAGCTGGATGTTATACAGTCACTAGCAGTTTGTTCGGAGAAGGCAATGGCACCCCACTCCAGTACTCTTGCCTGGAAAATCCCATGGACGAAGGAGCCTGGTAGGCTGAAGTCCAAGGGGTCGCTAAGAGTCGGGCACGACTGAGCGACTTCACTTTCACTTTTCACTTTCATGCATTGGAGAAGGAAATGGCAACCCACTCCAGTGTTCTTGCCTGGAGAATCCCAGGGACGGGGGAGCCTGGTGGGCTGCCGCCTATGGGGTCGCACAGAGTCAGACACGACTGAAGCGACTGAGCAGCAGCAGCAGCAGCAGCAGTTTATTAATGAAAGAAAGGAATGTCTTAAAACTCAGAATGGCACCAGGCCGCTCATCTATAAGATGTATTTTGGGATCATCTTGGCACCAGACGAGTCATCCCAGCGATAAAACAATTGACTTGAATCTTGTAAAAGGGCAGATTACCATACAAATAGTTTCGTTTACATAGACTAGGGGAACATTGTCTGAGTATAACATAATGGTTCATCAAGTAGGTTCTGAGCCATTAGGCGAAACTGACTTGAAGACAGAGTCTTGGATAAATGCATCAGTACATAAACTAATTAGTAAATGTACTAATTAGTTAATGTACTAATTAGTAAATGTAGTACATTAACATAGCTTAAGACAAACATTTCCGTAAGAAAAATGCATTGGTTAACTCAAGGTTTGAGAATAGTTAACTTCAGATGGAACCAGGTGTCATTATGGCAACCCAGTATTTTAAGAGAAACCTCCTTTTAAATTTGTATAGAGAAGGGAAAAGAAACATCGCTAGTTTGTTTCCTCTTGCCGCTTAAGAGAGATAAAAAATGTCTGACACTTGCAGCCTATTTCCTCTGTTTAGAGACCCCTGGCCTTCCTGCCTATTACCCTCTCACTAACTTCAGATTATACTACAAAGCTACAGTCATCAAGACAATATGGCACTGGCACAAAAACAGAAATATAGACAAATGGAATAAGATAGAAAGCCCAGAAATAAACCAATGCACCTATGGTACCTTGTCTTTGACAAAGGAGGCAAGAATATACAATGGGGCAAAGACAGCCTCTTCAATAAGTGATGCTGGGAAAACTGGACAGCTACATGTAAAAGGATGAAATTAGAACACTTCCTAACACCATACACAAAGATAAACTCAAATGGATTAAAGACCTAAATGTAGGAGCATAAACTATAAAACTCTTAGAAGAAAGTATAGGTAGAACATTCAATGACATAAATCAAAGCAGGATCGTCTATGACCCAACTCCTAAACTAATAGAAATCAAAATAAAAGTAAACAAGTGGGACCTGATTAAACTTAAAGGTTTTTGCACAGCAAAGGAAACTATAAGCAAAGTGAAAAGACAACCCTCAGAATGGGAGAAAATAATAACAAATGAAACAACTGAAAGAGGATTAATTTTCAAAATACACAAGCAGCTAATACAATTCAGAAATGCCAGAAAAATAAAGAACTCAATCAAAAAGTGGGGAAAAGACCTAAACAGATATTTCTCCAAAGACATACATATGGTTAACAAACACATGAAAAGATGCTCAACATTGCTCATTATTAGAGAAATGCAAATCAAAATTACAGTGAGATATCACCTCACACTGATCAGAATGGCTGCGATCCAAAAGTCTACAAACAATAAATGCTGGAGAGGGTGTAGAGAAAAGGGAACACTCTTGCCCTGTTGGTGGGAATGTAAATTGATACAGCCACTATGGAAGATGGTATGGAGATTTCTTTAAAAACTAGGAATAAAACCACCATATGACCAAGCAATCCCATTCCTTGGCATATACCCTGAGGAAAACAAAATTGAAAAAGACACATGTATTCCTTGTTCATTGCAACACTATTTACAATAGCTAGAACATGGAAGCAACCTAGATGTCCATCGACAGATGAATGGATAAAGAAGTTATGGTACATATACACAATGGATTATTACTGAGCCATAAAAAGGAATGTATTTGAGTCAGTTCTAACGAGGGGGATGAACTGAGAACCAATTACAGGGTGAAGTAAGCCAGAAAGTGAAAGATAAATATTGTATTCTAATGCATATATACGGAATCTAGAAAAATATTACTGAAGAATTTATTTACAGGGCAGTAATAGAGAAACAGCCAGAGACTAGACTTATGGACATGGGGAGAGGGGAGGAGAGGGTGAGTTGTATGGAAACATAACAGGGAAACTTACATTACCATATGTAAATAGATAGCCAACGAGAGTTTGCTGTATGGCTCAGGAAACTCAAACAGGGGTTCTGCATCAACCTAGAGGGGTGGAATGGGGAGAGAGATGGGAGGGAGTTTCAAAAGGGACGAGATATATGGATACCCACGGCTATCATGTTGAGGCTTGATAGAAAACAACAAAATTCTGCAAAGCAATTATCCTTCAATAAAAAATAAATGAATTCAAAAAATTTTTAAAAACCAATATCTGATTAAAATAAGTCAAAATACACCTGACAAAAGCCTTTAGCAGGTAAAAAAAAAAAAAATTTTTTTTCATGGAAAATATAATAGTGAATTATTTGTGGTAAAATGTTTTTATTATCTGAGAACTTTGTTGTTCACTAAATGTGATTCACACTATAGAATTTCACTTCTTACTACATATTATTCTATATTAGAATTTTGCCAAGAGAACACACTGGTCATAGCAAACACACTCTTACAACACAAGAGAAGACTCTACACATGGACATCACCAGATGGTCAATACCAAAATCAGATTGATTATATTCTTGGCAGCCAAAGATGGAGAAGCTCTGTATAGTCAGCAAAAACAAGACTAGGAGCAGACTGTGGCTCAGATCATGAACTCCTTATTGCCAAATTCAGACTGAAATTGAAGAAAGTAGGGAAAACCACAAGACCATTCAGGTATGACCTAAAGCAAATCCCTTACAACAGTGGAAGTGAGAAATAGATTCAAGGGATTAGATCTGATAGAGTGCCTGAAGCACTATGGACAAAGGTTTGTGACATTGTACAGGAGGCAGGGATCAAGATCATACCCAAGAAAAAGAAATGCAGAAAGGCAAAATGGTGTCTGAGGAGGCCTTACAAATAGCTGTGAAAAGAAAAGAAGCCAAAAGCAAAGGAAAAAGGAAAGATATGCCCATTTGAATGCAGAGTTCCAAAGAATAGCAAGGAGAGATAAGAAAGCCTTCCTCAGTGATCAGTGCAAAGAAACACAGGAAAACAATAGAATGGGAAAGACGGGAGATCACTTCAAGAAAATTAGAGATAACAAGAGAACATTTCATGCAAAGATGGACACAATAAAGGACAGATATGGTATGGACCTAACAGAAGTAGAAGATACTAAGAAGAGGTAGCAAGAATACACAGAAGAACTATACAAAAAAGATCATGCCTCAGATAATCATGATGGTGTGATCACTCACCTAGAGCCAAACATCCTGGAATGTGAAGTCAAGTGGGCCTTAGAAAGCATCACTATGAACAAAGCTAGTAGAGGTGATGGAATTCCAGTTGAGCTATTTCAAATCCTGAAAGATGATGCTGTGAAAGTGCTTCACTCAATATGCCAGCAACTTTGGAAAACTCAGCAGTGGCCACAGGACTGGAAAAGGTCAGTTTTCATTCCAATCCCAAAGAAAGGCAATGCCAAAGAATGCTCAAACTACCGCACAACTGTACTCATCTCACATGCTGTAAAGTAATGCTTAAAATTCTCCAAGCCAAGTTCCACCAGTACATGAATTGTGAACTTCCAGATGTTCAAGCTGGATTTAGAAAAGGCAGAGGTACCAGAGATCAAATTGCCAATATCTGCTGAATCATCAAAAAAGGAAGAGAGTTCCAGAAAAACATCTATTTCTGCTTTATTGACTATGCCAAAGCCTTTAACTGTGTCAATCACAATAAACTGTAGAAAATTCTGAAAGATATGGGAATACCAGACCACCTGACCTGCCTCTTTTGAAATCTGTATGCAGGTCAGGAAGCAACAGTTAGAACTGGACATGGAACAACAGACTGGTTCCAAATCAGGAAAGGAGTATGTCAAGGCTGTATATTGACACCCTGNGAAAGATATGGGAATACCAGCCCACCATACCTGCTTCTTTTGAAATCTGTATGCAGGTCAGGAAGCAACAGTTAGAACTGGACATGGAACAACAGACTGGTTCCAAATCAGGAAAGGAGTATGTCAAGGCTGTATATTGACACCCTGCTTATTTAACTTATTTGTAGAGTACATCATGAGAAACACAGGCTGGATGAAGCACAAGCTGGAATCAAGATTGCCAGGAGAAATATCAATAACCTCAGATATGCAGATGACACCACCCTTATGGCAGAAAGCAAAGAAGAACTAAAGAGCCTCTTGACGAAAGTCAAAGAGGAGAGTGAAAAATTTGGCTTAAAACTCAACATTCAGAAAAGTAAGATCATGGCATCTGGTCCCACCACTTCATGGCAAATAGATGGGAAACAATGGAAATGATGACAGACTTTATTTTAGGGGCTCCAAAATCACTGCAGATGTTGACTGCAGCCACAAAATTAAAAGGCGCTTGCTCCTTGTAAGGAAAGCTATGATCAAGCTAGACAGCATATTAAAAAGCATAGACATAACTTTGCCAACACTGCAGATGGTGATTGCAGCCATGAAATTAAAAGACGCTTACTCCTTGGAAGGAAAGTTATGACCAACCTCGATAGCATATTCAAAAGCAGAGACATTACTTTGCCAACAAAGGTCCGTCTAGTCAAGGCTATGGTTTTACCACTGGTCATGTATGGATGTGAGAGTTGGACTGTGAAGAAAGCTGAGCACCAAAGAATTGATGCTTTTGAACTGTGGTGTTGGAGAAGACTTTTGAGAGTCCCTTGGACTGCAAGGAGATCCAACCAGTCCATCCTAAAGGAGATCAGTCCTGGGTGTTCTTTGGAAAGACTGATGCTAAAGCTGAAACTCCAATACTTTGGCCACCTCCTGTGAAGAGTTGACTCATTGGAAAAGACTCTGATGCTGAGAGGGATTGGGGGCAGGAGGAGAAGGGGATGACAAACGATGAGATGGCTGGATGGCATCACCGACTCGATGGCCATGAGTTTGTGTAAACTCCAGGAGTTGGTGATGGGCAGGGAGGCCTGGCATGCTGCGATTTATGGGATCACAGTCGAACACGACTGAGCGACTGAACTGAACTGAACTGAACTTTGTCAACAAAGGTGAAAGTGAAGGTTGCTCAGTCATGTCCAACTCTTTGTAACCCCATGAACTATACAGTCCATGGAATTCTCCAGGCCAGAATACTGGCGTGGGTAGCCTTTCGCTTCTCCAGGGATCTTCACAAACCAGGGATTGAATCCAGGTCTCCTGCATGACAGGTGGCTTCTTTACCAGCTGAGCCACAAAGGAAACCCAAGAATACTGGAGTGGGCAGCCTATCCCTTCTCTAGTGGATCTTCCCAACCCATGAATCGAACCAAGGTCTCCTGCATTGCAGGTGGATTCTTTCAAGTGAGCTATAAGGGAAGACCACCTGTCTAGGGAAATCTATGGTTTTTCCAGTAGTCATGTGGATGTGAGAGTTGGAGTATAAAGAAAGCTGAGCACCAAAGAATTGATGCTTTTGAACTGTGGTGTTGGAGAAGACTCTTCAGAGTCCCTTGGACAGCAAGGAGATCCAACCATTTCATCCTAAAGAAAATCAGCCCTGAATATTCATTGGAAGGACTGATGCTGAAGCTGAAACTCCAATACTTTGGCCACCTGATGAAAGAACTGACTCACTTGAAAAGACCCTGATGCTGGGAAAGATTGAAGGTAGGAAGAGAAGGGGATGACAGATGATGAGATGGCTGGGTGGCATCACCAACTCAATGGACATGAGTTTGGGTAAACTGCAGGAGTTGATGATGGACAGGGAGGCCTGGCGTGCTGCAGTCCACAAGCTGCAAAGAGTCAGACACAACTGAGCCTCCGAACTGAGATGAACTGATTCTATTCTGTTAGGTTTATGATGTTTCTAAAATACATAGTAACAGTATTTGTCCTGGAAAAGAGGAACCCAGATGTTCATTTAGGAAATTGAACCATGGATCAAATTTTAAGATATGATAAGCGAAGAGGAGCAGTATCTATCTGTGATGTATACTATTATAAATGGATAGACAAGGTTACGTTTTAATTGCTTTCTCTACAATACTCTAGCTAGCTGGGAATATTGTGTTTTCTTTTCAAGTATCAAGTGGTTTATTTTTTCCTCCTCAGCTGAAAGATGATGATGTACAATTAATTTGTAAATAATAGAAATAAAGCCTTCAGAGATATTATCCTTACAAACTGTGCTATGATCTAGCTTTTATTTTTAAATAACTACTTTTTTATCATTTATTATAATATACCTATAAAGGTAAATGAGATGATTTTTCAATCATGATCAAATGTGAGTTTTCCCTTTTTTTTTTTTTTTTTTTTGTTTATTTAGAAAAATTCACACTTTTATGGAGAAGGTCAAGGCCGTGAAGCTGTTGTACCAAGTATTTCTCAAATTCAGTAAAGGAGGGGCTGATGCTTTCTGAATATCTTGGGGCAGGGGACCTTTAATGGAAAAAGAAGATGAATTATATGAAGCCATAACTTTCCAAAAATACCTTTCACAATAATAACTTGCATTTACTAGGCATATATGTATTCATTTAGCAATACTGAGAGGTACCACACATTGTTTTAAACAGGTAGATCAGAGGTAAACAAGAAATCAGGATTCCTGACCTTGTAAGCCTTTTTATTTATTTATTTATTAGTGAATTAAAAGGTAAAGGCAAAAGTTGCATTTTTGAAGGATGAGAGGAGAGAGAAATTCTGATTTGAATATGTTGATTTTTTTCCCATTTGAATGACAAAAAAGATAAAATAAAATAATGACCTAAAAGCATTGGAAGCCACATAAAAGTTTCTCTAAGTCTGGGTAATCATTTACTTTAAATCAAAATTTTCTGAAATTTTATTAAAACTGTAGATGTCTAGTCTTTACCTAGGTCAAATATTAATAGAACAGAATCTCAAGGGAGTAGAGACTAGGAATAGGAAATACCAAATAATGACAAAACAAACAATGAAACAGAAATAAAATTTATCAGATAAACAATTCAACACATTGTAAATAAATATGCTAACTAGGGGAAAATGAGTTAGGGAAAAGAATAAATGAACACACCAAAAATTTTAGCAAGGAATCAGAAAATTAAAAAATACTCAATCAGAAAAGTTCAGTAGCTGAATAAAAAACACGTTTGAAGGAATGACTAGTAAACTAAGTGATACAGAAAAATGCATATATGATCTGAAAGGTAGAATAATGGAAATCACTTAATCAGAACAAAAAGAAAGACAAAAGTTTAAAAACTAAAAATTGTCTAACAACAGCTTCAAAACAAACAATCCATTCAAAAAAATGGGCAGAAGACCTGAATAGACACTTCTCCAAAGAGGACATACAGATATCCAACAGGCACCTGAAAAGATCTTCAAGAGTGCTAGTTAACAGAGAAATGCAAATCAAGACTACAATGAGATACAACCTCACACCAGCCAGAATGGCTACCATTAAAAAAAATCCATAAACAACAAATCCTGGAGAGGGTATAGAGAGAAGGGAACCCTCCTACACTGTTGGTGGGAATGTAAGCTAGTACAGCCAACTATGGAGAACAGTATGGAGTTTCCTTAAAAAACTAAAAATAGTGCTCCTGTATGACCCTGCAATCTCACTCCTGGGCATATGTCTGGAGAAAACCATGATCCGAAAATATACATGGGCTCCACTGTTCATTGCAGCACTATTTACAATAGCGAAGACATGGAAGCAACCTAAACGTCCATCGACCGAGGAAGGGACAAAGAAGAGCGGTGCATATATACACTGGACTATTGCTCAGCCATTAAAAGCAGGAAATAATGCCATCTGCAGCACGTGGATGGCCCTAGAGAATGTTATACTGAGTCAAACAGAGACGGAGAAATTTTGTAAGACAACCCTTGTTATGTGAAAAGAAATGATAAATGGACTTACTTAAAAATACAAAGAGACTCACAGACTTAGAAACTTATGGTTGGTGAGGGGAAAGGATAGTCAGAGAGCTTTGGAAGGTCATATAGACACTGCTATATTTAAAGCGGATTATCAACAAGGACTTATCGTATAGCACATGGAGCTTTGCTCAATATTATGTGCCAGCCTGGATGGGAGGGGAGTTTGAGGAAGAATGAATACATGTATATGTATGGCTGAGTAACTTCACTGTTCACTTAAAACTACCATAATATTGTTAATAAGCTATGTGTGCATGTGTGCTAGCTTGCTTCATTTGTGTCTGACTCTTTGTGATGCTACGGACCATATCCCACCAGGCTCCTCTGTCTCTGGGATTTACCAGGCAAGAATACGGGAGTAGTTTTCCATGCCCTCCTCCAGGGGATCTTCCCAGCCCAGGGATCGTACCCACATGTCTTACATCTCCTGCATGAGCAGGTGGGTTCTTTACCACTAGTGCCTCTGGGGAAGCCTAATAGGCTACACCCAAATTCAAAGGAGAAAGTGTGCCTGAAGGGTAGAATGGGGAGGGAGATGGGAGGGAGGGAGATGGGAGGGAGGTATGGGAGGGAGGGGACATGGGTATACCTATGGATGATTCTTACTGATGTATGACAGAAAACCACAAAATTCTGAAAAGCAATTATCCTTCACTTTAAAAATTAAACAAACAAAAAAGAGAACGTTTAAAGCTTGGAAAAAAGTAAAATAAAAACAAAATTATTTAAGAGATCTCATCAAGTATACCAATATTTGCTTTATAGAGGTCTCAAAGGAGAAGAAAGAAGGGAATCAAAAATATATTTGAGGAAATTAGGGATGAAAACTTCCAAAACCTGAAGAAGGAAACAGATATACAGGTAAAAGAAGCGCAAAAAATCCAAAACCAGTTGAACCCAAACAGACCCACGCCAAGACACATCATAATTCAAATGGCAAGTTCAAGAGAATACTAAAGGCAGCAAAGGGAGAAAAAAGTCATAAGCAAGAAAATCCCCAAGAGGCTCTCAGTTGATTTCCCTGCAGAAACTTTGTAGGCCAGAAAGGACGTATTCAAAGTTCTAGAAAGGAAAAACCTGCAACCTAGGATACATTGTGATATAAATTCGCAATATTTGTGGGTACACTTCCTCAGACAGGACTGAAGCAACCTAGCATGCGTGCATTCATGCATTGGAGAAGGAAATGGCAACCCACTCCAGTATTCTTGCCTGGAGAATCCCGTGGACAGAGGAGCCTGGTGGGCTACCGTCTATGGGGTCGCACGGAGTCGGACATGACTGAAGTGACTTAGCAGCAGCAGCAGCATACCTCCTCAGAGGAAAGAAACAAAAGTAAAAATAAAGAATGGGACTTAAAAGCTTTGCACAGCAAAGGGAACCAGTGGACAAAATGAAAAGACAATCTGCTGAGTGGGAGAAATTATTTGCAAATGATATGACTGACAAGGACTTAATGTTCCAAAATATATAAACAGCTCCATATCAACAAGACAAACAACCTAAGCAAAAAATGGGTAGAAGATACTAATAGACATTCAGACATTTTTTTTTCCCCAAAAAATATATACAGATGACCAATTGGCACATGAAAAGATGCTCCAACATGGCTAATTATTAGAAAAATACAAATCAAAACGATGAGATGTCACCTCACTTCTGTCAGAATGGCTATCATCAAAATGACCACAAATAACAAGGGTTGCTGAGGATGTGGAGAGAAGGGAAGCGTTGTACACTGTCGGTGAGAATGTAAATGGTTCAGGCAGTATGGAAAACAGTATGAAGCTTGCTCAAAAACCTAAAAACAGAATTATCATATGATCCAGTAATTTCACTATTTCACTCCAGGATATATATATTCAGAAAAAACAAAAACACTAATTTGAAAAGATTCATGCACACCATTGTTCATAACAGCACAATCTACTTATAGCAGCTAAGATATGGAGGCAATTTAGGTGTTTATCAACAGATGAATGAATAAAGAAGTTATATATATATATATATATATATTGGAGAAGGCAATGGCACCCCACTCCAGTACTCTTGCCTGGAAAATTGCATGGACGGAGGAGCCTGGCAGGCTGCAGTCCATGGGGTCGCTAAGAGTCAGACACGACTGAGAGACTTCACTTTCACTTTTCACTTTCATGCATTGGAGAAGGAAATGGCAACCCACTCCAGTGTTCTTGCCTGGAGAATCCCAGGGACTGGGGAGCCTGGTGGGCTGCTGTCTATGGGGTCGCACAGAGTTGGACACGACTGAAGCGACTTAACATAACATTAACATATATAATGGAATATTAGACAAAAAAATAATGAACTTTTGCCATTTGCCACAATGTGGCTGGACCTAGAGAATATTATGCTTAGTGAAATAAATCAGACTGAGAAAGACAAATATTATCTGATACCACTTAAATGTGGAATATAAAAAATAAGCAAATGCACGTACATTGTAAAATAGAAGCAGACTCACAGCTATAGAAAACAAGCTAATGGTTACCGATGGGGAGAGGGAAATGGAGAGGAGAAAGATACGGGTACGACATCCAGAGAGACAAACTACGAGCATAAAGGAGATAAGCACCAAGGATATGTTGTATAGCACAGGGAACTATAATCATTATTTTTAATAACTTTAAATGGAGTATAATCTCTAAAAATACTGATTCACTATATTGTATACTTAAAACTAATATAATATTGTAAATCAACAGTAAAATACTTTAAATAACAAAAATTAAAGGACCAGGGTGGGACTTCCCTTGCGATTCAGTAGTTAGGACTCTGCACTTTCAATGAAGAGTGCCTGGATTTGATCCCTGGACAGGAAACTAAGATCCCATTCACCACATGACCAAAAAGAAGAAGAAGAAAAGGACCAGGGGTGATGGATCAGGCCTCATTTACAACAGGAACCTCTCAAAGCAGAGGGAAAGAGGCTGGCAGGCTATTTTAGACTCTTGAAGTCCTGGTTCAGATGTGACACATATCATTTGCGCTCGCATTTCACTACTCAAAGCAAATCAAAACACAAACCTATTGACAGAGGGGTGAGGCATCATCTGTTCCAGAAGTTATAATCTAGAGGGGAAGCCACACAGAGGAGAAGGGGAACATTTAGCTGAATAGCAGTAATATATTATATTAGACTTGAAATTATCTATGTCTCTTTTTTCTTATGCAATATCTACTATCTCTGCTGAAATTTTACATCACTGCTTTTTTTAACCTATGCAATTTTTTTTTCTTCTAATCAGATTTTTTAATGGTACTCTGCTCTTTAAAACTTTCTAATAATACCACTTGTAAAAAAATTCTGTTTTCCTGTGGTTCATTTTTTCCATTGCTTATTCATTGCACAAACTTACAGTTGATGTGCCCTTTTAGTAGCAAAAATTGACTCACTCAGGAAAGACTAATGTCATGGTTTAATTCTTTCACTCAAGACATATATTAGTGGAAATATGGTAGGACAGAGTAGAGTCCTTTTCCTTACTATCCTGGCAAACTTTTCCCCCCACTTATCCACCAACAAAAAAAAAAATCCCTCTACTGTCATATATTCAATTTATTGCTGAATTTCTTACACAATTTTACTGTGTTATGTGTCACTCTTTTTTTTTTATTGACTGAATAAAATTTTCCCTGTTACATTGATAGCCATTTCAGTAGGACATTGGAAGTAGGAAGGAGACAAAAGTGTGAGCTGTGGTCACATTACTATCATCTTAGAGAATCAATAAAAGAAGAAATCAATCCAAGAAGTCAAAAAAAAAAAAAATTAAAGCCCTCAAAGTGACACAAAGAGAATAGGAGAAAAACATTACAATTGATGCATAAAATTGCTTTTTTCCTTTGAAAAGACTAACAAAATATGTAAAGTCAAGCAATTCTGATCAAGGAAAAGTGAAAAGAAACAGAAATGAACATTTTTTGGAATCATAAAATAGTATAGA
>SJYT01081774.1:247350-276401 GCA_006410635.1 Cephalophus harveyi
AGCTATGTTCTTGGATACAGAAAAAATTTAATTCTATGCTTTTAGAAATATTTATTATTTTAAAGCATTTTAATTTGTTTTAGTGGACTAAAATAACCCTGATGATAAAATTTGTCAAATAGAGCACTAAGAAATAATTTACCAACCAATTTTCTGTTAAATATAGAGACACATAAAATGATTAAAATTATAGGTTTGGGAGTTAAATACATCTGTATTTAAATACTTGTACTTTAAAGAAATATTTTGTGACCTGGATACTTAACTATTCTAAATCCTTTCTCTAAAGTGAGATTATAATGCCTACTTTCAGAACAACTGCCAGGATTGCACAATTTAAATGTCTTCCAATTTTATTTGTCAAATATGCCTCAATAAACCTGAAAAATTATGCTTTAAAAAATAACTGGAATGATTAAAAAGGATTAAATAAGTTCTAAAATATTACATGCATTCAGCTTATGACTGATAATGCTGCTAAAGGCTGCTGCTGCTGCTGATGGTGGTGGTATTTGTGGTGGTGGTGGTGGAATTGCTGCAACCTCACAAACAAAATTTCAGCAAATTGAATCCTGGAATGTATTGGGTTGGCCAAAAGGTTCATTTGGGTTTTCCATAACATTTTATAGGAAATCTAAACAAACCTTTCACTACAGTCAGTTCAGTTCAGTCGCTCAGTCGTGTCTGACTCTTTGCGACCCCATGAATCGCAGCATGCCAGGCCTCCCTGTCCATCACCATCTCCCTGAGTTCACTCAGACTCACGTCCATCGAGTCCGTGATGCCATCCAGCCATCTCATCCTCGGTCGTCCCCTTCTCCTCCTGCCCCCAATCCCTCCCAGCATCAGAGTCTTTTCCAGTGAGTCAACTCTTCGCATGAGGCGGCCAAAATACTGGAGTTTCAGCTTTTGCATCATTCCTTCCAAAGAAATCCCAGGGCTGATCTCCTTCAGAATGGACTGGTTGGATCTCCTTGCAGTCCAAGGGACTCTCAAGAGTCTTCTCCAACACCACAGTTCAAAAGCATCAATTCTTTGGCACTCAGCCTTCTTCACAGTCCAACTCTCACATCCATACATGACCACAGGAAAAACCATAGCCTTGACTAGACGGACCTGTGTTAGCAAAGTAATGTCTCTGCTTTCCAGTATGCTATCTAGGTTGGTCATAACTTTTCTTCCAAGGAGTAAGCATCTTTTAATTTCATGGCTGCAGTCACCATCTGCAGTGATTTTGGATCCCCCAAAAATAAAGTCTGACACTGTTTCCACTGTTTCCCCATCTATTTCCCACGAAGTGATGGGACCAAATGCCATGATCTTCGTTTTCTGAATGTTGAGCTCTAAGCCAACTTTTTCACTCTCCTCTTTCACTTTCATCAAGAGGCTTTTTAGTTCCTCTTCACTTTCTGCCATAAGGGTGGTGTCATGGAGAAGGCAATGGCACCCCACTTCAGTACTCTTGCCTGGAAAATCCCTTGGATGGAGGAGCCTGATGGGCTACAGTACATGGGGTCGCTAAGAGTTGGAGATGACTGAGCGACTTCACTTTGACTTCACTTTCATGCACTGGAGAAGGAAATGGCAACCCACTCCAGTATTCTTGCCTGGAGAATCCCAGGGATGGCGGAGCCTGGTGGGCTGCCATCTATTGGGTCACACAGAGTCGAACACAACTGAAGTGACTTAGTAGTAGGGTGGTGTCATAGGCCAAACCAATTTTATTTATTTATTTATTTATTTATTTTTAACTGGAGGAAGATTGCTGTGCAGTATTGTGTTGGCCTCTGTCATACATCAGCATGAATCAGCTACAGGCTGATTCATATATATTCATATATATCCTCTCTCTCTTGAACCTTCCTCCCACTCCCACCCTATACCACCCCTCTAGGTAGTGGGCCCTGGATTTGCAATATTTTAACATATATTCAAAGGAGTCATACATAGCTTATTATGGAAATGCTGAAAGAGTTCAACATTAGAAATATCAATATATTTACTTAATTCACCACATTACAGGTAAAAGGAGAAAAAAATGTATGAAACATTTAAAAAAATGCTGAAAGCATTTGATATATTTCAACATTCTCTTCTAATGAAAAATAAACTAGAAAAAACTAAAATAAAGAGGTATTTATTTAGTTGATTTAAAATTAGGTATCTGAAATCAATAAAAAAATACTGCCTATATCGTGAAAGATTTCCATTAAAGTCAGGAAGAAAAGAGAAATCCTAGTATCACTGTAATTATTTTGTATTTTTCTAAAACCAATAAAATGGAAGGGTCAAATCATCATGGTTTTCACATAATAAGACTGCTTACCTAGAAGAAACTAAAAATATCAGAGTAAGATGTATTGGAATGGATGAGGATATTAAGGACATATTTGGACAAATTCACAAAAAATGTATGTTCAAGAGACTCATTTTACAAGTCAGGAAGTAGAAAAATCATCTATTCAGCCTAAAAGCCTGTCAATAAAGAACTGGTTAAATAAGATTCTGTCATATCATGGAATAGTAGCTTGCCTTAAATGTAATGGTGCAGAGCTAATTTTGGCGAAAAACATACTTGCTTTTTCAGAATTTCCAGATGATTTTGTAATAAGCATGTATATATTACTTTTAAATCAGAAAACCAGAACTTAGCTATTTATTTATACCAACAAATTTTGTCAAAAACATAGAAAGGCATTTCTCTCATTAAAGTGTAAATTTGTTAAACTATTCTAAAGGCAAGATCATCTATAGTTATTAAAAGTCTTTAAAATGTCCACACTGAAAAAGACAATTGTACCTCTAAGAAATGTCTTAAAGAAATAATAAAGGATATTTTAAAAATGTGCATCAAGGATGTTCAATATTTATTCAGTATAAATTGGAAATCCTGGGAATAACTCAAGTGCTTTGAGCTCTTACAGGAGGAGGAGCTGTGCCAGGCTCTTCTGTGTGCAGCTGGGCAGTGTTATTACCCTAATCAGTGTGAGAGCAAGACTGTTCCTATATAATCCTATTTCCTTTCCATGTGAAAGCCTGTCCTTTGTGTTACCACCAGCTCTCCAGCAATCCATGGCCTGAGAAATCAGGGCCACTGGGCTGCTGAGCAGATTGTTATTCCTATTGAATGGATTATGTGAGGTGTTGCTGAGCAGCCTCCAGACCATGGAATCACCACCGGAAGAATGGCCTTGGTGCTTTGCAGCACATCACCTATTTCTTATTCCCACCTTCCAGCAATGCAGAGGACCGATGGTTCCTGAGGCAACTTCGTGACTGGTGGAGATGCAAGGGAGGCTCAGATGGCTCCCCTCCTTTTCCTCTTCAGCGCATGTTATAATTTCCCCAGTTTGGAGAGAAACACAGTTACTTTATAAGTGTACATACAGATTTGCCTTTCTTCTACTCAGACCTAGAATACTAAACTTTCTCAAGTATTTGAAATCTTTGTTTGCTGGTTCCAAAGGGAGTGAGGTGTGTCAATCACTCTAAGGTGGGAGGGGCCAATGAGAATGAACAGGCAGACAGTCAATGAAGACCCAAGGCAGGACCGAGGTAAACATATGATGCATGACCTGAATTGTTTACCCCACAGCACAACCATTCTTTCAGTCAATCTTCACAAGCAGAACAGAAGTATATCGTTTTATAGGTCTACCTTTAAATAATATAAAAAATATAGACAATATATAAAAATTTTCATTTTGTAGACCTGAAAAACACAACCCAGGTCTAGAGTTACAATCTGTAAGTAATAGACTCAGGATTTCAAACTCAAGTTGTCCAATCTCAAAGCCCATGAATTTAATCCCTAACATGGAAAGAGCATAAAGGTCAAAAAATAAGTTGTTGAAAATATAGCTAATGAACAAAACTTCTAAATTATTAAATCTCATCTAGCCATTTCAGATAACGGCTACATAGAAGATAACTTAATCACATAAGGAAACATCACAATAGATGATAACAAAATTATACTTAATATTTTAAAAATACTGGAAACTGTGAAAGGCTGGGATGTGTTGTGCTGTTGGGATTGCAGGTGATTTTTACTTTCTTTTCTCTATATTTCTACTATACACATTAATATTTGTACAACTAGAAAACAATATTAAAAGAACTGCCCACAAGGGCTTCCGTGAATATTACTAGAAAAATGTCAGTATAAAGTAAAGAGTGAGACCTTTCAGTTTGGAGCATGCATTTTTCAAACGGTAAATAACTAAGCTGTAAGAAGAATGTTAGAATTAATGTAAATGAGATCTTAAAAGCACCTTAGAGATCACGGAATCAACCCCTTCATTCTGCAAATGGAGAAACTTAGAGAACAGAAGAAAGTCAGCATCCTTGGCCCAGTAAGTCATCATCCTTTTAACAAAATTAAGAATGGACATTAATTCTTTAACTGTTTTGTTTTTTTTTTAATCTCTTATTCCTTCAAAAAAATCAAAATTAAAAATATGATCTTTAGCCTCTTCCCTGAGTACAGACGACTGAGCGACTTCAGTTTCATGCACTGGAGAAGAAAATGGCATTCCACTCCAGTATTGTTGCCTGGAGAATCCCAGGGATGGGAGCCTGGTGGGCTGCCATCTGTGGGGTCACACAGAGTCGGACACGACTGACGTGACTTAGCAGCAGCAGCAGCAGCAGCCTGAGTACAGAATTTAACTAGCATGGGAGAAGTGAGTGTTTGTAGCCTTCATTTTCCCTTTAAAAGCTACAGAGATTTAGAAACAAAAACCAAATACTGTCCCCTCCCATCCATCAAAGCAAGTGTTGCTCTTGCTTCCAGTTAGCTGAGAAGAAAAAGACGCCTTGAAGGACACTCATTCTTTCCAAAGTGCGCGTGTGCATGCATGCGTGCATGCGAGCATACACGTGTGTTTGTGTGTGTCTGTGTTATCTCTGAGTATGAAAACATTAGACATCCATTGTAGAAAATGTGGACAATGCTGAAAGCGATATAGAAAATCTTTTTTGGGGGGGAGCATACTATTTTGTTAGCATTTAAATTCTGCCAAGAATTCAAGGACACACAGGTTCGATCCATGGGTCAGGAAGATCCCCTGGAAAACGAAATGGCAATCCACTCCAGTATTCTTCCCTGGGAAATTTCATGCAAGAGGAGCATGGTGGCTACAGTCCAAGGGGCTGCAATGAGTCAGACATAACCTGGCAACTAAATAAAGAGTTCAAGTATATGCTAGCCTTATGTTCAGATTTTTGAAATGAAGACAAACAGCTTTAAATGTATAATGTACCTAACACTGCACAATATATTCACTAACTAAATAATCTAGGGGCTGGTGTAGCTACATACTTAGGAGCACAAGCCCTGGAATTGGAAGAAAAATGCACTATTCAGGACTGAACAGAGGTCCTTGATATGGAATCTCTTATGCATATATTATATTGTCACTACAAAACAAGATAGTTAAAATGTTAGAATTAATGTAAATGAGATCTTAAAAGCACCTTAGAGATCACGGAATCAACCCCTTCATTCTGCAAATGGAGAAACTTAGAGAACAGAAGAAAGTCAGCATCCTTGGCCCAGTAAGTCATCATCCTTTTAACAAAATTAAGAATGGACATTAATTCTTTAACTGTTTTGTTTTTTTTTTAATCTCTTATTCCTTCAAAAAAATCAAAATTAAAAATATGATCTTTAGCCTCTTCCCTGAGTACAGACGACTGAGCGACTTCAGTTTCATGCACTGGAGAAGAAAATGGCATTCCACTCCAGTATTGTTGCCTGGAGAATCCCAGGGATGGGAGCCTGGTGGGCTGCCATCTGTGGGGTCACACAGAGTCGGACACGACTGACGTGACTTAGCAGCAGCAGCAGCAGCAGCAGCCTGAGTACAGAATTTAACTAGCATGGGAGAAGTGAGTGTTTGTAGCCTTCATTTTCCCTTTAAAAGCTACAGAGATTTAGAAACAAAAACCAAATACTGTCCCCTCCCATCCATCAAAGCAAGTGTTGCTCTTGCTTCCAGTTAGCTGAGAAGAAAAAGACGCCTTGAAGGACACTCATTCTTTCCAAAGTGCGCGTGTGCATGCATGCGTGCATGCGAGCATACACGTGTGTTTGTGTGTGTCTGTGTTATCTCTGAGTATGAAAACATTAGACATCCATTGTAGAAAATGTGGACAATGCTGAAAGCGATATAGAAAATCTTTTTTGGGGGGGAGCATACTATTTTGTTAGCATTTAAATTCTGCCAAGAATTCAAGGACACACAGGTTCGATCCATGGGTCAGGAAGATCCCCTGGAAAACGAAATGGCAATCCACTCCAGTATTCTTCCCTGGGAAATTTCATGCAAGAGGAGCATGGTGGCTACAGTTCAAGGGGCTGCAATGAGTCAGACATAACCTGGCAACTAAATAAAGAGTTCAAGTATATGCTAGCCTTATGTTCAGATTTTTGAAATGAAGACAAACAGCTTTAAATGTATAATGTACCTAACACTGCACAATATATTCACTAACTAAATAATCTAGGGGCTGGTGTAGCTACATACTTAGGAGCACAAGCCCTGGAATTGGAAGAAAAATGCACTATTCAGGACTGAACAGAGGTCCTTGATATGGAATCTCTTATGCATATATTATATTGTCACTACAAAACAAGATAGTTAACTTATAGTTCCAGATTTTCCCCTTCTCTCTTTCCTCTTTCCAATAACTTTTTAAATCAGTCTTTGTTAGGTCACTGAAAAAGAAGTCGTTCCCTAACACATCTGCCCAGACTTGACCTCTTGGACTTTCCCATGGCACATTCAGGCAAGGTCTTGTGGGAACTGAGGTAGTTTCAATTGCTGTTCAGAGACAGTCTCTCCCTGGCCCCGGCCCCAACCACAACCTCCATGGAAGCAGGAACTTCCAGCCCCTGGACGTCCAGCTCAGCAAGAGATCTGCTTTCACCAATGCGATGTTTCAACAAACAAAAGCTTGAAATGTAAGTGAATGAGGAGTTGTCCTCTCCCACTTGTACAATTTCCATGAGAAAAGTTTCCCTTCAGTGACTGATGCTGCTTCTGCCAGGGGCCCAGAGTAGAGCAGAGATGCTTCCAGGTACCTGAATACCTGAAGACAAGGAGCAGATTCACCCCAGCAGACCGGCACCTGAGTGAAAGAATAAATGATTGCTGCTCTAAGCCATTGAGCATTGGCATTCAGAGACCACACATAGGAAGGCGCCTCAAGGCAGAGTCCCCACTGCAGATGCTAAACATGGTCCCCACTGACTAGCCTCTTTTTGTCAAGGAGACTTTCCTTCCTTAAAGTCTCTGACTTATTTGGAATTTTTCCCACCAATCATGTTCTGCTATCTTCCCTGGGGCATCATAGGTGGTCCAATGAAGGTTTGATTTGTCATTGTTGTTGTTGTTTAGTTGCTAAGCTCTGTCTGACTCTGTGACCCTATGATTTGTAGCCTGTCAGGCTTTTCTGTCCATGGGATTCTCCAGGCAAGAATCCTGGGGTGGGTTTCCATTTTCTTCTCCAGGGGATCTTCCCAATCCAGGGATCAAACCCGCATCTGCTTAATTTGTCATAGGAGTAACTTTTTTAACCTGACTTTCCTCAGGTCATTTATCACTTCTACTGAGACAGCTTATAATGCATCTTCATCTTTTCATTCTGTTTTGATGTATTGCTGTCTAGCTATGTCCATTTGAACATATGAACCTGAACTCCAGTAGGCAAGAATGAAGTGAAGGAAAAATAGTGATAGAGTGGGAGACATGAAGCTGAAAGAAACCCCATGAATGTACATAGGAAAAGGAAAGCACCCTGAAGTCCAGGTGTCTGTGGAAAGGGAGAGCAGCTTAGATGGACATAGACTGAGCAGTGGGCATTCCACCAGAGGACTCAGGCTCTGGCAGATCCCAGCCTCCTGAGACCCTGTATGGACATCTTTTTTTGTTTTTGTTTTTTAACTTTCTAGATTGCTACCCTTTGCTTTGGGCTGATGTATCCCAGTCCCTGTTAGGAAAGCATGCCCTTTCACTATTGCATGTAATCTTGGAAGGACTGGGTCAATGAAGTCCAGTCTCCTCTTGTTATGTTTAGAACATGACCCAAACTTGGACATTTGGACTTTCCCACTTAAGATTTTAAATCTTGTCCACAATGACATCAAGATGAAAAATTCTCAGAGAAGATTCATTCTGAATTACTGAAAAAATTGTCCATGAATTTCCACTTCCTAGACTTTTGGCAATGTGTAGGCCCCTTGTCCTTCCGAAAGACTAATACATATTTTTCACTTCAATTCAGGATATTGTAATTAAGTCTCTGGTTGTTACTGTCTCCCTCTGTCTGGTTGCTGCTGTTGTTCAGTCGCTCAGTCGTGTCTGACTCTGTAACCCCATGGACTGCAGCATACCAGGCCCCTTTGTCCCTCACCATCTCTCGAAGTTTGCCCAAGTTCACATCCATTGCATTGGTGATGCCATCCAGCTGTTTCATCCTCTGAAGCCTTCTTCTCCTTCTGCCCTAAATCATCCCAAGCATCAGGGACTTTTTCAACGAGTTTTCCACCAAAGAAACTGAACCATTATAACACAGATTTGGAAAAGACATGGGTTGATGCTCAAGTTGGGATTGTCCGTATTGCATTTTGACTTTTAAAAAATATTTCTGCCACAAAAGAAGTCATCTTACATTTTTATGATCATATGATCTACTCTTACGGAAAGCATTTTGAATAATTCATAGAAAGCAAAAATGAAAATGGAATCTCCTGAAATCCTATTTGACATCATGAGNTTGACTTTTAAAAAATATTTCTGCCACAAAAGAAGTCATCTTACATTTTTATGATCATATGATCTACTCTTACGGAAAGCATTTTGAATAATTCATAGAAAGCAAAAATGAAAATGGAATCTCCTGAAATCCTATTTGACATCATGAGCACCACTCACATTGCCCTGACCATCTCTTCATGTGTCTCTTTGCACAGCTCTGTGTAATTTAACATGAATGGGATTGTATAGTGTGTGCCGTCTCTATGGTGAATAACCTCTTTTCTCTCCTTTTCTGCTCATCTACCACTGCCAGTATAAACCAATTGATACCTTTTCATAGATTTCCTTCTATTTAGATAATTATGTATGTATATATTGCCTATACAAATGCATACACATGCTTTTCCTGCTGTTTCTGAAAACTGGTATCATATGACTGCACTTTGGTTTGCTCACTTCACCCTTCATAGTTGAAATCTATCCAAGTTAACTTATTTCCACAGTCAGTGAACATTCAATTTTATGGACAAGCCAACATTTATTCAACCATTCCATATAGACAGGCACTTTTTTGTAGCGGTTCTTCAGTCATTAGATTAATGAAGCAATAAACATTGCTATGAAAATGGAAAGAAAATGATAAAATTATTTTACTGATATGACTGCATACCTAGAAAATCCAAGAGAGTCTAGTAAAAAAACAAATGAAATGAGTAAGGATATTTGATAAGGTGACTGGACCCAAGACAGGTATACACAATCTTTGCTGTCTTTCTATGCTAAACTTAAATGAAGGTGAAATAATCAATTCACAGTACCAATTAAATGTAAGAGATTTCTTTGGGATAAAATTTGATAATAAAAAGCATTCTACCTATGATTAAAAAACTGTTAGATCTTAAAGGACATAAAATAGAAATAAATGGAACATTGTGTTAATATTTTTGAATAGAAGACAATCTGTCTCTTATACACATCTAATATCATTAAAACATGATTTCTCCAGTAATTAATATAAAATGTATAAATATTAATATATTTAATTAAACTCCAATTATAATTCAAAATTTGTAGTTGTTCTCTTGATACAAGATAAAATAAACTTTGAGAAAATATTTAAAAAATAGTCTGATAGTACTCAGGAAATTTATAAAGAAAACTAATGTGAGGGATCCTACTATACACAGTAAAGTTTCTCTACACAAAACAGGATGACATTGATGGATTTTTCCCTAATCCTCTTGTTAGAAATTGTGAACATTATCTATAAATCCAATCTAGAGGACTCTGAAAGTTAGAGAAAAGAAGACAGATGGACAAAGGACCTCAGCACCCTAAGAATAACACGGTAAGTTATTTGCATTTTTTTTTTCTTCATATACCCTAGACTTGGAACTGAAGGAACCAGTAACCCAGAACTCCCAACAAGGACAGATTAAAAAGGTCCCAATAAAACTCTGCTCTTTCCAACCAAAAGAACAAAGTCTGGAAAATCAAAAAAGGATTAGACCATAACTGCTCTATTCCCATCAACACCACGGAAAAAACTGTCATGTCACCCCAACCCTCGCAAGGAAGGCAGAGTAGAGGAGAGAGCCTGAGAGCCCCACCTGCCAGGTGGGAAAGGAGGTGCCCCATCCCCCACCACAACCACCACCACCATGAGGCCTATCAGAAAAGGCTGATAGGAAGCCAGGATTTTCACCTCTGCTGCCAGCAATGACCCCACACCCCACCTGTGGGGTCAACCTGGGCTTCCATGCAAAATCGGCAGTAAAGCGATGCCCTCCAACTTCCCACAGGAGGCCGAATGCAGAGTCAGAATTTTTACCACTGCTAATGAGGTGACCCTTCTGTGGTGTCAGCAGAGGGTATGTAGAGAACATCAAGGAGACACTCCTATGCCTCTTAGCCAGGATAATGTGACCTAAGATCTAATGCACTAGACCTGGGCAGGGTATACGCCCTCTTCGACGAGGTCGCCATTAACCCTACCTTCACTTTCATGCATTGGAGAAGGAAATGGCAACCCACTCTAGTGTTCTTGCCTGGAGAATCCCAGGGACAGGGGAGCCTAGTGGGCTGCCGTCTATGGGGTCGCAGAGTCGGACACGACTGAAGCGACTTAGCAGCACCAGCAGCAGAGCTGCCAGAACTTACACAGGACTAGGAAACAGACTCTTGGAGGGCACAAACAAAGCCTTGTGCACACCAGGACCCAGGGGAAAGGAACAGTGACTCCACAAGAGACTGCCCTAGAACTGTCTATGTGTCCAAGAGTCTCCGATGGAGGCATGGGTTGGCGGTGGCCTGTCACAGGGTTGGGGGCACTCAGTGTCCCAGTGCGTGCATGGGACCTTTTGAAGGAGGTCACCATTATCTTCACTACCTCCACCATAGTTTGGCCTCAGGTCAAATAACAGGGAGGGAACACAGCCCCACCCATCAACAGAAAATTGGATTAACTATTTACTGAGCATAGTCCCGCCCATCAGAACAAGACCCAGTTTCCCCCTCAGCCAGTCTCTCCCATCAGGAAGCTTCCATAAGCCTCTATCCTTCTCCATCAGAGGGCAGACAGACTGAAAATCACAATCAGAGAAAACTAACCAATCTGATCATATGGACCTCAGTCTTGTCTAACTCAGTGAAACTATGAGGCATGCTGAGTAGGGCCACTCAAGATGGACGGGTCATGGTGGAGAGTTCTGACAAAACATGGGCCACAGGAGAAGGGAATGGCAAACCACTTCAGTATTCTTGCCTTGAGAACACCATGAACAATATGACAAAGCAAAAAGACAGGACACTGAAAGATGAACTCCCCAGGTCTGTAGGTGCCGAGTATGCTAGTGGAGAAGAGTAGAGAAATAACTCCAGAAAGAATGAAGAAACGGAGCCAAAGCAAAAACAACACCCAGTTGTGGATGTGACTGGTGATGGAAGTAAAGTCCGATGCAGTAAAGAGCAATGTTGCATAGGAACCTGGAATGTTAGGTGCATGAATCAAGGCAAATTAGAAGTGGTCAAATGGAGATGGCAAGAGTGAACATCGATATTTCAGGAATCAGCAAACTAAAATGGACTGGAATGGGTGAATATAACTCAGATGACTATTGTATCTACTATTGTGGGCAATAATCCCTTAGAAGACATGGAGTAGCCATCATAGTCAACAAAAGAGTCTGAAATGCAGTACTTGGATGCAATCTCAAAAATGACAAACTGATCTCTTTTTTTCCAAGACAAACCATTCAATATCACAGTAATCCAAGTCTATGCCCCAACCAGTAATGCAGAAGAAGCTGAAGTTGAACGGTTCTGTGAAGATCTACAAGACCTTTTAGAACTAACACCCAAAAAAGATGTCCTTTCATTATAGGGGACTGGAGTGCAAAAGTAGGAAGTCAAGAAATACCTGGATTAACAGGCAAACTTGGCCTTGGAATACAGAATGAAGAAGGGCAAAGGCTAATAGAGTTTTGAGAATGCACTGGTCATAGCAAACACCTTCTTCCAACAGCACAAGAGAAGACTCTACACATGGACATCACTAGATGGTCAAAACCAAAATCAGATTGATATACTCTTTGCAGCCAAAGATGGAGAAGCTCTATACAGTCAGCAAAAACAAGACCAGGAGCTGACTGTGGCTCAGATCATGAACTCCTTATTGCCAAATTCAGACTTATATTGAAGAAAGTAGGGAAAACCATTAGACCATTCAGGTATGACCTAAAGCAAATCCCTTTCAAATTATACAGTGGAAGTGAGAAATAGATTCAAGGGATTATATCTGATAGACAGAGTGCCTGAAGAATAATGGACAGAGGTTCATGACATTGTACAGGAGACAGGGATAAAATCATACCCAAGAAAAGAAATGCAAAAAGGCAAAATGGTGCTTGAGGAGGTCTTACAAATAGCTGTGAAAAGAAGAGAAGCCAAAGGCAAAGGAGAAAAGGAAAGATATTCCCATTTGAATGCAGAGTTCCAAAGAATAACAAGGAGAGAGAAGAAAGCCTACCTCAAATAGAGGAAAACAACAGAATGGGAAAGACAAGAGATCTTTTCAAGAAAATTAGATATACCGAGGGAATATTTCATGCAATTATGGGCACAATAAAGGACAGAAATGGTATGGACCTAACAGAAGCAGAAGATATTAAGAAGAGGTGGCAAGAATACACAGAAGAACTATACAAAAAAGATCTTCACAATCCAGATAATCACAATGGTGTGATCACTCACCTAGAGCCAGACATCCTGGAATGCAAAGTCAAGTAGGCCTTAGGAAGCATCATGATGAATAAAGCTAGTGGAGGTGATGGAATTCCAGGTGAGCTATTTCAGATCCTAAAAGATGATGCTGTGAAAGTGCTTCACTCAATAAGCCAGCTAATTTGGAAAACTCAGCAGTGGCCACAGGACTGGAAAAGATCAGTTTCATTCCAATCCCAAAGAAAGGCAATGCCAAAGAATGCTCAAACTGTCACACAATTGCACTCATCTCACATGCTAGCAAAGTAATGCTCAAAATTCTCCAGGGTTCAACAGTTATGTGAACTATGAACTTCCAGATGTTCAAGCTGGATTTAGAAAAGGCAGATGAACCAGAGATCAAACTACAGACATCCGTTGGATCATCAAAAAAGTGAGAGTTCCAGAAAAACACCTTCTGCTTTATTGACTATGCCAAAGCCTTTGACTATGTGGATTTTAACAAACAGTAGAAAATTCTTAAAGAGATGAGAATACCAGACCATCTTACCTGCCTCCTGAGAAACCTGTATATGGGTCAAGAAGCAACAGCTAGAACTGGACATGGAACAACAGACTGGTTCAAAATTGGACAAGGAGTATGTCAAAGCTGTATATTGTCACCCTGCTTATTTAACTTATATGCAGAGTACATCATGAAAAATGCTGGACTGGATGAAACACAAGCTGGAATCAAGATTGTTGGAAGTAATATGAATAACCTCAGATATGCAGATGATACCACCCTTATGGCAAAAAGCAAAGAAGAACTAAAGAGCCTCTTGATGAAAGTGAAAGAGGAAAATTAAAAAATTGGCCTAAAACTCAACATTCAGAAAACTAAGATCATGGCATCTGGTCCCATCACTTCATGGCAAGTACATGGGGAAACAATGGAAACAGTGACATACTTTATTTATTTGGGCTCCAAGATTGCTGCAGATGGTGACTGTAGCCAAGAAATTAAAAGATGCTTGCTCCTTGGAAAGAAAGCTCTGATCAACCTGGACAGCATATTAAAAAGCAAAGACATTACTTTGCCAACAAAGGTCCATCTAGTCAAAGCTATGTTTTTTCCAGTAGTCATATGTGGATGTGAGAGTTGGACTGTAAAGAAAGCTGAGCGCTGAAGAATTGATGCTTTTGAACTGCAGTGTTGGAAAAGATTCTTGAGAGTTCCTTGGAGAGCATGGAGATCCAAGCATTCCATCCTAAAGGAAATCAGTCCTGGGTGTTCATTGGAAGGACTGATGCTAAAGCTGAAACTCAAATACTTTGGCCACCTGATGTGAAAAACTGACTCATTCGAAAAGCCCCTGATGCTGGGGGAGATTGAGGGTAGGAGGAGAAGGGGACAACAGAGGATGAAATTTTTGAATGGCATCACTGACTCAATGGACATGAACTTGAGTAAACTCTGGGAGTTGGTGATGGACAGGGAAGCCTGGCGTGCTGCAGTTCATTGGGTTGCAAGGCGTCAGACATGACTGAGTGACTGAACTGAACTGAACTGAAGGCTAATGAGGCTCTAGAACTCCTAGTCTCATAGCAGTAAAGCAGAGCCTCAGCCCACCCGACCCCTGGTGTTAACAGAGGTTGAGCAGAGAATCTGGACTTTTGCATCAACTTGGCAGCTACTAGATTATGCACTCCCTGCCCCTACTACAGCAGTGTCAGGCAAAGTCAACTGAAAACAGAGGTGTAACTAAGACCAAAAAATCTCATAACACCCCAAACATCCAGACTTCAACTGAAATCATTTGTCATACCAAGAACCAAGAACATCCCAAACTGAATGCAAATACACAGTAAACACCAAGATGGCAGAGACAAACTTATCAGACAAGGGTTGCAACCAGCCATCATAAAAATGCTTCAGTGAGCAATTATGAACAAGATTCAAAAAAAATAAAAATGAAGGAAACAGAAAGTCTTGGCAAAGTAATAGAAGATGCCAAGAATCATCAAGCAGAAACATCTCCCCTACTATTACTCATAGCTGCATTGTTTCCTTAGCTATGATTAATCTCACCTTACCTCTGTTCTCACAGTACTTAGTGCTTTATTTGCATATTAATATTTTCCACCTTAAGCTATTTTGCTTTTTGAAATTGTCTTCTCTCACAATAGACTTTAAACATTGACTTTGCCTAAAGACAATACATATTAAGTTCTTCAGCATCTAGCACAGGTCTTAATCCACATAGTAACTTAATGAATGATAAAATAAACTAAATTGATGGTATGGTTAGGTAATGACTAATTTATCCACCTTAGGAAAATATGCTTGGAAATTATAATAAATAGAAATCATTTCATCTCCAGATCACTGCTATGAACACAATTCTGTCTTCTAGGTGTCCGAGATCAAGGTCAGACTATAATTGGGGGGATGATGGACTGAGGGGAGAAGGAGTTGGGGAGATGGTATCAAAATTTTGCTTTCTGAGGGAAGCTTTAACTATTCCTAGAAGGAATGCCTTCCTCAGAGGAAAAGGGTGACACCCAATATCCTTGTTCACAAGAGAAAGAAGCAATGCGCCTGCAGAAGGGGCAGGGTCTTTGAGAGACAAACCTGGGGCTGGGCTCTTTTCTGGGGAGGTTCCAAAATGAGACTGAGTCTCGTTCTCATAAGACCTCAACTCAAAGAAGGAAACAGAAGAAAGGAGCAAGAACAATAGGATATGAGACAGGAGGACAAGGAAAAGAGAGCGAAGACCAAGATGGAAGGACAGACTCAGAGGAAGGGCAGTGACTGGGTCCAGGAAGAAGACAATCAAGTGCTGAGCTCCTCAGGGCCCAGACGTTTCTCTTTAGCCAAAGACTCACTGTGTGTATTTTGCCAAGCTGAGCCGTAGTTACAAGATGACACACAGTGATACCTGCTGCTCCCTTTTGAGCCATGCCTACCACTTAGGATTCTCCCTTTGATTATAGTTGCATAAGTCAAAAATAAATAAATAATTGCAATTCCATTTAGAATGTTGATTTGGTTGAAACCAACACCCTTTGTCATTTTTTTCTAAAAATTTTTCACTAGCATTTACTGAGTGATAGCAACTTTGGACTTAATGTAGAACTGGGTTCTGAGGGATTCCAAGTTGATGAAAAACCCTTTAGGAGCCCCCAGCTTGAGCAATAGGAGAATATCCAGGAAGTATTGAGATATCTTGAAAAGAAAGGTAAGAATTCCAAAAGTTACCTTAAAAAATGATAGAAATATAGATATATTTAATTACTATGTCTTAATAGAAAATTACACGGTTATTAAAGTCAGTAAATAAAAGATAGATTGAAGAAATATTTGTAGCATAAATATATGACAATTGTATATGATGAAACTTGGTCCAAACTTACAACAGAAAGATAACTATCCAATAGAAACATGGATAAAAGACATAAAGAAGAAATTCATAGAAGGAAAAATGCAAGCAAACATGTTGAGATACTTGGCCTCACTGCTGCTGCTGCTGCTAAGTCGCTTCAGTCATGTCTGACTCTGTGCAACCCCAGAGATGGCAGCCCACCAGGCTCCCCCGTCCCTGGGATTCTCCAGGCAAGAACACTGGAGTGGGTTGCCATTTCCTTCTCCGATGTATGAAAGTGAAAAGGGAAAGTGAAGTCTCTCAGTCATGTCCGACTCTTCGAGACCCCATGGACTGCAGCCTTCCAGGCTCCTCCGTCCATGGGATTTTCCAGGCAAGAGTACTGGAGTGGGTTGCCATTGCCTTCTCCGACTTGACCTCACTAGGAATTTAAAAAAAATGCAAGATAAAATAATATTTCTCTATGTTTATCTAGACCTGAGCAATCTTAGGTCAAGTATGATCAAATTGAGGTATCTGGGCTTCCCTAGTGGCTCAGATGGTAAAGAATCTGCCTGCAATTCAGGAGACCCAAGTTCGACCCCAAGGTCAGGAAGATCACCTGGAGGAGGGAAGGGCACCTCATTCCAGTATTCTTGCCTGGAGACTCCCATAGGCAGAGGAGCCTGGTGGGCTACAGTCCATGAGGGTCACATAGAGTCAGACACTACTGGAGCGACTTATCACGCACATTGCACATCAGGAGAGCTCTTTTAAAGACTCTCTAGGAGCTTTCCTGGTGGCTCAAGGATAGAGAACCTGCCTGTGATGCAGGAGATGAGGGTTTGATCCCTGGGTGGGGAAGATACCCTGGAGAAGGAAATGGCAACCCACTCCAGTATTCTTGCTGGGAAAATTCCATGGACAGAGGAGCCTCATGGGCTACAGTCCACGGGGTCACAAAGAGTCAGATACGACTGAGCTACTGAGCATGCACACATGCATGGGTTTTCTGGTCTATTTGCTTCCGGCCAGTTCACAAAGCAGCAGCTTCAGCCACAGATCTTGTCAAGTCATATTATACAAGGAACATGGTCTGGGGAAACTGACCCCCTGGTGGCAGGTACTGTCGTCTCAGTAAGTCAGAAGCACAGCCTAGAAGCTAGAGGCACCTCAAAACAATTCTTGCAAGGTAGTGTTGCAGGACATCATCACTGTACCAGGCAGAGAATGTGGAATTAGAGCCAGTTGAAAAAGACCTGGATGAAGTTGTATGCATATGGAGAAGGTGGTCAGGATGGTCCTGCGCCTCAGTATTCCCCTCTTTCCCGCATCCTGGTCTAGTCTCTGTGTAGAGAGGAGATCATCTTTTTCGACTGCAAGCCTGCAGATTATTTTACGCCCACTTGGTTTAGACTACAGACTTCAGACAGTCTTTCTGACTGAGGCCTCTCTCCTTCTCCTTGGTTTAGATCAAAGGAAGCACCTCACTTCCTTGGAGGGCCTGCGGTAGCTAGCCAGTCTCTCAACTGGCCTGTCTATAAGCCAGGCGTCCACATATTCTCATCCTCACATAGTCCTCTCCCCTAGAGTTGCATCTCTCCCCTGTGTGTGAGCTGACTAAACATCTAACCCACAGACCCCTCAGATGACTGCTGATTCAACCACCATCAAACTGCACCATGACCAGCTCTAAGCAAGAACCAGCAAGCTGGGCCCAGACAACCTCCAGAACCATGACTATGCTACGCTTGGCTGCTCAGCTGTGTCCAACTCTTTGTGACCCCTTGGACTGTTGCCTTCTAGGCTCCTCTATCCATGGGGATTCTCCAGGCAGGAATACTGGAGTGGTTACCATGACCTCCTCCAGGGGCTCTTCCCAACCCAGAGATTAAACCCAGGTCTCCCGCATTGCAGGTGGATTCTTTACCAGCTGAGATACAACAGAACAATGATATCATCATTATAATAAGCCACTGAGTCTTGGAGTTGTTTGTAACATATACTAGACAATCAGAACAGATCTTATTAAAGGCAGGGAGAAGTGGTCAACCTCAACATCCTGATTTTTTTCCCACGATCCCTACTGCTACACTTTTGAAAGATGAGTGGTCTGAATCTCAAAAGCTAATACAGGACAATTCAACCAGTTAATTCATTACTGCAAAACAAGGTGTGCTAATCCCTCTGCCGGAAATAGGTTTTCCACCCACTGCCCATCTCAATATGTCAATTCAGCCAACTCCACATCAGTGCTTGACACTTTCAAGTCCTGCTTCCTGGTGCCAAACTCTACATTTGATTTTTTCAATTGAACGGAAGAGAAGATTCATTCCAAAAGGGCTTAAGTGCAGAGAAAATGTATTGATTTACATGATTTAAAAGGCCAGGCATTATTCTGGCTCCAGGAAGTCTCACAAGATATTCCCTCTGCTTCCTCAGGATCTATGCCCTCTTCAAGTCCTTATCTTCAAGTCTAAAGCTCTCAGTAGTTTACACTTCGCCTCATGGCTTTAGCAGTTACAAGTTTCACGTAGTTACAAGGATTCAATTTAAATCCTGGCCCTAGTTTCTACTAACCTGTGACTTCCGGCAGTAAAAAGCTCCAGATTTAACTTTTTCTTCTGTAAAATGGAGACAATAATCATAATATATCCTCTTAGAGTTTTAAGTATTAAATGAGTGAATATACATAAAGCACTTAAAACTGTGTTCACCATTGACTAAGAGCCCTAAAAGAATTAGTGCTATTATTATTGTTATTAATAATACTATTAATACTTGTCACAGTAGTAGTAGCATTAGTAACATTCTTTATCACCATACAAATGCAGTAGAGGAGAAAGAGTCTATTTCCCAGCAAGTGTTCCATGAGGTTTATTGGCTCCCTTTGAGTTTCCTGAACCCATACCTCAAAGGTGATATCTAGTGACTCAAGGTGCTCAGAGTGATACTTGGAGCAAGGATGGGGTAAGTCCTACAAGGCTGGGAAAGAGGAGCTCTGCCAGTAATAGGAAAAGGGGTCGTGGATTTCAGGGATCCAGGAGACATCCGCAATAAAGAGAAGCTGTCAGTACTCAGGTGCCACTGCCATATTGCTGAGCCTGTAACAGGGAAGAGTCAATTTTTGACTCCTCTGAGCTAGGTAAGTTTCTTTAGCCACTGTTGTTATTATAATCACACATAATGGCCTGTCTCAGGGAATCCTGACCCTGCCTGACTGCTAAGCTAAAGTGCTTTTGTTCAGAATCCACTCTAACTGTAGATGGCAGGAAGACGAAATGAACACATTCACCTGCCTGAGGCTCACCATTCTAGGAGATACTTGCAAGATTAAATGGCCTTTTTACTTTGCTTCCTCATTCCTCTCATCTCTGATCCATAAAGGAACCTGGCATTCAGACCCCAACAAGATGGTTATTTTGAAATGTTAGTCTGCCATCTTCTCAATCAGCTGGCTCTCTGAATAAAGTTGTATTCCCTGCCTTAACACTTCATCTCTTGGATCATCGGCCAATTGTGCAGCAAGCAGAGAATGCTCAAACTTAGGAATAAGCCCACCTAGTGTGTAGACAATGCTCTTAGCAGAGATGGGACATTGATGAGGTAGCAGGGGAGTCTGTTGCTTCTACTGCCTCTAACTGGCTTCTCCCCACACCAGCAACTTCCCAGACCTGCACGGACTGAGGGAGGGGACCCTGCATTCTGAGCTCTCTCTCACACACATCTACACACATCCCCCAAGTAGGACCTTCCCTGGGGTAAGGAAGGAGCTTGCCCAAGTACTAAATTTTCTGAGTGTCAGACTTCAAGCCTTTCCAACTCCAGGAAATCATTTCCATAGCAGGTCCAGGTGAATTTGCATTTTTCAGAGCAAGACTGGTTCATGTCATCTGTAGCCCATAAATCCCCTCCCTTTGGTGTGGGGAGAAAATGCCACACTACGAATGATACAGGCTGTTTCTTGGTCTCAATAAAACATTTGTCTCTCTTGTACATAATTAATTGTTAATTGAAAGTATGATGAATTATAGCTGCCTATAATTAATTTACTAAGAGACTTGTGTGAAATATGACTCTGAGCCTTTCTCTAGACTTATTTTTGTTTTAGCAAGCAGAGACAGAATTGGATCTCGTGTAGATTCTTCTGTAGCCTGCTGTGTTCTGAGCATGACAAATTGGTAGGGTGGGGCAGATTTGGGGTTAGCCGTGGATGGTAGCATGATAAAGGGTAGCCTTCCTGAGAACAGCATCTAGCATTTGGGTTATCCGTCTTTCTCAGTGCAAGAGTGAATGACTTCTCAATTCTGAAGGATTTAACCTTCTATTTGGACAGCCATGAAGACCCTGGTAGGAGCAAAGAACTTGTCTCAGGTCCCAGACAGAAGTCTTCACCTGGGTCATCTTCAGATTAGAGAAAGAAAGTGAAGCTGTCAGTCACTCAGTCACGCCGGACTCTTTGTGACCCCATGGACTGTAGCCCCCCAGGCTCCTCTGTCCAAGGAATTCTCCAGGGCATCCCAGAGGTCGGGGCCAGCCTGATCTTCTCTGAATATCAAGTTGGGATGAGAAAGTAGCTTTTTTGAGGGTGAGTTACCTGAAAAGGGGCTCCTCCTTGGTCTAGATGGACTGCAGAGAACAGAATGCCCCTGAAGATAGCTGCCCCACTCAGTCCTGACCCTCGAGGTCCTGTGAGTCTATCCTAGAACATCTCACAAAGGGCTCTCAGAGGGATAACCACTCACTATTCCTAGGGCATCCTGGCCAGACAGCTGCTCACGTCTCCCTGGAATACCTCAACTGGCACAGAGGCCACAATCTTCCCTAGCAGCCTACTTTAACCCTCAGAATTTCCAAACTGGGAGTGAGCTGTGCCAAGGTTCAGGGAGGAAACCATCTATTTTTTCACCATGGTTTATCACTAGCAGTCTAATTAAAATTCCCTTTCATTTTTTTAAACTATCAATATCTCTTCCCCCTCCCCCACAATGTTGTCTGAATGTTGATTAAGTCCTTCATATAGGAAGCTCTATTTATGAAGCCAGGTGAACGGTCTGTTCCATTCCCAAGTCACTTTCTCCCCAGGCTCACTGAAGGATAATCACTCACTATTCCTAGGGCATCCTGGCCAGACAGCTGCTCACGTCTCCCTGGAATACCTCAACTGGCACAGAGGCCACAATCTTCCCTAGCAGCCTACTTTAACCCTCAGAATTTCCAAACTGGGAGTGAGCTGTGCCAAGGTTCAGGGAGGAAACCATCTATTTTTTCACCATGGTTTATCACTAGCAGTCTAATTAAAATTCCCTTTCATTTTTTTAAACTATCAATATCTCTTCCCCCTCCCCCACAATGTTGTCTGAATGTTGATTAAGTCCTTCATATAGGAAGCTCTATTTATGAAGCCAGGTGAACGGTCTGTTCCATTCCCAAGTCACTTTCTCCCCAGGCTCACTGACCTTACACCTCCACCTCTCTAATCTGAAAGCCCATTTCAGGCCTCACATCCATCCCTCATCCACACCAGCTGCTCTCTGTCTGCCCCAGCACTCGGGTCTCCACTGCCCCATCCTTACCTCTTCTGTACTACGTCACATCCTCCTTCCCCTCCACACACATTCTCTTCTCATCGCCAGCCCCCTCTGCACGCTCACCCTCCCCACCGCTCTGCCCTGTCCTGGCCTTACATCCCACCCTCTTGCTCATGGTAGCCCTTCCCCTCCCCCCACATCCTCACACTTTCTTCCTCATTCTCCCATGTGTGTTGTGCGAAGCCATCTCCCTACATATAGATCCTATCATGTCACCTCACCTGGAATGATTTTATTTCTTCATTGTCTAAACAGAGATAGAGGGCCTTCCCTGGTGGTCCAGTGATTAAGACCCTGCCTTCCGTTGCAGGTGGTGCAGCTTTAATAACTAGTCAGGGGAAGCCTAAGATCCCACACGCCTCAGGGTGAAAAACTAAAACATAAGACAGGAGCAGGATTGTTACAAATTCAATAAAGACTTAATTTTTTTTTTAATAGGTGGAGGTAGCTATTCTTCTGTCCTGTTCCACCCAGAGTTTTCTCTGCCTAAATGTCTAAAACTTGCAAACTGGGTCCTGCCCTTTCATCAGTAGCCATGTAAGGGAACAAGTAACGTCTCTATCTGTGAGGGGTGTGGGAAGATCCTGGACAATTTCTACCTTCCTTCAGTTCAGTTCAGTTGCTCAGTCGTGTTCTTCTCTTTGCGACCCCATGAATCGCAGCACACCAGGCCTCCCTGTCCATCACCATCTCCCGGAGGTCACTCAGACTCACATCCATCGAGTCAGTGATGCCATCCAGCCATCTCATCCTCGGTCGTCCCCTTCTTCTCCTGCCCCCAATCCCTCCCAGCATCAGAGTCTTTTCCAATGAGTCAACTCTTCGCATTAGGTGGCCAAAGTACTGGAGTTTCAGCTTTAGCATCATTCCTTCCAAAGAAATCCCAGGGTTGATCTCTTTCAGAATGGACTGGTTGGATCTCCTTGCAGTCCAAGGGACTCTCAAGAGTCTTCTCCAACACCACAGTTCAAAAGCATCAATTCTTCGGCGCTCAGCCTTCTTCACAGTCCAACTCTCACATCCATACATGACCACAGGAAAAACCATAGTCTTGACTAGACGGACTTTAGTCGGCAAAGTAATGTCTCTGCTTTTGAATATACTATCTAGGTTGGTCATAACTTTTCTTCCAAGGAGTAAGCGTCTTTTACTTTCATGGCTGCAGTCACCATCTGCAGTGATTTCTAAGGACCATCTTTCCAGGTGATCCCGGGGCCACATGGGAGGCAGATAAAGATGCATATGTCATCCTTCAGTATCATTACAGTCCTCAGAATAGCTGGAGGATGAAGAATGAAATTTTGTGGTAAAAGAACATCCTGAGGATTCTTTGTTTTATCTCATTTTTGAGAGAAATTGACTCTTTTACATGACTACCTTCCTAAGCTTCCCAGGTGGCTCTAGTTGTATAAAACCCACCTGCCTAGTGCAGGAGACTTAAGAGACGTGGATCCGATCTCTGAGTTGGGAAGGTCCTTTGGAGGTGGGCACGGCAACCCACTCCAGTATTTATGCCTGGAGAATCCCATGTACAGAGGAGCCTGGTGGTCACATGGGGTCACAAAGAGTCAGATACAACTGAAGTAACTTAGCACACACAGGTGCCTTCCTAAGCAGGGAAGCAATATTCCAAACAGCAATAATCATGTTCACACAAAGTACAAGAATTACGATCTTTCCACCATGCAAAAGTCAGAAACAAGAGGAAGAGTATGGGTGAGAAAAATCTAAGCCAGGTGGCTTAAAATAAGGAGAAATGATAAGAAGTTTTGAAGACTTTTGGTTTAAAACGATGGCTGGCAGCAACTCCAGATACAACTTCTTCCAACCTCTCACTAACAGATGAGGATACAGGGAAAACAGGAAAATATAACATGGTAAATGAAGTCATGCAGACCTAGAGAAAACTAGTCTCTAATTTTGATGTAGATAAAGCTGACTTAGGAAAATCCTACTAAGGTTTTTATCAAAAGAAGCTCCACTTTAATGTTATTAAATACAAGAGAGGTAGGGGGATAGGGTGGGATGGATTGGGAGATTGGAAGTGACATATATACACCACCGTGTATAAAATAGATCACCAATGAGAACCTACTGTATAGCACAGGGAACTCTACTTAATGCTCTGCTGCTGCTGCTGCCAAGTCACTTCAGTCGTGTCAAACTCTGTGCGACCCCATAGACAGCAGCCCACCAGGCTTCCCCGTCTCTGTGATTCTCCAGGCAACTCAATGTTCTATGGTGACCTAAATGGGAAGTTCAGTCGCTCAGTCGTGTCCGACTCTTTGTGACCCCATCAATCGCAGCACGCCAGGCCTCCCTGTCCATCACCATCTCTCAAAGTTCACTCAGACTCACGTCCATCGAGTCCGTGATGCCATCCAGCCATCTCATCCTCGGTCGTCCNGGAGACTCCCATAGGCAGAGGAGCCTGGTGGGCTACAGTCCATGAGGGTCACATAGAGTCAGACACTACTGGAGCGACTTATCACGCACATTGCACATCAGGAGAGCTCTTTTAAAGACTCTCTAGGAGCTTTCCTGGTGGCTCAAGGATAGAGAACCTGCCTGTGATGCAGGAGATGAGGGTTTGATCCCTGGGTGGGGAAGATACCCTGGAGAAGGAAATGGCAACCCACTCCAGTATTCTTGCTGGGAAAATTCCATGGACAGAGGAGCCTCATGGGCTACAGTCCACGGGGTCACAAAGAGTCAGATACGACTGAGCTACTGAGCATGCACACATGCATGGGTTTTCTGGTCTATTTGCTTCCGGCCAGTTCACAAAGCAGCAGCTTCAGCCACAGATCTTGTCAAGTCATATTATACAAGGAACATGGTCTGGGGAAACTGACCCCCTGGTGGCAGGTACTGTCGTCTCAGTAAGTCAGAAGCACAGCCTAGAAGCTAGAGGCACCTCAAAACAATTCTTGCAAGGTAGTGTTGCAGGACATCATCACTGTACCAGGCAGAGAATGTGGAATTAGAGCCAGTTGAAAAAGACCTGGATGAAGTTGTATGCATATGGAGAAGGTGGTCAGGATGGTCCTGCGCCTCAGTATTCCCCTCTTTCCCGCATCCTGGTCTAGTCTCTGTGTAGAGAGGAGATCATCTTTTTCGACTGCAAGCCTGCAGATTATTTTACGCCCACTTGGTTTAGACTACAGACTTCAGACAGTCTTTCTGACTGAGGCCTCTCTCCTTCTCCTTGGTTTAGATCAAAGGAAGCACCTCACTTCCTTGGAGGGCCTGCGGTAGCTAGCCAGTCTCTCAACTGGCCTGTCTATAAGCCAGGCGTCCACATATTCTCATCCTCACATAGTCCTCTCCCCTAGAGTTGCATCTCTCCCCTGTGTGTGAGCTGACTAAACATCTAACCCACAGACCCCTCAGATGACTGCTGATTCAACCACCATCAAACTGCACCATGACCAGCTCTAAGCAAGAACCAGCAAGCTGGGCCCAGACAACCTCCAGAACCATGACTATGCTACGCTTGGCTGCTCAGCTGTGTCCAACTCTTTGTGACCCCTTGGACTGTTGCCTTCTAGGCTCCTCTATCCATGGGGATTCTCCAGGCAGGAATACTGGAGTGGTTACCATGACCTCCTCCAGGGGCTCTTCCCAACCCAGAGATTAAACCCAGGTCTCCCGCATTGCAGGTGGATTCTTTACCAGCTGAGATACAACAGAACAATGATATCATCATTATAATAAGCCACTGAGTCTTGGAGTTGTTTGTAACATATACTAGACAATCAGAACAGATCTTATTAAAGGCAGGGAGAAGTGGTCAACCTCAACATCCTGATTTTTTTCCCACGATCCCTACTGCTACACTTTTGAAAGATGAGTGGTCTGAATCTCAAAAGCTAATACAGGACAATTCAACCAGTTAATTCATTACTGCAAAACAAGGTGTGCTAATCCCTCTGCCGGAAATAGGTTTTCCACCCACTGCCCATCTCAATATGTCAATTCAGCCAACTCCACATCAGTGCTTGACACTTTCAAGTCCTGCTTCCTGGTGCCAAACTCTACATTTGATTTTTTCAATTGAACGGAAGAGAAGATTCATTCCAAAAGGGCTTAAGTGCAGAGAAAATGTATTGATTTACATGATTTAAAAGGCCAGGCATTATTCTGGCTCCAGGAAGTCTCACAAGATATTCCCTCTGCTTCCTCAGGATCTATGCCCTCTTCAAGTCCTTATCTTCAAGTCTAAAGCTCTCAGTAGTTTACACTTCGCCTCATGGCTTTAGCAGTTACAAGTTTCACGTAGTTACAAGGATTCAATTTAAATCCTGGCCCTAGTTTCTACTAACCTGTGACTTCCGGCAGTAAAAAGCTCCAGATTTAACTTTTTCTTCTGTAAAATGGAGACAATAATCATAATATATCCTCTTAGAGTTTTAAGTATTAAATGAGTGAATATACATAAAGCACTTAAAACTGTGTTCACCATTGACTAAGAGCCCTAAAAGAATTAGTGCTATTATTATTGTTATTAATAATACTATTAATACTTGTCACAGTAGTAGTAGCATTAGTAACATTCTTTATCACCATACAAATGCAGTAGAGGAGAAAGAGTCTATTTCCCAGCAAGTGTTCCATGAGGTTTATTGGCTCCCTTTGAGTTTCCTGAACCCATACCTCAAAGGTGATATCTAGTGACTCAAGGTGCTCAGAGTGATACTTGGAGCAAGGATGGGGTAAGTCCTACAAGGCTGGGAAAGAGGAGCTCTGCCAGTAATAGGAAAAGGGGTCGTGGATTTCAGGGATCCAGGAGACATCCGCAATAAAGAGAAGCTGTCAGTACTCAGGTGCCACTGCCATATTGCTGAGCCTGTAACAGGGAAGAGTCAATTTTTGACTCCTCTGAGCTAGGTAAGTTTCTTTAGCCACTGTTGTTATTATAATCACACATAATGGCCTGTCTCAGGGAATCCTGACCCTGCCTGACTGCTAAGCTAAAGTGCTTTTGTTCAGAATCCACTCTAACTGTAGATGGCAGGAAGACGAAATGAACACATTCACCTGCCTGAGGCTCACCATTCTAGGAGATACTTGCAAGATTAAATGGCCTTTTTACTTTGCTTCCTCATTCCTCTCATCTCTGATCCATAAAGGAACCTGGCATTCAGACCCCAACAAGATGGTTATTTTGAAATGTTAGTCTGCCATCTTCTCAATCAGCTGGCTCTCTGAATAAAGTTGTATTCCCTGCCTTAACACTTCATCTCTTGGATCATCGGCCAATTGTGCAGCAAGCAGAGAATGCTCAAACTTAGGAATAAGCCCACCTAGTGTGTAGATAATGCTCTTAGCAGAGATGGGACATCGATGGGGTAGCAGGGGAGTCTGTTGCTTCTACTGCCTCTAACTGGCTTCTCCCCACACCAGCAACTTCCCAGACCTGCACGGACTGAGGGAGGGGACCCTGCATTCTGAGCTCTCTCTCACACACATCTACACACATCCCCCAAGTAGGACCTTCCCTGGGGTAAGGAAGGAGCTTGCCCAAGTACTAAATTCTCTGAGTGTCAGACTTCAAGCCTTTCCAACTCCAGGAAATCATTTCCATAGCAGGTCCAGGTGAATTTGCATTTTTCAGAGCAAGACTGGTTCATGTCATCTGTAGCCCATAAATCCCCTCCCTTTGGTGTGGGGAGAAAATGCCACACTACGAATGATACAGGCTGTTTCTTGGTCTCAATAAAACATTTGTCTCTCTTGTACATAATTAATTGTTAATTGAAAGTATGATGAATTATAGCTGCCTATAATTAATTTACTAAGAGACTTGTGTGAAATATGACTCTGAGCCTTTCTCTAGACTTATTTTTGTTTTAGCAAGCAGAGACAGAATTGGATCTCGTGTAGATTCTTCTGTAGCCTGCTGTGTTCTGAGCATGACAAATTGGTAGGGTGGGGCAGATTTGGGGTTAGCCGTGGATGGTAGCATGATAAAGGGTAGCCTTCCTGAGAACAGCATCTAGCATTTGGGTTATCCATCTTTCTCAGTGCAAGAGTGAATGACTTCTCAATTCTGAAGGATTTAACCTTCTATTTGGACAGCCATGAAGACCCTGGTAGGAGCAAAGAACTTGTCTCAGGTCCCAGACAGAAGTCTTCACCTGGGTCATCTTCAGATTAGAGAAAGAAAGTGAAGCTGTCAGTCACTCAGTCACGCCGGACTCTTTGTGACCCCATGGACTGTAGCCCCCCAGGCTCCTCTGTCCAAGGAATTCTCCAGGGCATCCCAGAGGTCGGGGCCAGCCTGATCTTCTCTGAATATCAAGTTGGGATGAGAAAGTAGCTTTTTTGAGGGTGAGTTACCTGAAAAGGGGCTCCTCCTTGGTCTAGATGGACTGCAGAGAACAGAATGCCCCTGAAGATAGCTGCCCCACTCAGTCCTGACCCTCGAGGTCCTGTGAGTCTATCCTAGAACATCTCACAAAGGGCTCTCAGAGGGATAATCACTCACTATTCCTAGGGCATCCTGGCCAGACAGCTGCTCACGTCTCCCTGGAATACCTCAACTGGCACAGAGGCCACAATCTTCCCTAGCAGCCTACTTTAACCCTCAGAATTTCCAAACTGGGAGTGAGCTGTGCCAAGGTTCAGGGAGGAAACCATCTATTTTTTCACCATGGTTTATCACTAGCAGTCTAATTAAAATTCCCTTTCATTTTTTTAAACTATCAATATCTCTTCCCCCTCCCCCACAATGTTGTCTGAATGTTGATTAAGTCCTTCATATAGGAAGCTCTATTTATGAAGCCAGGTGAACGGTCTGTTCCATTCCCAAGTCACTTTCTCCCCAGGCTCACTGATCTTACACCTCCACCTCTCTAACCTGAAAGCCCATTTCAGGCCTCACATCCATCCCTCATCCACACCAGCTGCTCTCTGTCTGCCCCAGCACTCCGGTCTCCACTGCCCCATCCTTACCTCTTCTGTACTACGTCACATCCTCCTTCCCCTCCACACACATTCTCTTCTCATCACCAGCCCCCTCTGCACGCTCACCCTCCCCACCGCTCTGCCCTGTCCTGGCCTTACATCCCACCCTCTTCCTCATGGTAGCCCTTCCCCTCCCCCCACATCCTCACACTTTCTTCCTCATC
>SJYT01081776.1:0-98371 GCA_006410635.1 Cephalophus harveyi
CACACACACTTCTGGAGGGTCTGAGTAGAACAGGAGCTGGTTATAGATTCTGGTCCCCGGGCAGAGACACTTTTGACCGGAAAGGGCTGGGACAGTTCATGGAAGGTCTGAGGCCTCCCCAGAGAACTTGGAGATGAGAGCTACATCAGAACTGAACACACCATTGCCTCTGGATCCCTCATTTGGCTCTTTTCCAGGTCAGAAGTGACCAGAAATGGTGACCATCTGTCCACTGTTTCTTGGCCTCCAGCCAGGGCCAGGGCGGCCTGGCACACACGTGGCCACTGGCCACCCCAGCCTCCATCCACTGGCTGGAATTTCCTGCTTGGCTCCTTTTCCTCCTCCTTGGGTTTAACGCCTACTTAGGGAGACAGTGTATAGGGTCCCTTTTCCTCCCTTTTTAAAGAACAAAGTCTCACATTCATTGGATTCATTTCTACTTAAGGAGACAGTATATAGGGTCCCTTTTCCTCCCTTTTTAAATAACAAAGTCTCACATTCATTGGGAAGCCACAGGTGTTGTGCTGTGTCTCACACCGACCGTCCCCGGGTTAGTTTGCGGGCGCTGCCATCACGCAGCACCACAGACAATAGCTTACGCAGAAGTGTGTCGCTTCCCGGGAGTCCCGAGTCCAGGTGTGGGCAGAGCCCCGCTCCCCTACAGCGCTAGGCAAAGATGTGCTCCACGTCTCTCTCTAGCGTCTCGTAGCTCCTTGACTTGTGGGCCCAACCCATCCTCCACAGGACATTCTCCCTGTGGGCCTGTCTCCACATTTCCTCATTTCATAAGGGGACCAGTCATATCAGATCAGGGCTCACCCTTCTCCGGTAGGACCTCATCTTAATTCCATTGGCAATGACCCTTTTTCTGAAAAAGGTCACATTTTGAGGTGTTGAGAGTGAGGGCTTCAACATATACATTTGGAGGGACATAATTCAACCAATAACAACCCCCCCACCCCTACCTACCCAATTGACAAATGAAGAAACTGAAGCACAGAGGAGTTAAATAAGCTTCTCAGGGTCACATGGAGAAGGAAACGGCAGCCCACTCCAGTATTCTTGAGGAGCCTGGCGGGCTACGGTTCATGGGGTTGCAAGAGTCAGACACAACTGATTGACTAAACCGCCACCACCACCTCAAGGTCACCTGGCTAGTGAGTCACCAAGCTGGGATTTGACCTGGAAGCCCTTTTATTCAGAGAAGTGGTTTGCAGGCTGGCGGCACCAGGCCACCCGGATGGGCGCAGACTGCTGGGCCCCACCGCACAGTTTGTGGTGCAGGAGGCCTCGTGCGGGGCTGCTGCCTGGCGTTTCTGATGGGTGCCAGGTGACGCTGCCGCTTGCCTGGGACCGTCTTTAAAAACAACTGCCCTGGCGGCGGCTCTAAACCCCATTTTTATACGTATCACTGGGAGCGTCTGTTTCTTCTTCTGAGCAGTTCCTGTGACCCACTCCAGGAGATTTTGATGGGATAAACCTGGATGGGGCCCAGAAATCTGTACTGGTGACAAGTAAACCGAGTGACTATGAATCGGTGCTCAGTGGCCCCCTTTGAGAAAGCACCAGCTTCCTGTTTCCCGGTTGACTGCCAGGGACCTTCCACTTCGCCTGCACATTGGAGTCGCCTGGGAAACTTTCAGAAGCGCTGAATCCATGGCAGGGACTCACCCTTAAAGATTCTGATGCAGTTAGTATTGGGGGATGGCCTAAATTTTTAAAAATTCAGGGTTTTTTTTAAAAAAACAAAAACAAAAACTGGGTTTTTTAAAAATTCTCTTGGAGGTGACTATCATAGCACAGTCCAGGTTGAGAACCATAGCCACATCTGAAAGCTGGAAAAGATCCCCTAGGGGTTGGTTACTATGACTGAGGTTCCAGACATTCATCTCAGAGCCCAGGGACCTGGGGGCTCCATTCTGCCTCAGCATTAAGTCAGAAGGGTCTTCCTCATTACTCAGGCCTTTTGCAGCCAGAAAGCCTGTATCTTTTCCCAAAGAACCAACATTGTTCTCCCTGCATTCATTCATAAGAGGCGGTGTGGTGCCCTGGGGAGCTGTGAGAAGGCCAGGAAGCCCAGGCCTGATTCCAGCTTCTGCACTTGCTGAAAGTGTGAACCTGTATATATTATTTATGGGGTGACCGGCTTTCCTTATCTGAAAACCTTACCTCCTACAGTTGTAGTGAGGAGTAAAGGGTTACTGTGGGTGAAGATCTTATAATGCTGCCTGGCACAGAGTAAATTCCAAATTAGTGTTTTAGAATTTTTCACTGAACAGGGATGTGTTAAGCAGCTACCATATGCCAGGCACAGGGGTACAACAGGGACCACAAAGTCCTGTATCTCAGAGCTGATAATGGAAGGAGCAGAAGCTGATAATATCTAATGTGACAGTACTAAATTACTGTTGTCTCCAAATCCCCAAGATGTCCTCAGGGACCCTTTTTAATGACCTGCTTTTTCCCACCACCAAATTTCAGAAGTCCTAATCCCCAAAGTGATAATATTTGGCCTTTGGAAGGCAGTTAGATCGTGAGGGTGAAGTCCTGTGAATGAGATTAGATCTCTTCATAAGAAGAGATAAGAGGGACTTCCCTGGTGGTCCAGTGATTAAGACTTTGCCTTCCAGTGCAGAGGATGCTGAGATCCTACATGTCTAATGGCCAAAAAACCAAAACCTAAAACAGAAGCAATATTCAAGTTCAAGAAAGACTGTAGAAATGGTCTGCATCAAAAAAAATCTTTTTTAAAACAGTGAAAGCTTGCATCTTCCCTCTGCTGTCCACCATGTGAGGACCCTGTGAGAAGACCTCAGTCTGCAAACCAGGAAGGGGGTCTGAACCAGAACCTGATCACATGGGCACCTTTATCTCTGACCTCTCAGCCCCAGAACTGTGAGATATGTGTGTCTCAGTCACCCAGTGACTGTTGTAATACAAGCTAAGATACCCGAACGAGGGAAACTTCAAAATCAAGTCCTGTGGAGACAGTGCCTCACGGGGCACCCCTTAGGAATACAGAGAGAAGGATGAAGCGGCTGTGGCAGGTTCAGTGGAAAAGAGGTTCCTAAGATCCCATACACCGCTGCTGCCTTCCTTCTGTCTGATTACATCTTTCTAGGAAAGCTCTCTTGATTTCTCTCCCTTTTCTCTCTGTCCCCTCTTTTTCTGCCTCCTTGCAGTTGTTCCCTGGGAAACTTCCCACTCTAAATTTTTACGTTCTCCTGTGGAGTTACGGCTTGGGGAATGGTGTTGAGCTGGGCACAAAGTTACACATGAACAAGGCCGAGGGGTAGCAGGAGCCGTGGCCTCCGGGCCTAGCTGGCAACTGGATTGCAGCGTTTTTCTTTTTTCCTTCTTGGATCATAGTCTCCTATCTTTCTCTTTCTGGGAGGCTCGTTAATAACTAACAGAAGTGCTAATTGTCTTGCAGGCACTGGAGGGCGCCTGTCCCTCTATTTGCTAAGAGACAGCTGGTCCTCCAAAAAGATCACCTGGGCTAGCGGGGTGCCACTCCGAAATTCCGCCAGGGCCCTCTTGGGCAGCAGCTAGGGCGATCCTCAGCCAGGCGACTGGCCTGCGTCCCTCACCCGGCGTGGTCTCAGAATCTGGATACTATTTCAAAATATGTTATACCGGGTAATTAGAAAATTGCAGAAGTAATTTTACTTCCAAAGGGCAGAAAGTGGCCATTTTCACACTGATGTGGCTGTATTTTGGATCTGATTTCTACCAAATGCCTGTGATCTGCTAAGCCCTTACTTACATAATTCTAATTTGTTCTCCCACAACTTGATGGGAGACTCTCTGTTTCTACCCACTGGTGAATGGAGGCTCTGAGGTTAAGAACTTGCCCAGAGTTGGCTCTGCTTTCCATGGAGTATGGACTCCACCCCAGGTCTGTCTGGTCCCAAAAGCTTTGTCATCGTCTATGCAGTTTGTACAAGTGAATAAGGGAACTGTGGGTACTTGGTCTCTCAGTCTGACCCTTAATATGATGATATGCAAGTTCTGCAGACTGCAGATTGGAATTAGGTGCAGAAAATGTGTGGCAGATTTAACTTGGAGACCTTTGCAAATACAGCATGGGTTTTGGGTCCAGATTTGGTCAAACATTGGTCATTGCTGTGTGCTAATGAGCTCTCAGTTCTTCATCCAGTACACAAAAGCAGATTCATGGTGACTTTGCTAGGCCAAGCCCCCTTCAGTGTACACTTGTATTTATTCCAACCACCTGTATACAGAGCTTCCTGCCTCAGTGCACCCCTACAGTCTGTTCTCAATACAGCAGCCAAAGTCGGCCTTTTAAAATAAGCAGATGGTGTCACAAACCTTCCAATAGATTAGAATAAAACCCAAAGCCCTAACTGTGGCCCTTGACGCTCCAGTGGCTGTGACCCAGGGTACCTCTCCCTCCTCATCTTGCAGCAACCCCCCAACACACACAGACACTGCCCACTTAGCTATCTCTTCTCTCGTTCCCAGCTTAGGGCCTCGCTCATTAGAATGTCATGACCATGAGGACAACAACCTTGCCCTGTCAACTGTTATATCTTCAGTGCTGGCATTTGACAAATAACTGAATGAATTTTTGATAGTGAGTTGTGGTTTTTTAATTCTCGGACATTGTTTCATTAGGGAAATCAGAGTGGGAGACAGCTGTGGGAAAACAGCTCGGTGAGGTTGTATTTCACACCTCCACATCGCTAGGTTTTGAGGTTCTCCCTTCTTGGCTCTAGGGACATACAAAGAGCACAGTTTCTAAAAGGAAAGTGCATACCCATTGAGGAAAGGAACGCAGATCCCCTCTATCACTGTTATATGCATCTGTGAAGATCCATCTTGGATCAGCCTAGGGTCCCCAACCTGCCGGGGAAGAGTTTTCACTGGTTTCTTAGTGTGGAAACTCAGAAGATGGACATCAGAGCCCACTGTAGAGGGAAGTGTCTAGCAAAAGTGAGTCCCAAAGCAGAAGTTAAGGTGCTTTCCCATCCAGCAAGAAGCAACAAAAATAACTCTTTCACCTGTCAGCTGGGTTAAGGATTTGGCAAGGAAAGGATAAGGTTTTGAGGTGAGGTGGAACAGGGAGAAAGGTTGATGTTTTCATTGTGGTTTGCTTTGGTTTTGAAAGAGGTTGCTTGCCAAAGATGCGACGGTGATTATCTCAACATGTTGGGTAATTTGGGGACTCTGAAGCAAGGCCAGAATTGCCTGGAGTCTGAACTGAAGTGACTCCCACTTGCTCTGCTCCATTTCATGGACTCCTTGATCCAGCAAGCCACCCTTCCCTTCACCGTCACCATGTGCCTCTCATAGTCTGTGGATCTGGAATTTTACTCAGTGGCTGCATCTGTGCAGACTAGGTAATTTGGGGACTCTGAAGCAAGGCCAGAATTGCCTGGAGTCTGAACTGAAGTGACTCCCACTTGCTCTGCTCCATTTCATGGACTCCTTGATCCAGCAAGCCACCCTTCCCTTCACTGTCACCATGTGCCTCTCATAGTCTGTGGATCTGGAATTTTACTCAGTGGCTGCATCTGTGCAGACTACCTCTGTACACAAGTTATGCTTTTTATCTGCTGAAATAGATAAAAGCAGCTGAATTTAGTTCTCATTAGAGAATAAGTTTTCCGTTGTCCCTAGAGCTACTTTCTATCTTTAAAAAAGCCTAAGTTGAACTTTTTCTGTCACAGAGGCAGATTCATGGTCAGCCTGTAAAGCTGCAGATTCAGTTACGTCTTTGTCTGGCTTCTTCCAATGTCCTGGGCATGACCAGGAATGTGTTCACATGTCACATGTTCTTGTAAAACTGGAGAAAACAAGCTATATTAACTGTGAACATGAAAAGTGAAAGTGTTAGTGGCTCAGTTGTGTCCAACTCTCTGTGACCCCAAGGACTATAGCCCACCAGGCTCCTTTGTCCATGGAGTTCGTCAGGCAAGAATGCTGGAGTGGGTTGCCATTCCCTTCTCCAGGGGATCTTCCCAACCCAAGGATTGAACCTGGGTCTCCTGCATTGCAGGCAGATTCTTTAGCATCTGAGCCACCAGGGAAGAAATCCATCAAAAACACTTTCTCCACTTCAGCTTGCCTTCTATTGACTTCTTACACCTGGTGGCGTTAGAGGTGGCAACCATCATTTTGGGATCCAACAAAGGGAGAGTTGAATTGCACATACATGGGATTCCAATTTTTTCCTGTAGAAATAAGTCATGCTAAGTTACGTTGTCCAGTGTGGCTTTTATGAATATCCCTATGGTCTACCATGCTTTTTCATAGAACAGAAGGGCCTAAAACCAAAATCTGTAAAGGAGGAGAAACAGGTTTGAAATGTACAAACCCAGAAGCTAGTCTGTGTACAATTTGTACAATCATCAGATCTTTAATATTGTAAGTAGAAGATTTAGGAGTCGCAAGTGGTGCAGTGTTAAAGAATCTGCCTGCCAATGCAGGAGACACAGGAGACTTGGGTTCGATCCCTGGATCAGGAAGATCACCTGGAGGAGGAAATGGCAACCCACTGCAGGATTCTTGCCTGGAGAATCCTGTGGACAGAGGAGCCTGGTGGGCTACAGTCCATGGGGTTGCAAAGAGTCGGACACGACTGAGCAACGGAGCACAAGCACGAGAAAGTTTAGTTCTTACTGCTGCTGCACCAGAGTGGAGGTTTCATCCCGTCAGAGATGAATTAAAGATCATAACGGGCCACCACACAGGGACATCTATGATAGATAGATGTCTATGGTATCTATGTCTATGATATCTATGTCTGTGTCTATGATATAGATGTCTATGACATCTATGATAGTAGATAGATAAGTTCAGTTTATAGTATTTAAAGGAATTATTACCTTAAACAGAGAAGGCAATGACACCCCACTCCAGTGTTCTTGCCTGGAGAATCCCAGGGACAGGGGAGCCTGGTGGGCTGCCGTCTATGGGGTTGCACAGAGTCGGACAGACTGAAGTGACTTAGCAGCAGCAGCAGCGTTACCTTAAAATCTCAAATTACTCCTGAGACAAAAATTCAATAGACGTTTCCCTAAATTTGACAATAATCCTGAACTTATGGCATTACTGATAGCTAGTTGCTTTCTTCTATTTGATACTACAAGAATCATTTTTATGTAAAAAGTGCACCACCAAAAATACAGGAAAAAATAATGATGAGTCAACTAATATTATTTATTATATATATGAATATTTAACATTATGTTTATATATAATTATAATCATATTATAAGTTATTACATTATTTACATAATGTAAAGCATTATGTAATGCTGTGTCTCTGAATTTTGTGATATTTGTGAGCTTTTGTTTTTTATTGAGATATAATTGACAAATAGCATTATATTGGTTTCAAGTTTATAACGTAATGATTTGATATTTGTATATATTGTGAAATGATCACCTCAACACACCTAGTTAACATTCATCACATAACTACACATTTCCTTGTGATGAGAACTTTTAGGATCTACTCTCTCAGCAACTTTCAAATAAACAATACAGTATTGTTAACTACAGTCACCATGCTGTACATTTTATGCCAGGACCTATTTGTCTTATAACTGGAATTTTGTGCCTTTTGACCCCCTCTACCTATATCACCCATCCCGAAGCCCTTCCTCTGGCAGCCATCAATCTTTTCTTTGTGTCTATGAGTTCGTTCTTTATTAGATTCTAGCTCTGAGTGAGATCATATGGTATTGTTTTTCTCTGACTTATTTCACTTAGCATAGTGCCCTCAAGGTCCATCTGTGGTATATCAAATGGCAAGGTTCCCCTTTTTATGGCTGAATAGTATTCCATTGTATGCATCTGTTTCTTTATCCATTCATCCATCGGCGGACACTTGGCTTGTTTCTCTTGTCTTGGCTCCTGTCAATAATGCTGCAGTGAACATGTGAACGCAGATATCTTTTTCAGTTAGTTTTTTAATTTTCTTTTTAAATAATACCCAGAAGTGGGATTGCTGGATCCTATAATAGCTTTATTTTTAATTTTTTGAGGAACCTCTTTATGCTTTTCCTTAGTGGCTGTACCAATTCATGTTCCCACCAACAGAACACAAGGGCTCCCTTTTCTCTATATTCTCCCCAATATTTGCTGTTCCTGTCTCTTTGATGAAAGCCATTCTGACAGATGTGAAGTGACACCTCATTATGGTTTAGATTTGCATGTCACTGGAGGTGAGTGGTGGTGAGTACCTTTTCATATACCTACTGGCCATCTGCATGTCCTCTCTGGAAAAAATGTCTATTCACATCCTCTGCTGGGTTTTTAATCAAATCGTGTGGGTTTTTTTTTTTTTTTTGTTGTTGAGTTGTATGAGTTATTCATATATTTTGACTATTAACCCCTTATCAGATATATAATTTCCAAGTATTTTCTCCCACATGGTAGGTTACCTTTTCATTTTGTTGATGATTTTCTTTGTTGTGCAGAGCTTTCTAGTTTGTAGTACTCTCAGTTGTTTATTTTTTGCTCCTTTTACCATTGCTTTTGGTATCTGTCAGCTTTTAAAAATTAGAAATAGGATAGGAAATGAAATCACAACCAAAGCCATTGCTTGTGTCCCTCTCCTGCCTGCTGGTTAGGATGCTGCTGCCCAGGATGGACAAAAACAGAAGGAACACCTCCTGCAGGAATCTTTCTAAGTAAGCCTGTGAGGATGTGCCGCTGCTGTATGCTCCACTCGCCACCCATCAGAAAGGGAGAGAAGAAAAAAATCAAAACGGGAGAAACTGGAGAGAGAAGGAAGATGTACAGAAATTCAAGCCAAACAGGTGAAAGTGGGAAGGAGAAAGATGAAGACCCAGTAATAGCTGCTAACTAGAAAGAGATACATAAAGCAAAATATTAGGAGAATGTAGAGGAAAGCAGACTAAACATTTCACAAGTTTTTTTTCCCAGCTCTTTGCCAAGCCTTTCCCAGATGGTAACTGAACTATTTGTTTAAATTAAGTCTTGCTTAAATTATAAGGAGCTAAGCTAATTACCAGTGTCAAGAATTCTTGGAACAGAGCCATGGGAGGTGGAAGAACATGCAGTGCAGTCGGGTGGGGACGTGGCTACATGTGTGCCAGCTGAGGACCTCCAGGATCCTCCTGGGATTCACCCCTGTTTAAAATGATAGTCACCCTTCCAAAGCCCACACTTTATCCCAGTGGTAGTGCTGAAGCCCAGGCCCCATGAAATGTGCAGCGTCTGTAGTGGGAAACTTATTTTTAAAAATTCCCTGAAATGAATGTATTAGAGGAAAAGTGAACAGTAGGGTGGTAGCCCGCTGGGTGGTTTCTCCCCCCACTTCCTTTTGATTATAGTTCTTGGAATCAGAAGATAATTTTTCAAACAAATAAACTTAGAGGATTCAAAATTAAGATAAAGTTGACTTTCTTATAGTTAGGGGTCTGAAATGGTTATATATAAAAGTAAGAATTCCTTGACATTATAGACTAGAGTCCTACATGTTTACATTGATGGCAGCAGGTCTAAGATGCACTATCAAAGAGGAAGAAAGGAAACAGGCTTGAAAAGGGCAGAGATCATAGGGTCTTATCTGAGCATCCATAGAAGAGAAGCACCTAACAGATAAGCACAAATTGTCCACTTCCTCCTCGCAAAACTCCCAGCTCCTTTGCCCCCTGAAAAAGCTCCTGGGACTCTCCAAGTCCTCCCCCAGCATCTCCAGCTAAGCCAAGTTCTCCTTCAGTTGGCTTCCTTCACAACCCTCTGCCCCAGCTAGGTCNCAGATAAGCACAAATTGTCCACTTCCTCCTCGCAAAACTCCCAGCTCCTTTGCCCCCTGAAAAAGCTCCTGGGACTCTTCAAGTCCTCCCCCAGCATCTCCAGCTAAGCCAAGTTCTCCTTCAGTTGGCTTCCTTCACAACCCTCTGCCCCAGCTAGGTCTTTCAGAAACACTTAGAGGCTGCAGCCAAGCTAGTTTTCTTTTTAACTTTCCATTTTTACCGAGTGGTAAATTAGGAGCTGGGAACAGTCCCAACTTAACTTTCCTAATACTGTCACTAAGTGGCCACGGGTAATTGCTTGAAAGCTGCGGCCGCCAGATGACAGAGCAGAACAACTCGTAGTGGCCGGCAGGCCTCACAAGGGTCAGCCATTCAGTGCCACTCCACGGCCGATTACTTGCATGCCTTACTGAACCTGAGATGGGGGAAAACCAAGCCTCTTGGACCTGGGAAATTTGGATCAGAACTACCTGAACAGCTTCTCTGCCGGCTTTTCTAGGCTAAAGGGATGAGCATTTTAATTGTTGAATGCTAATGATGATGATGTCTAACAGAAAATTACTTGCCCATGTACACATCAAATTGGATCGGTTACTGGAGACTATTCGCCTGATGCCAATGACATTGAGCGTATCTCAGTGCCATAGGTGTGAGCATTTCCACTCTTTCAGTTCCTGCAGGGCATATAAAGGCAGTGAGGCGTGTTGAAGGGGAGTTGAACCCAGTTCCAGGCCTGCTTCAGTAGCCTCCCAGCAAACAGTCTGAAGCTACTCCCTCCCTGGGATCCTCAATCCACCTGCCAGTGAAAGGAGGAGGATGCACCTGCTGGATTTACTCGAAAGGGTAGTTACAGAGATTGTGATTAATGCTGTGAAAGGATTTTGAAATTTGCTGTACAAATGTAAATAGAGCATATTATACAAATGAATGATTCTCTCCCCCAGCACCTCTCATTACTGGGGTCTCTGTCCCCAGACTCCACTGAAGCTGCCATCTGTGGTCTCCCCATGGGCATTTCAGCTCATCCTGAGCCCTGGTGTTGATTGCCTTAGGTTTTGTCATTGAGGAGATGCTTTCACATAAGTAAAAGTCAAATTTGCAAAGTCTTTTAAGACTGAAAGAACGTCAGGAGTCTTCTATTTGTCACAAGATTGACCTGAACCTCAACCAGCTCATACAAAGGCACTGTGATTGACAAGCATGTGGTAATATCTGTTATTACAGGAGTGATGGAGGTAACGCTCAGAAAACCTCAGCCAGCCTGTAAAGTTTTCATCAGTTCTGTCAGCTTTCAATCTGCAATGCTAAGGAAGTAAATAGCAGAGGAGTGCACTAACCTGATGAAATATTGTCATTTCCTACCCTGTGGATAGATTTTTCCTGGGCTACTTACTTCTTCCTACTTGGTTGTTATCAAACCCAGTTGTAGTTTTCTGTTACATTCTATTTTAATTTGTTTAGTTGGTCTTAAGCTTTCCTGGCAAAAGGGCATCTCCCCCCCCCCCCAACTAGAATTGTATTTTCAATATTGCAAAAAGTATTCCTTTTTGGGATCAATAAAAAAGCAATTGCCAACAGTAGGAAAACAGACCTCAGAGCTTTCAAATGGGAGAAACTGAGGAATTAGTGAACAAAAAAACCTTGTTTTTGCATTTGTATTTTTCAGTTATAAAAGTAATCCATGCTTATTGTAAAAAATTGTACAAAGAATACAGAAAAGTCCAAAGAGATAGGAAAACACTGTTAACACACAGGCACTTTCCTTCCAGTATTTTTTTCCCCAGTGCATTTTCTGTCACTCTCATCATTTGTTTGGTCAATTTTTATGGCACCTGTATGCCAGGCCACCACACTGGGGCAGACACTTTCTGAACAGGATAGTGAAGTCACTCAGTCGTGTCCGACTCTTTGCAACCCCATAGACTGTAGCCTACCAGGCTCCTCCGTCCATGGGTTTTTCCAGGCAAGAATACTGGAGTGGGTTGCCATTTCCTTCTCTAGGAGATCTTCCTGACACAGGAATTGAACCCAGGTCTCCCACATTGTAGGCAGATGCTTTACCGTCTGAGCCACCAGGGAAGATATAGTCTTACCCAATTTTATATCTGCTTGCTTCACTTGTCACAAAACTCCTCCAAGATATGTTTTCTTTTACCCATCTTGTCTGTAACATTGTGTTCAGTTGTCTTCTGATGTGGATTGTTAACTAACAATCATGTTATTCTCTAAGTCACATGAGAATCACTGTCCATTTGCTACTTAAAAATAAAACTGCAATCATCCTTATGTAGCTCATCAGTGGTGGAAGACACCCATGAATTCTGACAATTACCATCGCCTTCACCTATCAGATTTTAAAAAGAAGCAAGTATCCCTTGATTCTGTCATAAACTTAGGAATAGACTTTGGGGCTTGTCCTTTAAAGCTATGAGTCCAGGAAAATGTTAGCAGGCCCAGCTGGTTCATCTCTTTTCATGGTTGAAAGAGAGAGAGAATGAATGAATGTCACCATTTTTATCCTTGCTCACATGGACTGGAATTGTTTCAGCATCTGCTCAGCACCAAAATCTCTGAGGTTTTGAGGGATCAGCTTTCCTACTAGAACATCCCTGCAGATGGGGACTCAGAAAAGAGAATGAAAGAGAAGTATTTTTCCTCTCAATTATTTAAATTTAAGAATAGTGGTACAGATCAAACTGCAGCATCAATAGAAATGTCTCTCCCACAATGTAGCAAGTACCCCCAGCCTCAGTCAAAAGTCAGACAACTTCCCACTGACTCATGTGGCCTCCCCAGCCACAGAGGGGATTTCCCTGTTTTTCTTTGTGCCCAGGCCTCTCTCCAGCCTTTAATGAAATGGTCTAAGCATTTGTATACAGTCAAGCTCTGAATACCTACTATGTTCCCAGTGGGGAAGACTCAAAAGGAAGGAAGTAGGAGGTATATAAAGACTTTGTGATTCATCCTGGGAAATTTCAAAAACTGTCTCACTTTTCAGTAATATTTTCTAAGTTTTTCTCTTTCTTAAAGCACAAAGGAACATTTTCAGATCGGTTTTTCAAAAATGAGTTAGATATTTTTCATAACAGAAGTCAGTGAATTCATTTAAATGTTGAGATTAAAATTTCCTATGTTTAGATGATTCCTGCTACATTTTTTGAGAGGTTTATTAGCTTCCATCACTCATTTTAGTTCAGGGTGATGATTTTAAAATGCTCATAAAGCAAAGGTCTTTTTCCCTGAGAAACAGTCATTAGAAATTAAGTGTGGCTCTATGGGCATACATGCATAAATACATACACAAGTACATGCCAGAGAAAAACCAAGCTGGACAGTAGGTGAAGAGGAAAAAACAGATTTTACTCAGGGCTATTGCAAGAGGAGGAAAGAGACCTCAGTATAGAACCAAAGCTCAATTCACATATAGTGTGGGCAAGTAGAGATTTATAGCCAAGGAGCAGGATGGGGGTCAGTGGATGGAAATTACTAAGAGAAAATATCAGGGGAATGGGGATTTTTGGTCAAACAAGATTCTTGCTGAAGACAGGCCAGGAGGATCAGATGTCACCTGGGAGATGGTGGGAGCTGAGGAACCTGTTCAGATACGGAGGAGGAAAGACTCAGTGAACTGGCTTCATTTTTCCTGGAATTAGATTTTATAAGGAAGTTCATGGATGAGCCTAGGAGATTCAGGAGCCTGACTAAAGTTTGGTCAAGCAAAAGCATCTTTGTTAATACACACACACACACATGTATCTATACACAAATACACACAGGTATATGTATGTATATATACTTACACTATATATTTTTTTCCTTTCTGATAAAATGTAACGGATTCTTAAAATTTCAAATCTTACTAAAGTAAGAATCTAGAGCAGCACTTCCCTTGTGTGAGTCCATGGACCATCTACCTAAGAATAACCTGGGAAGAATTTTTTAAAATACAGATTCAGGGGTTGTAGTTCCCCCAGATAATCTGACCAAGTGCACAGGTCCCAGGCAGTTTCTCCCCACTGAAACAGAAGCCTGGAATCTATTTAATAACCAAAGTTTCGAAGGTTCTCAACCAATAATGCCCCAGCTAAATCTGAAGCATGAGAAAAATGAAACAACATTCCTTTTATCTATCCAGACACCTAACGTAATGGTCACTGAATGATTTTCTGTTGATAGACATGAAATGTCTCTGGGACACTGACTCATCATTCACTCAACAAACATTTATTCAATATCTGTCATATACCAGCATCTGGTCCAGGCAGTTGGGATACATCAGGGAACAGAGATCCCTTGTCTCACAGATCTTTTTATTCTGTTAAACTTTCAAGCATGCTAGGCTGTTTGGATGTATCAATACCATATAGGTTTTTTGTTGGTCTGTGATTTGCAAACTGGTAACCAAAGGTTCTGTTCAGCTCACAGATAATTTCTAAGGTTAGCTAAGTGGATTTTTTTAAGTTAGTTTGAGTACTTTAAAAGCTGTGTACCCTCCAAAAGACACATGTCTGCACCATTTCTTCCTGTTCCCACTTCATCAGCTGCACTCACACCTTACCTGCCTGGCCCCAGAAGGCATTGGAGTTTGTGTGCCCAGGCTTTTAGCAAGTCTGTGCTTGGCATTGGTACCTCCTATTCATCTAGAATTGTCAGAATAAACTCTCTTCTCTTACCAGAAAGAATTCGGATGCTTTGTATGTGTTCAGAACTCTATCTGAAATGTCAGGCCTTTCGTGGGAAGTCAGCTCACATGAGGTTGTGAATTCAAAATGGCAGTGGCTTACATGGCTAACAATAGCTGAGATGTTCCTAAAACTAACGGTGCCACTCCATTCCCTTATATTGGAAAGTAAAGTTGGTCTTCTTTCTGTTGGCAAAATTATATATGGTGGTCACAGGGGAAATGAGTCTGTGCATCTGTTTTTTCAGTTCAGTTCAGTCACTCAGCCGTGTCTGACTCTTTGCGACCCCATGAATCGCAGTACGCCAGGCCTCCCTGTCCATCACCATCTCCCAGAGTTCACTCAGACTCAAGTTCATCAAGTCCGTGATGCCATCCAGCCATTTCATCCTTTGTCATCCCCTTCTCCTCCTGCCCCCAATCCTTCCCAGAATCAGATCTCTTCCAATGAGTCAACTCTTCGCCAAATGAGGTGGCCAAAGTACTGGAGTTTCAGCTTTAGCATCATTCCTTCCAAAGAAATCCCAGGGCTGATCTCCTTCAGAACGGACTGGTTGGATCTCCTTGCAGTCCAAGGGACTCTCAAGAGTCTTCTCCAACACCACAGTTCAAAAGCATCAATTCTTTGGCGCTCAGCCTTCTTCACAGTCCAACTCTCACATCCATACATGACCACAGGAAAAACCATAGCCTTGACTAGATGGATCTTAGTCGGCAAAGTAATGTCTCTGCTTTTGAATATACTATCTAGGTTGGTCATAACTTTTCTTCCAAGGAGTAAGCGTCTTTTAATTTCATGGCTGCAGTCACCATCTGCAGTGATTTTGGAGCCCCCCAAAATAAAGTCTGACACTGTTTCCACTGTTTCCCCATCTATTTCCCATGAAGTGATGGGACCAGATGCCATGATCTTCGTTTTCTGAATGTTGAGCTTTAAGCCAACTTTTTCACTCTCCTCTTTACTTCACAGTCCAACTCTCACATCCATACATGACCACAGGAAAAACCAGAGCCTTGACTAGATGGATCTTAGTTGGCAAAGTAATGTCTCTGCTTTTGAATATACTATCTAGGTTGGTCATAACTTTCCTTCCAAGGAGTAAGCATCTTTTAATTTCATGGCTGCAATCACCATCTGCAGTGATTTTGGAGCCCCCCCAAAGTAAAGTCTGACACTCTTTCCACTGTTTTTCCATCTATTTCCCATGGAGTGATGGGACTGGATGCCATGATCTTCGTTTTCTGAATATTGAGCTTTAAGCCAACTTTCTCATTCTCCTCTTTTACTTTCATCAAGAGGCATTTTAGTTCCTCTTCACTCTCTGCCATAAGGGTGGTGTCATCTGCATATCTGAGGTTATTGATATTTCTCCTGGCAATCTTGATTCCAGCTTGTGTTTCTTCCAAGGCTGCAGTCACCATCTGCAGTGATTTTGGAGCCCCCCAAAAATAAAGTCTGACACTGTTTCCACTGTTTCCACTGTTTCCCCATCTATTTCCCATGAAGCGATGGCACTGGATGCCATGATCTTTTTCTGAATGTTGAGCTTTAAGCCAACTTTTTCGTAGCAGCAGTTATACTTGTGACTTCAGGACTACTCATTTACCACTGTTTCACAGACTCCTTTCTACCTCTTTCTTTTGGGTGGATGGGGCTGCACTCCACAGCTTGCAGGATCTTAATTCCATGATCAGGTATCCATGGTACCTGAGCTTCTCACACTGGAAGCATGGAGTCCATTCCACTGTACTGCCAGGGATCCAGAAATTCCACCTTTTGACAATCATTTCCTAAAAAGTGATACGACTATTCTGTAGTTAAATGGACGAACGCTATTCCACGATAGATTTATGTAGACCAAATAAGTATTTAGTTCTTCATAATGAAAAAAGTAATTATTTTCATAAGAAATTAATAGATAAAATAAATTAGAAGATTAAGGAAATGAACATATTTTCTAAATTTTATTACAATGCAGACAAATATTTTTACATGAAAATATAAATATGATGAAATAGAAAATAAATACATAAATAAACATAAATAACATCAGGGTAGTCATCCCTTATGGACTGATCCCTGTGCAGTTGAATACTTTTTATATCTACTTGCTTATTGCTACTGAGAAACTACTATTGATTGAATTCAGGAAACATTGTGGCTAAAGCAGAAATCAGAGTCTTCTGAACCAGCTTGAACATCAGGGAGTTCACGGTTCACGTATTGCTGAAGCCTGGCTTGGAGGATTTTGAGCATTACTTTACTAGCATGTGAGATGAGTGCAATTGTGCGGTAATTGGAGCATTCTTTTGCATTGCCTTTCTTTGGAATTGGAATGAAAACTGACCTTTTCCAGTCCTGTGGCCACTGCTGAGTTTTCCAAATTTGCTGGCATATTGAGTGCAGCACTTTCACAGCATCATCTTTCAGGATTTGAAACAGCTCAACTGGAATTCCATCACCTCCACTAGCTTTGTTCGTAGTGATGCTTTCTAAGGCCCACTTGACTTCACATTCCAAGATGTCTGGCTCTAGATGAGTGATCACATCATCATGATTATCTGGGTCGTGAAGATCTTTTTTGTACAGTTCTTCTGTGTATTCTTGCCACCTCTTCTTAATATCTTCTGCTTCTGTTAGGTCCATACCATTTCTGTCCTTTATCGAGCCCATCCTTGCATGAAATGTTCCCTTGGTATCTCTAATTTTCTTGAAGAGATCTCTAGTCTTTCCCATTCTGTTCTTTTCCTCTATTTCTTTGCATTGATCACTGAAGAAGGCTTTCTTATCTCTTCTTGCTATTCTTTGGAACTCTGCATTCAGGTGCTTATATCTTTCCTTTTCTCCTTTGCTTTTCGCCTCTCTTCTTTTCACAGCTATTTGTAAGGCCTCCCCAGACAGCCATTTTGCTTTTTTGCATTTCTTTTCCATGGGGATGGTCTTGATCCCTGTCTCCTGTACAATGTCACGAACCTCATTCCATAGTTCATCAGGCACTCTATCTATCAGATCTAGGCCCTTAAATCTATTTCTCACTTCCACTGTTTAATGATAAGGGATTTTATTTAGGTCATACCTGAATGGTCTAGGGGTTTTTTAGTAAGCTCTTATTCCTTACAGCTGTCAGCTTGTTGAACTATCTCGACTACTACCCTCATAGTGTCCTTTTCAAATGGAATGCTTCTCCCCAGCCCCACCCTGTAAATCCTCTCTACCGAGTCAGTCCAACTCATTCTTCCATGAGGGTTTCCGTCTCCTCCTTAAAGCAGTTTATTCTAATTCTTGTCAATTTCCCCTCCTCTGAACTCGCAACACACTTAGGGTAGTTGATACACCCACTCATTTACTTGCTCAGCATTTATTCATTGACTGTTCTTCTCTGCTCCAGGCACTAGAGCTGATACCTTCTGCTATAGTCTGAATGTTTGTGTCCCCCCAAAATTCATTTGTTGAAATCCTAACCCTAAAGGTGGTAGTATTAGAAGGTGGGGCCTTTGGGAGGTGATTGGTTCATGCAGTTGGAGCCGTCATGATAGAAATTAGTGCCCTTATGAAAGAGTTCCCAGCTCTAGTGTCTGACAGACCCTGGGCGTATAGGGACAACCTACCTCCAGGTTTGGGTCATCAGTAAGGACTGTAGCAGAGCGTGTCCATCATTAAAGCTGAGAAAGTTGAGTGGTCTAACTCGTCACCATGTTTTGACTACCCTGGCCCTCACACTATTCCTTTAGCATTAGTCTTGGAAATTTCCAAAATATGTCACCACCTCCAGTGAAGGCTGTCCCCTTGCTGATCCTCCTCTGAAGCCCTATTTTCATCATTGATTATTACCATCTGTCTTCATCACCTTTCAGTGTCACAGCACTCACAGCGGGGTGGTCTTATAGCCCTCTGGAAGATAAACCTCAGGGAGATCTCAAGTGTACTTTGATCAAAGAAGCAGAATGTTCAGCCCTTGGTGATCACTTGATAAATACTAATTGAATACCTGGGTGTGGAAAATTATTTCTTTCCATCTTACACTGGAGGTGGGAGAGGACTGGAGTGTAGGGACACAGATTTCTGTCTCCTAAGGCAGAGGAAGTTGTTCCATCTTAAGATGTCATTAAAGAAGTTGGGAGAAGTAGAGAGTTAACTATTTCTTGGGACCTTCTTTAATCTCATGATCAAGAAAGTTTCACTTACTGGGGAACAAGATGGCAGAGGAGTAGGTGGACATGGAGTACATCTCTCTCCATAGATACATCAAGAATTCACCTTCAGACACAGAAGTGCATGCAGAACACCAGCTGAGCGTGGACAGGAGTATCTGACCAGTAGAAAAGAGTATATAAACATTAAAATAAAGAACTGAATGTTATTACAAGAGATAAGGGAGGACACTACATAATGATCAAGGGATCAATCCAAGAGGAAGACATAGCAATTGTAAGTATCTGTGCACCCAACATAGCACCTTGTTACATAAGACACACACTAACAGACATAAAAGGAGAAATTGACAGTAACACAATAATAGTAGGAGACTTTAACACCCCACTCACACCAATGGACAGAGCATCAAAACAGAAAATTATAAGGAAACACAAGTCTTAAATGGTACATTAGATGGATCTCATTGATATCTTCAGGACTTTCCATCCAAATGCAGAAGAATACACCTTCTTCTCAAATGCACATGGAACATTCTCCAGGATAGACCACATCTTGGGTCACAAATCAAACCTCAGTAAGTTTAAAAATATTGAAATCGTATCAAGCATCTTTTCTGACCATAAACAATGCTATGAGACTAGATATCAATTACAAGAAATAAACTATAAGAAACACAAACACATGGAGATTAAACAATATGTTTCTAAATAACCAACGGGTTACTGAAGAAATCAAAAGGGAATGAAAAAAAGTTTCCAGAAACAAATGACAATGAAGACATGACAACTCAAAACCTATGCGATGCAGCAAAAGCAGTTCTAAGAGGGAATTTTACAGCAATACAATCCTACCTCAAGAAACAAGAAAAACATAGAATAGACAACCTGACTTTATACCTAAAATAACTGGAAAAAGAAGAACAAAACCCCCCAAATTAGCAGAAGGAAAGAAATCATAAATATCCAAGCAGAAATAAATGAAAAAGAAATGAAAGAACTAATAGTAAAGATGAATAAAACCAACAGTTGTTTCTTTGAGAAGATAAACAAAATTGACAAACCTTTAGCCAGACTCATCAAGAGAAAAAGAGAAGAATCAAATCAACAAAAGTAGAAATGAAAAAGGAGCAGTTACAACAGACAGTGCAGAAATACAAAGCGTTATAAGAGACTGTTAGGAACAACTATATGGCAATAAAATGGATAACCTGGAAGAAATGAGCAGATTCTTAGAAAAGTTCAATCTTCCAAGACTGAACCAGGAAGAAATAGAAATTATGAACAACCCAATTACAAGCACTGAAATTGAAGCTGTGATCAAAAATCTCCCAAAAAACAAAAGCCCAGGACCAAATGGCTTCACAGCAAAATTCTGTCAAACATTTAGAGGAGAGCTAATGCCTATCCTTCTAAAACTCTTTCAGAAAATTGCAGAGGAAGGAACACTTCCAAACTCATTCTACAAGGCCACCATCACCCTGATACCAAAACCAGACAAAGACAACACACAAAAAAGAAAACTACGGGCCAATATCACTGATGAACAGAGATGCAAAAGTCCTCAACGAAACAGAACGCAAACAGAATTCAGCAACACATCAAAAAGCTCATACACCACGATCAAGTTGGGTTTATTCCAGGGATGCAAGGATTCTTCAATATATGCAAGTCAATCAGTGTGATACACCATATTAACAAGTTAGAAGATAAAAGCTGTATGATAATCTCAATAGATGCAGAAAAAGCCTTTGACAAATTCAGCACCCATTTACGATTAAAACTCTTCAAAAAATGGGCATAGAAGGAACCTACCTCAACATAGTAAAGGCCGTGTGTGATAAACCTACTGCAAACATTATTCTCAATGGTGAAAAACCGAAAGCCTAAGATCAGGAACAAGACAAGGGTGTCCACTTTCGCCACTGTTATTCAGGATAGTTTTGGAAGTCCTAGCTACGCCAATCAGAGAAGAAATAGAAATAAAAGGAATCTAGACCGGAAAAGAAGTAAAGCTCTTATTGTTTGCAGATGACATAATATTGTACCTAGAAAATCCTAAAGATAGTATCAGAAAATTGCTAGAGCTAATCAGTGAATTTAGCAAAGTCGCAGGATGCAAAATCAATACACAGAAATCAGTTGCATTTCTATATACTAACAATGAAAAATCAGAAATTAAGGAATCAATCCCGTTTACCATTGCAACAAAAAATAAATAGGAATAAACTTACCTAAGGAGAAAAAAACTCTGGGAGTTGGTGATGAACAGGGAGGCCTGGTGTGCTGCAATTCATGGGGTCACAAAGAATCGGACACAACTGAGTGACTGAACTGAACTGAAGGAGAAAAAAGAACTGTATACAGAAAATTATAAGACACTGAGGAAAGAAATAAAAAATGACAAACAGATGGAGAGATATTCCATGTTCCTGGCTAGAAAGAATCAATATTGTGAAAATGACTATACTACCAAATGCAATCTACAGATTCAATGTAATCCCTATCAAATTACCAATGGCATTTTTCACAGAACTTAACAAAAAATTTCACAATTTGTATGGAAACACAAAAGACTCCAAATAGTCAAAGCAGTCTTGAGAAAGAAGAATGGAACTGTGGAGGAATCAACCTTCCTGACTTCAGATTATACTACAAATGTACAGTCATCAAGACAGTGTGGTACTGGCACAAAAACAGAAATAAAGACCAATGGAACAAGGTAGAAAGCCCAGAAATAAACTCATGCACCTATGGGTACCTTATTTTTGACAAAGGAGGCAAGAATATACAAAAGGGGCAAAGACAGCCTCTTCAATAAATGGTGCTGGGAAAACTGGACAGCTACATGTAAAAGAATGAAATTAGAACACTTCCTAACACCATACACAAAGATAAACTTGGAATGGATTAAAGGCCTAAATGTAAGGCCTGAAACTATAAAACTCTTAGAGGAAAACATAAGCAGAGCACTTGATGATATAAATCAAAGCAAGATCCTCTATGACCCTCCTCCTAGAGTAATGGAAATAAAAACAAACGTAAACAAGTGGGATCTGATTAAATTTAAAGCTTTTGCACAGCAAGGAAACTATAAGCAAGGTGAAAAGACAGCCCTCAGAATGGGAGAAAATAATAGCAAATGAAACAACTGACAGAGGATTAACTTACAAAATATATGAGCAGCTTATAGAACTCAGTACCAGACAAACAACCAAATCAAAAAGAGGGAAAAAGACCTAAACAGACATTTCTCCAAAGAAGACATACGGATGGCTAAAAACACATGAAAAGATGTTCAACATCCCTCATTAGAGAAATGTAAATCAAAACTACAATGAGATATCATCCCACACCAGTCAGAATGGCCATCATCAAAAAATCCAGAAACAGTAAATGCTGGAGAGGGTGTGGAAAAAGAGAACACCCCTGCACTGTTGGTGGGAATGTAAATGGATACAGCCACTATGAAAGACGGTATGGATTCCTTAAAAAACTAGGAATAAAACCACCAAATGACCCAGCAATCCCACTCCTAGGCATGTACCCTGCTGCTGCTGCTGCTGCTAAGTCACTTCAGTCGTGTCCGACTCTGTGCGACCCCATAGACGGCCGCCCACCAGGCTCCCCCGTCCCTGGGATTCTCCAGGCAAGAACACTGGAGTGGGTTGCCATGTCCTTCTCCAATGCATCAAAGTAAAAAGTGAAAGTGAAGTCGCTCAGTCGTGTCCGACTGTTCGAGACCCCATGGACTACAGCCTACCAGGCTCCTCTGTCCATGGGATTTTCCAGGCAAGAGTACTGGAGTGGGGTGCCATCGCCTTCTCCGGCATGTACCCTGAGGAAACCAAAATTGAAAAAGACACATGTATACCATTGTTCACTACAGCACTATTTACAATAGCTAGAACATGGAAGCAACCTAGATGTCCATCAGCAGACGAATGGATAAGAAAACTGTGGTACAAAATACACAATGGAATATTACTCAGCCATAAAAAGGAACACATTTGAGTCAGTTCTAATGAGGTGGATAAACTGTGAGCCTATTATACAGAGTGAAGTAAGTCAGAAAGAGAAGGATAAGTATTGTATACTAACATATACATGAATCTAGAAAAATGGTTCTGAAGAATTTATTTACAGGGCAGCAATGGAGAAACAGACATAGAGAATAGGCTTTTGGATGTTGAGAGAGGGGAGGATAGGGTGAGATGCATGTTGAGAGTAACATGAAAACATATTTCCATATGTAAAATAGATAGCCAATGGGAATTTGCTATTTGGCTCAGGAAACTCTAACGGGCTCTGTATCAACCTAGAGGGGTGGGATGGAGAGATGGGAGGGAGTTTCAAACGGGAGGGGACATATGTATACCTATGGCTGAATCATGTTGAGGTTTAACAGAAAACAACAAAATTCTGTAAAGCAATTATCCTTCAATTTAAAAATAAAAAGTTTCAACTCTGGCTTGCTTCTTAGAAACTTTGACTCTCTTCTCTTTATTTTTCCTACATGAAGGACAAATGTTTAGCCTTTCAGGAATTTCCAGTCCTATTTGAGGACACACCAAAATATTTCTGACCCTGAACCTTTTAAATAGATTAAGTAACTCACATGCAATATACACGCACAGAGGCCCCTATATTTATGCTTTTATGTATGTGTAGCACATCTCTATACAAACAGACACACACAAACACCTTTTGTCTTGATAAAGAAAGCACGTTCTATTCATAGGAAAATGGTTGGGTCAGGCTTTCTGGGGTTTTTGTTTGTGCGCCGCAGGGTGCCTGATCGCACTGCAGGGGCAGGCATCCGATGTCATGCCAGCCACCTACAGCAAGCCCGGGTGCCAGAGGCAGAGATGAGAGCGCTAATTACAGGGTGTCAAGAGACAAGGAGAGAAGGAACGGGGCAAAAACCCCACAGAACAAAACTTTGCGTGAAGATGGAAAGTAAAGGAAGGGTGGGTTTCTCCTTTTTGTTTTGGGTAGGAATTCTCTGCTTTTGAACTCTCTCCCTTGTTCTGTAATTTACAACCAAGAGCTGGATTCATGGAACTAGCTGGATGATTTTTTGAAGGTTGCCCACATGTTCCTAATAAGCATTTTCCAATCTGCTTTTATCTACATTTCAGTGGTGTTAATCCCTTCCTGTCCAAGGCACTGCTGACTGAATGCATATTCAAGAGTCTTCACCAAGATTCTTCAGTTTTGTGAAATTGGTTTTATTTAATCCAGCACACTCTATCTTCCTAGGGGCAATTTAGAGCTTTGTGTTTTTCATGCACATAACTTTTGTATTTAAGCCAAGCCCCCTTATCCTGGATAGTTATGTTGGTGGGCAAGGCAGGTATTATTATTGCCTTATGAGGGGATTACTGGGATGTTACTAATATGTTACAGTGACTGCCAGTAACTAAAGATTTGGATGGTTCCAGCCATATACTTGGCATTTTTCTGGAGCTGATGTTTTCCTTTATCCCCCTGGTAGTTGTCATCGTTTCTAGGTAAGCCTTTCACAACCCTATCTGAACATTAAAATCTTCTGGAAGAGTTGAAAAATACCCAGTGTCTGAGTCCCACTCTAGTGAAATCAGAACCTGTGGAGGGGGACAGCCAGCCACTGGTCTCTTCATGAGTTCTCCAGCGTTCAGGCAGTGTTGAGAACCACTGGCGCGGGCCTCGTCCTGCGACCCCGGGCTTAGGAGTACCTGTGAGGGGGCCGGCTTGGCCCGCCCTCTCTCCTCCCCACCCCCAGGTTGAACTCAGTGCTACCCACTGCTTCACTGGCCTCTGGATGATTCAACCATATCACCAGGGTCGGGACCAGGTTGGTGGGAGTGAGGCATCTGGAGCACAGCTCCTTCGTACCTTTCTTGCCTCACCCTCATCCTGGGCCTGAGATCATTTGCTCTTCACAGAAACTTGCATTTGATTACCCTGGATATGAAACCATTGACTTATTTTCTCTCTTCTCCATCTAAGCCTCCCTGTCATCGCCCCCTTTTGGCAATCCTGTTTAGTGAATACCACTTTAAGGAAACAAGAGTTGTCTTTCTAAACTGCCTTCAGAGCCAGCACCAAGCCATAATTAAACTATTTTCTTCCCTTTAGAGGTATTGGCATCCCACTCCACTACTCTTGCCTGGAAACTCCCATGGATGGAGGAGCCTGGTGGCTGCAGTCCATGGGGTCTCTGAGTCAGACACGACTGAGCGACTTCACTTTCACCTTTCACTTTCATGCATTGGAGAAGGAAATGGCAACCCACTCCAGTGTTCTTGCCTGGAGACCCACTCTAGTGAAATCAGAACCTGTGGAGGGGGACAGCCAGCCACTGGTCTCTTCATGAGTTCTCCAGCGTTCAGGCAGTGTTGAGAACCACTGGCGCGGGCCTCGTCCTGCGACCCTGGGCTTAGGAGTACCTGTGAGGGGGCCGGCTTGGCCCGCCCTCTCTCCTCCCCACCCCCAGGTTGAACTCAGTGCTACCCACTGCTTCACTGGCCTCTGGATGATTCAACCATATCACCAGGGTCGGGACCAGGTTGGTGGGAGTGAGGCATCTGGAGCACAGCTCCTTTGTACCTTTCTTGCCTCACCCTCATCCTGGGCCTGAGATCATTTGCTCTTCACAGAAACTTGCATTTGATTACCCTGGATATGAAACCATTGACTTATTTTCTCTCTTCTCCATCTAAGCCTCCCTGTCATCGCCCCCTTTTGGCAATCCTGTTTAGTGAATACCACTTTAAGGAAACAAGAGTTGTCTTTCTAAACTGCCTTCAGAGCCAGCACCAAGCCATAATTAAACTATTTTCTTCCCTTTAGAGGTATTGGCATCCCACTCCACTACTCTTGCCTGGAAACTCCCATGGATGGAGGAGCCTGGTGGCTGCAGTCCATGGGGTCGCTGAGTCAGACACGACTGAGCGACTTCACTTTCACCTTTCACTTTCATGCATTGGAGAAGGAAATGGCAACCCACTCCAGTGTTCTTGCCTGGAGAATCCCAGGGATGGCGTAGCCCAATGGGCTGCCGTCTGTGGGGTCGCACAGAGTCGGACACGACTGAAGCGACTTAGCAGCAGCAGCAGCAGAGGTACAGTTGCTTTAAAAAAAAAAAATCATTTTATCCTGAGTAATTTGCTTCCCCATTCCCTAATGCAAGTTCCTCCTTGAGTTTGAAAATTCTTGTTCTATTTCTGAGAAAATGCCATCATGGAGTTCTAGAGGCTTGCTTTTTTTTTTTCACTTTGACATCCCAAACCATCTTCTAGGTGTGAAACTACTTACTTTTCATGATGATTATATTATGTGATATCTTCCAGGTGACTATTACAGACCCCAGAAATCATAATAGGTGTCAGTTTTCTTACCTTTTGATCCTTAGTTCCAATTGCCTACTGCCTACACCTCCTCCACGCCTACTCAGATAAACCTGTCTGAAACTCTCTTCACCGGCTTTCCCTCTGAATTTCCTTCTTCTAAACCTTTATGTTTCCCATCCTTATCCCTCTGGCTTACCCAGCTTTCTCCCCCACTGCATCAGACCAGAATCCTGTCATCCTGCTGCTTACTCACCCCTCCAACCAGCCCAATTCTGAGACCTTCTGAATCTCCTCTCTGAGCTATTCCTCGTCCCAATAATCAGCCCCACCTTTTTGTGACTCCCCCCATGTCCTCCCGTGTCTCTCTATCTTTGCAAATGTTGCCTCTCTTCCAGATGAGTTCTGGTTCTTGTCAGAGCATTGCACGGTCTTCCTGACCCAGCTATTGTTCACCTCCCATGGGAAACCTCCTTAAACCTTCCAGAGAGTGAGCTCCCAATTCTGAGTTCCTGTGTCCCCTGGTGAGGACACCATAGCTTTGGTCCTGTTCACTGTAATCATCTGTGGCTATGACTCCTTTCCATAAAATGCCAAATTCCTCGATCACAAGAGCCACTTCCTATCGATCTCTGTAGCCCCAGTTTCTAACCCACTTAAGGATAGCTGACAGCTATATAAAGTGTAACCAGGTGTTTAAGTGTGAGAGAGTACCATAGTGTGGGGGTCACGAGTATGGACTCTGGAGCTAATCTACCTGAAATCAAATACTTCAGTACTACTTGCTGGTTGTGTGAATCCAGGCAAGTTACTTGAACCTCTGCCACAGTTTTCTGTCTGTAAACTGACAGAGTAAGACCTACCTCATGGGACTATTGTGAAGAGTAAGTGAGTTGGGACTTCCCTGGTGGTCTAGTGGTTAGGACTTGGCCTTCCAATGCAGTGGGTGTGGGTTTGGTCCCTGGTCGGTGAGCTGAGATCCCACATGTCTTGGGGCCAAAAAACCAAGACATAAAATAGAGGCGATATTGTAACATTCAATAAAGATTTTTTAAAGAGTAAGTGAACCGATAACTTTAAGGCAATTCCCAAACTAACATTCTAAAATTCTATGAAAACACTCGCTCTTCCCTCCCCTGTAAGCAAGTGTGTAAATGAGTTCAGAGATCATCTGTAATCTTAAAATCACCTGTAGCACCTAACCCAGTGTAGTGGTTAAAACCAACTGTTTCATAGGATGTTTGTAAGGATGAGTGAATGAACACATGTGTAGGACTTAGGGTCTGATATGTAGGAAGTACTTATTTAATGTGTTAGTCATTTTTATTATCATTAGTGCCATCCCCTCCAAATTCCTTCAATAGTTCTCCAATTTTAATGTAATTAAGTTCAAAATCTGTTCCCCAAGACTATGACAGATGTACCTGAATCTCATTTATGACCAACATTAGTACCTTTGCAAATGCTATTCAGGTATATGACCCTATACTCTTTGTAGTCTTACTCTCTTTTTCATTTGTGAGAATCTACCCATTCTTTAAGGCCATCTCAAATTTTAATTTCTTAATATATTTTTTTGGATTTTCTAACTACAAATGAGCTTTCTTCTTCTGAATGCTGTATGAATTTTATTGATATTAAAAAAAATAACTTTTACTACCGCTATTGCTACTGGCATTTATTGAACACTTACTATGTGCCAAGATGCTGATAAGCATGAAAGTTATTTAACTGTAGCAAGAAGAAGGTTTAAGTGGCGAAGGATTCAGACAGGGTCAGCAAGGGGGTAGGATACGGCTGTGGTTATGTCTCTACCTGTGTCTAGGATATTATTTTCCTAGATAGCATAATAGGACCATTTGTTTTTGTCTTCACAGGAATTGTGCCTTTCCTCATTTTAGTAATACTTCTAGTATGGAAATAATAAATTTTTAAGCCAGTCAATTTTTTTCAAATTTAATAATTTGAAATCTAATTAGAAACCCGTGTGTATGTGTGTGTGTTAGTCACTCAGCTGTGTTTGACTCTTTGTGACCCCATGGACTGTAGCCCGCCAAGCTGCTCTGTCCATGGAATTCTCTAGGCAAGAATACTGGAGTGGGTTGCCATTCCTTTCTCTAGGAGATCTTCCCAACCAATGGGTGGAACCCAGGTCTCCTGATTGCAGGCAGATTCTTTACTGTCTGAGCCACCAGAGAAGCCCATAAAACTCATATATAAGTTTTGCTGAATCTTAGCATTAGAAAGAGCATGATACACTTTTTCTTTGATTGAGACATGTTCTCTGTCAACAGGAAGGGCACTGTCAATGCTTTCCAAAACACAAAAGTACAAAACAAGGACTCTTCTTGATGTCAGAAATCAGCCATTAGTATATCTATTTGCATTTGTTCTTATTACACTGTTGATCTGTGCAAAACATATTGTCCCTTCCTGGGATGAATCGTCCTTATTTATACACTCAAAGCATCATAATGAGCTGGTTGGTTATTGAGTGTCACTAGTGGAGCAGTTTGGAAATCAGAGCATCTCCAAAGGATGTGTAGATTGCCCGAGGAATTTGGCTGCCCCCACCGCTGAAATGGAGAATACCTTCTCCTTGGAATCATTGCGAATGCGTTTAAGCATGTGGGGAATGTTCAGCATGTGGACACCTGGGTATATTGATAGGCCTTTTCTGGATTGGCTGGTGTGCCGGATGCCCACTTGAGCTGCTAGCCTTATTCTCTGCTCAGGAAGGCTGACCTGAATCAGCGAGTTTCTTGACCTTCTGGTTCTAGTCGTGTTTGGCCAATGAGCAGCACCAGGGAGAGAATACGGGGAGGGAGGGAGGGAAGCGATTTGGGGTATCATTTTCTGGTCTCTTTTCTGCAGTGGTGCCGTTGGCACAGCTCCTGGGGGTGTGCAGTGTCCTTTCTGCACACCTCTCTGGCTGCAGATAACCTCTCACTCCTCCTCGTGTGTTGAAGCTTAGGAGTGGTAACAGCCCTGGGACCACTGGTCTAATGGCCTCCTTTACCTTGATGGCATCTTTGTAAATAGTCCCGCTATCAGAGTTTCCTGAAATCCCCCAGTTTAGGTATGCTCCCTCTTTTCTAGATATTGACTGATAACCCACCGTTGCTGTGTCTACATCTCTAAAAGTAATTTAGCCTCTAAGGCCTATGAGACAACAGAAGGCATCAGGTATAGCAATGAAAGAAAAAGTGAAGTCGCTCGGTCATTTCCGACTCTTTGCAACCCCATGGACTGTATATAGCCCGCTAGGCTCCTCTGTCCATGGGATTTTCCAGGCAAGAATACTGGAGTTGCCATTTCCTTCTCCAGGTGTAGCAAGGACATCTTTCCAAATCTATGACAAGTTCTAATTTGAGGGTCTACAAAAGTTCTCAAGGAAGGACTCTGACTGAGGGAGAAATTTCTCATGTGGTCCCATTGTTACTTCCTAGAATTGGACCCCAAGCAAAAATAGTGGTGAATTCTTGAGATCTGTCAATGCAAATTCATGTTTACTTGAGAGGCTGCAAATTTATTACAGCAGGCTTGAGCAGAAAATATTTGTCTACAGTGAAAAACTGGAAGCCAACAGTGTGTGATTAGAGAACGGAAAATGTCATTTTTTTAAATTGAGGAAGATGGATGTAAAGTGGAAGATTCTGTTCTGGCCCTAATTATGTGGCTGGGTCTTCCTGGACTCTCAGTCTAATCGGCATCGATACAAAAATTACACAGCAATCTAGAAGCTTAAAAGAAAAAAAAGAAAAATGGCAGTAATTAAATGACAAAAACTATATTCAAATAAAATTAAGGGTTTGACTTAAAGCTATGGGGGGCATCTCCTTTTGTTTCTTCCTATGTAGCATTTAAAGGAAAAGGAAACAAAAAGAGCTTTCTGGAAGGGCTCCTCAGCACTTACTTGTAGCCCCAGCCTCGGGAGTTTGCTGGTCCAAAGTCCCCTCTGCATCCAGCTTGTCCATTGTATGACTTTGGGTTCTATTCCTGTGCTTCATGGAAAAGCCCTGGAGAAGGGGCCCAAGAATCAAAAGAAGAAACTCAGTTGAGTTGTTAGGTTTATCCATCACGCGCTCAGTCACTCAGTCGTGTCTGACTCCTTGTGCCCCCATGGACCTTAGCCTGCCAGGCTTCTCTGTCCATGGAATTCCCCAGGAAAGAATACTGGAATGGGTTGCCATTTCCAGGGGATCTTCCAAACTCAGGGATCGAACCCAAGTCTCTTGTGTCTCCTGTATTGGCAGGCAGATTCTTTACCATTAGCACCACCTGGGAAGCCCTTTATTTACCATATCAAGAGGTTAAAGGTTTATTCTTTAAGTGGAAGAATTATTTAATGGAATGAAATAATGATTTAAATGGAAGTTTTTATAATAATAATAATTTTTAAAAAGAGAAATATTTTAGATACACAAAAAGTACCCATATCTATGCCCACCTATATTTAATAAACACAAATATCTTGCTATGTTGTTTCAGTTTTGAAAGTAAAGCCTTTTGGATGCAGGTGAAGCTTCCACTGCAGTCTTCAGCCTCCCCATCTCTCCCACTGTCTCCAGAGGGGACCACAGTGTCAACATCAACATTTTCCTTCTCTGTTTTCGTACCTTGACTACATAGGCATGGGTTTAGAAACAGTGTACATAGTCGTGCTATTTGTGTGCTTTTAAAATCTAAATAAATTGTGTTTCCTTATGTTTTCAGTAATTATCTTTATTGAGACAGGTACCTGTACATCATTCCTTTTAAATGCTGTGGACTCTTTCATTATATGAGTATATACTGTGGTTTATTTCTCTTTTTCCCATTGATAACTATTTAGAATGTTTGCCTTTCTACCATTGCAGACAACGTTTGATGAGCACCCTTGTAAATAGTGTCCTGTGTACATCTGCAAGACCGTCTCAAGGATGTAGACTTGGGGGAAAAATGTTGGGCTGTATGTCAAGTACACCGTCACCCTCCCTGACCATTGCCGTATCCTCTCCTGCGTGGCTGGACAATATGCGTGCTTAATGCAGGACCTGACAATTTTAATTTTCCCCTGCCCCATCTCATATTTTATATAATCAAACTTTTAAAATGTTGCTATCAGAGTGGTTTTATTTTCATTATCCTGATTACTAGTGAGGTTGAGTTTTCTCTCAGATGTTTATTGGTACTTCAAGTAATCTCTTTTTAAATAATCGATTCCTTTCCTCCCCCCACCCCTTTTTTTTTCCTGGATTTTTTTGTCTTTTCCAAACTAATTTGTATGGGGTTTTAATGTCTGAGTTGCATCCTTAGGCAGTTACTATGTATCAGATAACTGTCTTAGTGGAAAGTTTCAGATTCTGTACTCTAAGCAGCAAGCATCACCTTATACCTATTGTAAATGACACATTATTCCAGGTTGACTCCAGGCTTTGTCAACAGGAAGAAGCAGACCTGCCCTGATGAATATAATAGTAAAGCTAGTCACAGCCCTTTGGGGATGAGGGCCTGAGTTATTGGAGAGAAAGCTTGGGAAGATCTAAGAGCAGGAAATTAGGAACCTGTTGGAGAGTGGGTCAAAGCTCATATAGCCGGGAGAAGCCTGGAAACTGGCAGAAGCAGAGCGGTTTCTACAGGAAGGCAAGTGGTAGGAGGTGCTGTGGGCTCTGTGATGGGGAGGGTGCCTCCCGGGTAGGAGGACGTCTCACGGCTATGGAACTCAGAGAAAGGGGGCATCCTAACTGCTGACTGGCAGCCCAGTTCACCGCATGCCAACATGGGTGGGTGGCAAGGAGAGAAATCAACAGGAATTCAAGAAGAAAATCCTCATAGGCAGCTGCCCTTCCCCACTATCAGAGCCCTGAAGGGCTTTACCACGATCAGCCAGCAAGGATGGCCTGGGCCAGGCTACACTGCAGAGTGTGAAAACGCAGAAGGGGTAGGAAACTGGAGCTCTGATCTGTCACCAAATTGTAACTTGACTTCTGATAGTCATGGTTTATTTTATGCTGCCTCCAACTTCCAACCAGCAAATTACAAAATCACACGATTTGCATTTTACCTTCCTTGCTTTCCCTTCCTGTCCACGTTAATAGAGGTAGGATGAGTGGCAAAACGACCCTCAAGCAGGTGGCGGCAGGTAAAGGAGATCCTGTGTGTGTGGCTGGCTGGCCGCTGAACGAGGGATTGATGACGACTGCCCTGTCGCCCTCCCTGGGTGCATGGACCTGCATGTTGTCACCCAGGAAGGTAGGGAAAGGCCGAAAAGCTATTAAATGCTCAATTCCCCCATCTCTTGGTTTCTAGGTATTGTTTTCGCTTGGGTGGTGAACCAGTGTCTCATAAATCAACCAAGTGAGGGAACTGAATCAACCCCAGAATCTAGGGCACAGTTAGCTACCTTAGAGAAGGAATTCAGGAATACTCCTGTCCTGACTGCTTAAGTTCAGTGCAGCCTTTCGGTGTAAAGCCAGACATTAATCTTTGTGGTGGTTTTTGGTCTTCTTGCTAATACACATGAGGGTTGGTGGTCTCATCTGAGTGTAGACTGCCCAGCGGTGAAATATATCGTGCACCAGACTTGGTAAGGCTTGCTGTGAACATGTAAATAAGGATGCTAGGACAGAAATAAGTGGACTAGTCCTGCAGTATTGATGAATTCTGGAGACTTACTTCCTTCAGTTCTGTTTCATTCAGCAAAGTCTTTATTCCCTAACTTTCACCTTCATGGTCCATCAGAACCAACTCCACGTGTCCTTGAAGCAGATTTAGAAAACGAAGGCAGCTTAGAAAATTCCAAGTTTTCTTTCTGGCAGCATCAAGTGGCTATTATCCCAGAGCCAAGCAATGTTGCCAGAGACTTTTTTTTTTTTTTAATCAATAGATGAGGGAGAATCAAACCGTCTAGTGTCACAGACTGCCAGGGAGTGAATTAGCATGCCGGGGGAAGTCTCCTGCCCCTTCCAACTAAGGAATAACAGACAAAATCATGGGTTAACGTGAAATTTCAAACAAAACAAATGCCTCACTCACCCTTGACATTCATCTTTACAATTCTATTAAAAGGTTTTTCATGAGAGTAGATTATTGGGTTTCCAGAAATGAACTGACAGTCATCACTACGTAGTTTCTTTCTAAGGGTATCATTTGTGCAGTCTCTGGAGATTCTCCTTTATTGCGACTAAGCAAAATTTTCTTTCATGAGGGCTGTGCTCCAAATTATCATGGGCTCTTAAATAATAGCAGTTGTAAGTTCTCTACAGCCACTTCTCCCACCTGTTTTGCTTTATTTTTTAATTTACTTTATTGAAGTATAGTTGATTTATAGTGTGTCAGTTTCTGTTGTACATCAAATTGATTCAGTTATATATAAACACACACACACATTCCTTTTCATATTTTTCATTATGATTTATCAATGTCCATATTATAAGGGACCCAACTTTCTCTTATGTTTACAATTATGCTTTTTTTAAAAAAAACTTTTATATTGGAGTATAACAGTTTAAAAATATTGTGATAGTTTCAGGTGGACAGCAAAGGGACTCAGCCATACATACACATGTATCCATTCTCCCCCAAACTCTGCTCCCACCCAGGCTACCACATAACATTAGGCAGAGTTCCCTGTGCTATACAGTAGGTACTTGTTGGTTATCCACTTTAAATATAGCAGTGTGTACATGTCGATCCCAAACTCCATAACTATCCCTCCTCCCTATTCTTCCCCCATGGAGGCAATAAATTCATTCTGTGAGTCTGTTTTCTGAATAAGTTCATTTGTGTAATTTTTTTTAGATAGCGCATATAAGCGGTGTCATGTGAAATTTTCTCCTCTAACCAACTTCACTCAGGAAAAAAAAAAAAAAAAAAAAGATGTTTTAAAGTAAATTTTATCTAACATTTCCAAATCTGTTCCCAGTCATATCCTGATCACCTAGTTATCTGTGTACTTGGAAAATACTTCTCTTCCAACAGAGTAGTTTTGCTGCTTTCTCTAGAACTGTATAGAGAAGCTTAGCCCCTTAGATAAAAAGTAAGGACCGTCTCCTTTCTGTGTGGGAGAAGAATGCAGGCTGTCTGGTCAGATGTGCATATGGAAAGGCTCCTTGCCCTGCTCAGTGGCTCTCCAGCCTAGTTACACGTTGAGTTACCGCAGGAACTCTGAAAAATGAATCATACTCCCGTCATACCACACACTAATTCAGTCAAGAGCACAAGGTGAAGTCTCTGGACTGGCAGCACCTGGGAACTTGTCAGAACTGTGGGTCCCAGTCCTGCTGAATCAGACATGCTCGACACGTGGGGCCCAGGATCTGTGATTTAATAAGCACTCCCAGTGGTTCTGATCTCATTCAGGTTTGAGGGGAAATACCTTTGCAGTTCATATTTTTAAAATATAACTCTAGATGACTCCAATGTGCAGCCAGGGTTGAAAATTTTAGGTATTTCCTTCCAATTGTATTCATTGTGCTACGACATTTTGTATAAGGGACTTGAGCTCCTCAGGTTTTCATATCCACAGGATCTCCCATAGATACAGAGGGAAGTTGTATTTGCTTCTGTTTGATTTCAACTACACAAAAGCCAACTGCCTGTTTGGTTTCTGATCCTTTAGATCAGTCATAGCCAAGGGAGTTCTGGTTTTATATGCCTTGGCTCTAAAAAGCTCGGTCTAAAATTTGTCTTATCTCCTGGACCTACCCCTTTGACAGAGAGGAAAGATCATAGCAGAGTACCAAGAAGTATTGCAAGATCCTTGAAGAAACGCAAAAGCACAACATTGTTTATTAGGCAGAATAGTGTTAATTGTGACTTCTTTTTTTAATGTTGACAGTGTTCAAAATCTCAAGATCTTTTAGGGTTGTTTTGTTTGCGGTGAATCTGAATGAATTCCTGATTGCTATTCACCTAATAAAATCTCAGACTTCATGTCATTGAACTTGAAGTCTGATTGATATGCAGTCTTAGAACTCTAAATAGGAAGAGTTGTCCATGAAAACATTTCCTCCTCTCAGCTCAGGTTTCTCACAGTTTTCATCCTCTCCCTCCTCCTTTCCATCAACCCTCCCTACACTATGTTGTTCTTCCTTTTAAACAAATGACTCTTAGGAAACCACAGTCCCCTTTCTGAAATGCTTAGGACCAGCTATGTTTTTTGAAGTTCATACTCTTCAATTTTAAAGGAGTAAAGTAGTGTGCATACTGTATATTAAGGTCTGAAGCAAATGGTGTAGATATTCAGACTAAAGAGATTAGGGACTATATATAACATCAGGATGGGCTTGTTGTCGTTTAGTTGCTAAGTCGTGTTCGACTCTTCGGCAGCCTCATGGACTGTAGCCCACCGGACTCCTCTGTCCATGGGATTTCCCATGCAAAAACACTGAAGTGGGTTGCCATTTCCTTCTCCAGGGGATCTTCCCAACCCAGGGATCGAACCCTGTATTGGCAGGTGCATTCCTTACCACTGATCCGCCTGGGAAGCCCCTCAGGATGGTTTGGTTTAGGTTTTATGAATTGAAAACCAAGCAAACGAAAACCTTGTGGGCCTCCGGAGCTATTTGTGTTTCAGCATACTGAATGCAAGATTGTGGGCAGTATTCCATTCTTGAACCAGGAGGCAAACCAGCCCCAGCAGGACTGAAAAGCCCCAGGATCTTAAAACAAATTTAAAACATCTTGTTTATAATAAGTTTAGATGGTTGACATTTAAGGACAGAACTTATGAATATGTAGCTTTGAATGTTAGTGCCTAGATCTGTAATTAAAGCAGCCAGGCTTAAACCGTATTTTTCAGTGCGATGACAGCCTGGAAAGATCACATTGCCCCTAAACAAATGGTGCTGGGACAGTGGCGAACCATGTGGAAGTGGAACGAAGCTGGAACCCCACTCTCTTCTTAATTGTTGGGTGGGCCAAGAAGTTCAGTCAAGTTTTTCCATACAGTGTTATGGAAAAACGCAAACTTTTTGACCAACCCAGTGCTATTCATCTCAGATGGACTGAGCCATAAGCACTCAAAAAAATAAGAGTGACTATTTTTACAATGCCAGAGTGGAGAGGACTTTCCAAACATAATGAAAAATCCCCAAACTTGTAAGAGGTAAGAACTGTAATATTTGTGTAAATCTCAATGATTTCTTTAGGGCAAAATCATTATAAAAAAGCCAAAAGTGACCCAAAAAAGGATTTGTAATACACGCTAGATACACGTGCCTAAGTGTGTTTATAAATTGATAAGGCTATCAACCTAACTAAAAAATGAGCACGTAAGCAAGCCCCAGGCAAAAAGAATTACAAATGTCCTTGAAACATGACATGATTCTCCACCTCATATTCCATTAAAAAAGACTGTGAAAAGCAGTCAGTCGTCAGACTGGCAAGGTTCATTCTGTTTGGTGACTTTGTTTTAGGACTACCCTGCAAATTCTACTCACACAAATGCATGAAGATACACGTACAAGAATTTTCAGAGCCACATTGTTTTGAATAGATTTAAGTATTGGAAGCAACCTAACTGTCCTTCAGTGGCAGATTGGTTAAATAAATGAAAATGCACCCCCAGGCCAGAGTATTCTGTGCATGTTAGAAGGAATGAGATAAATCTACATGTGCTGATGTGGAAAGGGGCCCACTGCGCCTGGATCAGTTGCAGAATAAAGTGTGGAGGGAGATTCTGTCCGTGTGAATGTTGGTGTAAGCACAGAACGTGTCTGGAATCATGCACATCATCCCTCATAGCAGGGTCATACCCCAGGGAAGGTGAACATAGAGGAGTGCTTAATACAGTCTTCTGAATCGTTTGACTTATCTGTGATAAGCATGTATGAAATCAGTGATATGCTATTGAAAACTTTTAAAATCTGGGCACCCTTCTTGCAAATCAAAGACGGTCTGAAATCAGTCTTAGTTTGGTAAACTCACAGCTGGGCATAGAAGGAGGTGGGGTTGAGGGATTTAATACTGTCTTTCTGCAAAGATGCCTTATCATCCATTTACAAGATTGCTTTCTTATATAGACTTATTACGGTAACTTTATTTAGTGAGTTGGAGCCATTTGCAAAGGTGTCTCAGACTGAGAACAGTGACCTAACCCCAAAGGGACTTCACAGAGTTCAGATTTCTTGCCTGAGGAATGTTCTTCCTCTCACTCTCTACAGCACACTGTGTTCCACAGTGTGTCAGGACCAGAGGGAGGCTGTGGACAAAATTTTGTCTCCGTGTCCAGGAAGGCCTACACAAGCCTGCTCCTGGGTTGGGGGCTGTGCCCAAGTCGAGCCCTTGGTCTCCCCCACCCTGCAAGCTTCTTGGGGTGCACAGGCTGTGGGGGTTCCTGTCAGGCCTACTTGCCTAAGCCCTCTTCAAGGAACTTTTACCAGTTGCCTACAAGGACATGATGAGGAAGTTTGAAGCCAAAATCAAGATTATGCAAGAGAGGAAAAATAGAGATGCCAGCTCTGAGGCCCTGCTGGCTTTTCCCCTGACGGTGTGGAAAGAACACAGGGCACCGGAGGGCACTCAGGCTGTCCTCCCGCAGCCCACCAGTGCTCCTGCGACAGACTCAGAACATGCCTGAAAGCAAACCACGATTGGTTCCTTACCTGCCAGACCCTTGGCCCAGAGAGAGCCAGTGGGCTTGACACTGGGAGTGAAACCTGAGTGGAGACCCCTGTCCCACGAAGAGAGCAGCCCCTTTCCCTGTCCTAGCCGGCAGGATGTACGGTCCAGTGGCTACTAAGTTTGAGGCTACACAGATTTTCTTGTCATCCTCTGTAATTTTACGTCCTTTTTTGGTGGTAGGGAGCTACTAAAACCCATTTTAAGCTTTAGCATGGAAGTTGGGTTTCTATTAGTAGAAGCCAGTTGCACTGTTCACAAAATAATTGATGAATCAAGAGGGGTTCTACTGCAGAAATAAAAGCCATGATTTTTTTTATTTTAATCACTGGGATTTGCGTCACTTGCTTCCTAGCAATCCATCTGATTTACTATGACGTCTTCGTGACTCCGAATTTAGAATATTTATCTGGGAACTTTGCTTCAGTCTCTTAACAGGCTACCTCGTGACAAGGTACAGAGAAGTGGATGCTGTCTGTTTGGGTTTGCTCATGCAACAGTTATTTCTGAGATCCATACAAAGGAAAAACATAGCGATAAGATACGAAACCCTTAATTACTGTACTGTATGTATGAAGCTCTATCCTCACGGCACCTCTTCCTCCCCAACCTCTTTTAACTCCTCGGCGCGATCCACTAGCTGAAGCATCCAGCCCGTCGCAGCTCACTTAAACGGCTGCAGGAAATTTGTTTTACAAGGCTGGTTTTAACTGAACTACCTGCTGTGCGGCACATTGCTGCTGTTTGTGAAATGAATGATGGGAAAGGCAAGTCTGTGATTTCATTTGTTCAGACCGATTACTCACACGTTGCACACGGTATCATTTGCTTGTCACTTAATGACTGACCAGCCTGCCTGAATCATTAGTGCTGTGGCGCAGTGAAAGGAAGACCTCAGCATAATGAGGCGCTGAAGGAAGTGGAGTGCTGTTTTACCTAAAAGAAATGGTGTGCAGAAATCCAGCACAGCTGCAGGTGTTCCGATGACAATGTGGGAAGCAGTTAGCTTCCAATTTAGCAGAAAATTAAGAGCGAAAAAACTGTTATTTGTGAGAGAAGATACTCATGGCAGGCAATCATCCTCGCTCTGCGTCCACAAGATGAGCTTTCAGCTGTCTTTGTCGTGACTTAAAACAATTGGTATCTTGGGCTGCATTCAACACCAGATTGGTGCTTATTATCTGCAGTTTATTCTTTCTTGGGATATTTTGTGTTTTTTTCCCCCCCTCTATTTTATGGTTAATTTGCTTGCTTGAATGTAAAGCCATTTAAGCTGAAAAATCTGGATTGTGGCTGATCATTGTGCCAGGGCTCTGAGCTGTATGATACAAGATAATTGGCAATTTTCAAATTCATAATCCATTTTGTTTCACTTGTTCCCCCCATCCCCCCCGGGTCCCTTCTGCTAGCTTCTCTGCCCTGTTCTTCAGCGTAATCTTTGAAACGGGTAACAGAGGGAAGGTGGGGGGACTAGATTCCTCCACTCAGGACCTGAGGCTCCTGAGACTCACCTTTGGGAAAATGAAAGACCAAAACTCCATGATGCAAACCTGTCCACCTCCGGGAAAGCAGTCTCTCCAAAGCAGATAGATACTTCCCCGTGAAAAGACTGAATTCCATTTGGAACCACAGTTCCAAGTTCTATTGGTAGGGTAATAAAAAGATTTTGGCTTCACTCGAGGGTCTGCTCTTTGAGGCAGACAAGAAAACCCAGACGTTCTATAAACCAACTGCCAGTCTCCCATGTGATTGTGGTCCAATGGCTAGATCTAACAGCGTATTCTAGTCCTTTTATCCCTTGCTGTGTCAGCCAAGGTGAGACTGTTAATAGATGAAGATGCCCAATCTCTTCACTGGTTAGGTAGCTCTAACATATAGTATATCATATGAGTGTTACCTTTTGCTGTGTCAGTCAAGGTGATGGTAGATAAAGCTGCCCAAATCTATGTCCATTGATAAGTCTAGCCCCCAGGATTTCATCCCAGTAGTGTAAGCCCTTCGTGTTTCTTTCTTTTCTATTTTTCTGTCAGAGCAGCGTCATCAGAGTTGACTCATTTCAGTCAAGTTATTCCTGAGCAACAAAGTTCCCCTCAGGAGATTTCTGTAGAGCTGTGGTAGTATGTTCTGGTTCCTCCGTGATCTCAGGCCAGTGGAGTATCGTGTCTTAGCAGCAGTATTTGTAAGGGTGGTAACAGAGGTGTGTTCAACAGACAAAGGGTCTGTAAACAGTAGTCCTGCTGCTTCAGCTAAATAAACATGGGATTCTCTCTCTGTCGAAGGAGGGACTCTTCAGTGATACATGTACTTTTTTTTATTCTTTGCAGTGGCCAGCCCTTCTTTACCTGAAAGCAGGAGAAGAGCACCCTTGCCACTTTTCTTCTCTTTATTAATTGCAAGTCATTTATTTTCCTGTTCTGTCACTCTGATGTTTCGTACTTGCTCACAGCACCAGTTAAAACTGTAAAGCATTTTGTGTCCCCATTTTGTCATAATTTTCCACTTGAATCGTAATGTTGTTTTTCAGGTACATTTGTGTGAACTAGCAGAAGGAAAATGCAAGAGAAGAAAATAGAGAGCCTGAACGTGGTGAGCAATCATAGACCAAACAAGCATCAGATTAGTAGCGAGCGGAGAAAAAAACAACCAGAGAGGGGATAAAAGGCTTTCGGCCCTCAAATGCCGTTTGGTGTTTATTCTTCATTGCGCTGTCTTCAGGCTTTCACCTTCCTCTCCAGCTTAGATATCGCATTCCCTTTCGCCATAGCTGTGTGTGTTAGTCGAAGTGCTGGCAAGCCTACATTTCCAGTTTCTGCACTGCTTTCCGTGGTGGAACCTGGGTACTCAGGCACTCTGCACCCGTGTGTGGGTTTTCATCTTGCTGCTTCCTCGCACGATCCTGTGCTGTCACAGCTGGCCTGAGCAGACACTCAGCCACGCTCTATTTCCATGTCCACTAATAGTCACTCAGCCTCCTGCTCTGCCAATTTGGTGCATAATATTTTCATTTTCTCTATATACATTTTCCAATACTCCTGTCAGCTTGCAGCATCTACTTCATTAAGCTTCTCCTCCCTCCGGTTGAACAGCCATCAGCGGTGAAGGAGCCTTTGTGAGGTCGAGGGGAGATTGATCTTGTTTTCTCCACACACTCGTGGACCTGCCAAAGCAGGAGGATTTACTGCCTGTCACCCAGCTTGCCTGGAGGATGCTCCTTGTCCCCATTTGTCAGGCGGCTTCCGTTGCTCACCAGGCACTCAGGCTTGTAAACTGATTTCTGAAAATGTGAAAGGATTATCCTCGCTCATAAAATGCAAAATTTGCTTAACTGCCTGCCGCAGCATTTGTTTTTCAAGAGGCTGATTTGAATTACAAAGTAAGGTTGCTGTGGTGTGGAGAGAGAGTGGTGATGGCCACCGGCAGGCCGGCCCCTCCTTCGGGAAAGCCAGACAGCGAGGAGCTTCATGAAAAGCGCAGAGAGGAAGCTAGTGTGTTGCCTTACCTAGGATTCTACACTGCAAAACAGAGCAGTGGATAAAGCATCTATTTCTTTTTCATTTAAGGATTCTTGGTCCTGTTTGGTCTTCCTAAAGGGCATGCAAACAGAGCATTTGAAAAGAATTACACTCCAGTTGCTGTTTAACTTTTATTAAGTAATTACAGATTCTAAATAGAATCCACAGATCTGGACCAAGGATAGTATCTCCATATTCAGTAAGTCCAGCAACAACTTCCTAAATATGCATGTGAAAGCTTTCTTGTCTTTCATCAGTTACCAGATCCCACAGTAAATCTATTTTTATACTCAACCAAGACTTAAACCAACTCCCACAAACTGTATTGCGTGTGACATTTATAACAGACTCCAGATAGCAATGTATTTTTATAAAACCATCAGCCAGCCGCACCTCCCCCCCACCCCCCACGTCCTCGCCCCGGCCAACAAACTGTTCCCTTATTAAATCTGTATCTTTCAAAGAACACTCTTTAGGACTAGCAATATAAGGCCATGAGCTGGGGGATCTTCCTTTTTATCTAAGTTGGCCCTTCCTTCAGGGCCAACTTAGAAAGGCTGATTTACCCTCTCTCCCTGAAGATTTCCTGGCAACAGTGATTGTGTCTTATTTAGAATCTATAAACCAAGGACCTGTGCTGGTGATTGGTACATTGTAGGTGCTCGGTACATGGGTGTCTGAGTAAATGGTTGAAGGATATGGTGTGGGGGCCATTTATTTCTTCCTCATTTTCAATGGATGCTCTCAACTCAGTTCACTCAAGGCAATCAGTAAAATCCTAAATTTATGAAAGGATAGGGTAGATCTTTCTGGTGAGAAGTGAACTTTTGTTGCGGGAGTATGAAAATATAAAGTTAAAAGATTGATACAAGGGGATATGAAAGAGAATGTTCAGGTGTAGTCTTATGGATGAAATAAATGATAGATATAGAAATGGAAGTGGGAAACAGGGATGTTAAGCAATCAGCTGAGCTAAATGTCCATCCATCGTCTTTAGAGGAGAGAGGAGGAAAACTGATTTTAGCATCTGAAAATGAGGCATTTCAGGATCAGGCTTCCCTTTTCATTTCAGGATCTCTTGCTGAATCAGGGGATGTTTCCTTCTTTCTGTTTCTCTTTTATTTCTTGTCTTCACTCATTAGGTAAGCTATGCCCCTAGGCTGCTACATTCCTCTTCACAGAGGGAAATAAGGCAGGACAACAGAAAATTCTGCCCTGTGACCGAAGAAATTAAACAGTGTCGATCAGGAAAAGGAGCTGGGGATATAGAAACACAGAGAGAACTAGTCTAGGTAATATGATTCAGAGCCTCCTCGGAGCCCCATTTTGATGATGTTTGACCATTAGTTATTCTTTTTCTCTAGCTTCCACAATACGAAACTCAATTTTTGTCCCATCCTCTTCACTGGTCTCATTTTTTAAAAACCAGTCTTTTTTTTCTTTAATTATTGGACTATAGTTGATTTACTGTGGTGTTAGTTTCAGCAAAATCAGCAGTTATACACACACACACACATATGCACACATGCATTCTTCTTCAGATTCTTTTCTCACATAGGTTATCACAGAACACTGAGTTCCCTGTGCTATACATTAGGTCCTTGTTGATTATCTGTCTTGTATATTGTATTGTGTATATATTAATCCCAAACTTCTGATTTCTCCCTTCCCCCATATTTCCTCTTTGGTAACCATAAGTTTGTTTTTGATATCTGCACATCTGTTTCTGTTTTGTAAATGAGTTCATTTGTGCCATTTTTTAAAAAAATCCACGTATGTGATATAATAGGCTATTTGTCTTTCTGTGTCTAACTTCACTTGGTGTGATAATTTCTAGGCCCATCCGTGTTGCAGCAAGTGGCATTATTTCATTCTTTATTATGGCTGAGTAGTAGTCCATTTCATATATCCCACATCTTCTTTATCCATTCTTCTGTCAATGGATATTTAGGTTGCTTAATGTTTTGGCTGTTGTAAATAGTGAACATTGGGGTCCATCTTTTCTTTCACATGATGGTTTTTAGGTTTTTTAAGGAACCTCTGTACTTTTCTCCTCTTCGGTCCCCTTCAGGGGTGCTCTGCCGACTGTCAGAGCAGCCTCGCCTCTCATTTGGAGGCCTGGTGTCTCTGCCTTTCTGGGCTGGCTCCTCCTGGGTGCTGTCTTCATGGTCTGCGCGGTGCAGCTCTGTGCGTCCCTGCTGCTGCCAGTGGTGCCACTCTCATCCCGGTGCCCTGCCCTTGCAGTTATGTAATTACCTGGACTTCTCTCGCACCTTTTCCCCCATCAACTAATCAGTCTGGCCAAGCGATGTTGTCAGATCACTGTAAGAATCTTTTCCATTTTTCTCCATTTTTACCGTCACTATCTCAATTTAGAAATTTAGCCTTATATCTGAAGTGCTGTTTTAGCTGAGGCTGTTCTCATCACCAACACTACTCCTCACAAACATGTACACATACACACACACCTTCACCTTCTCATACATCTGACTTGCAGTTGTCAGGTTAATTAGTGGAAAAACCTCATTTCCATTAAACTTGCCTCCTTAACAGATAAAAATAGTTTCCTAATTGAGAGAACAGCATAGATTTTACATAACTCTACTACTCTCTCCAGTTGCTCAGAGGTTAAAGCATCTGCCTGGAATGTGGGAGACCCAGGTTCGATCCCTGGGTCGCGAAGATCCCCTGGAGAAGGAAATGTGTCTCTTCCTGATTTTTTTCATAGTTTTACATGGGGTGCAGGGGTGCTAGGGAAGTAGTAGCAGGTCTTTTTGTTGCAGGAAGGCGGACCCCTTCCAGGGCCCGAAACTGGGCTCTTGTCTAACACTCGGAAATGAATTGTCCGAGGAGACACATGTGCTTCTTCCAATCCAGTACTCTTGCCTGGAGAATCCCATGGAGGGAGGAGCCTGGTAGGCTACTAGTCCATGGGGTTGCAGAATCGGACAGGACTGAGTGACTTCACTTTCACTACTATCTCTCAATATAAACCTAAGTGTGACAAATTTTTTTGTATCTTAATACCAAGAGTATTACTTTCTATAGTTTGGAATGCAACTAAGAGAACTATCTATAGGTTCGAAAATCACTTCTCTCTTTAGAATTCAAGGATCTCCAAACTCCAACTTTATCTGAAAAACGTTTTTGTCCACACTTAATTCTTTCTGAATCCCTTCAAAGAGAAAACTTTTATCCGTGTAGACAGTTTTGAAAGGAAAGAAGAGAAACATAGTCAGAGGATACAGAAATTACCTAAACATTGGTATATGTTTCTTTTTACTCAGGACAAGCTTAAGTAAAGCGGTTTTACTAACACCCACATGAGTTGTTCTTACAAAAGGACAGCTGATTATTTTAAAACACATTTGAGTAGAGGAATTTTGAAACTGATTTTTTTCATAGTTTTACATGGGGTGCAGGGGTGCTAGGGAAGTAGTAGCAGGTCTTTTTGTTGCAGGAAGGCGGACCCCTTCCAGGGCCCGAAACTGGGCTCTTGTCTAACACTCGGAAATGAATTGTCCGAGGAGACACATGTGCTTCTTCCAATCCAGTACTCTTGCCTGGAGAATCCCATGGAGGGAGGAGCCTGGTAGGCTACTAGTCCATGGGGTTGCAGAATCGGACAGGACTGAGTGACTTCACTTTCACTACTATCTCTCAATATAAACCTAAGTGTGACAAATTTTTTTGTATCTTAATACCAAGAGTATTACTTTCTATAGTTTGGAATGCAACTAAGAGAACTATCTATAGGTTCGAAAATCACTTCTCTCTTTAGAATTCAAGGATCTCCAAACTCCAACTTTATCTGAAAAACGTTTTTGTCCACACTTAATTCTTTCTGAATCCCTTCAAAGAGAAAACTTTTATCCGTGTAGACAGTTTTGAAAGGAAAGAAGAGAAACATAGTCAGAGGATACAGAAATTACCTAAACATTGGTATATGTTTCTTTTTACTCAGGACAAGCTTAAATAAAGCGGTTTTACTAACACCCACATGAGTTGTTCTTACAAAAGGACAGCTGATTATTTTAAAACACATTTGAGTAGAGGAATTTTGAAACTGATTTTTTTCATAGTTTTACATGGGGTGCAGGGGTGCTAGGGAAGTAGTAGCAGGTCTTTTTGTTGCAGGAAGGCGGACCCCTTCCAGGGCCCGAAACTGGGCTCTTGTCTAACACTCGGAAATGAATTGTCCGAGGAGACACATGTGCTGACAAAGCAAGAGATTTTATTGGCAAAGGGCATCCGGGTGGAGAGCAGTAGGGTAAAGGAACCCAGGAGAACTGCTTGGCCGCGTGGCTTACAGTCTCGGGTTTTATGGTGATGGGATTAGTTTCCGGGTGGTCTTTGGCCAATCATTCTAATTCAGAGTCTTTCCTGGTGGTGCACGCATCACTCAGCCAAGATGGATGCTAGCAAGAGGGATTCTGGGAAGTGGACGGACACGCAGCATCTCCTTTCGACCTTTCCTGGAATCTTCGGTTGGTGGTGGCTTATTAGTTCCGTATTCCTTATCAGGATCGCCTGTCATAAAACTCATGCAAATGGTTACTATGGTGCCTGGCCAAGGTGGGCGGTTTCAATCAGTATGCTTCCCCTAACACTTTGGTTCATCTGAGGTCTTGGATGATTTGTAACTGTACAAAGTCAAGTTGGGACTTGTGTTTGGGAGAAGGGACAGAATTGCTAAATAGTTGTGCTTAATAAGGAGAAAAGACATTGAGGCTTCAGAAGGCTGGTCTGAGGGGAAGGCGATGAGGAAGCATCTGGGCAGGGAGAGAGGAGCTGGGCAGCTAGCCTGAAATGTGGAGTGCTATGTGGAATGGATCAGCCAAGAGAAATCCCTGGTGTCAAATGAAAGGTGAATGGAAAGGCTTTCAACAGCATGAATGATTGAACACCCTGAGAGCCCATCAAAGAGATCAACATATTTGGGCATATTCATGTAGTGGAGGCGTCCATTGCAGAAACAAATGAATTAGAGCTACATAAGTTAATATGAATCGTGTAAGCTTGATATTGAGTGAAGCCTCTGCAAAAGCAGGTGTCATATGATGCAATCTATACAAAAATTTAAAACTTGCAAACAATTATGTCCTTTAAAGATCTCTCATGCCCATAAATGCATGGGCCTTAGGAAGCATCACTATGTACAAAGCTAGTGGAGGTGATGGAATTCCAGTTGAGCTTTTTTAAATCATTAAAGATGATGCTGTGAAAGTGCTACACTCAATATGCCAGCAAATTTGGAAAGCTCAGCAGTGGCCACAGGACTGGGAAAGGTCAGTTTTCATTCCAATCCCTAAGAAAGGCAATGCCAGAGAAAGCTCAAACTACTGCACAATTACACTCATTCACACAGTAGCAAAGTAATGCTCAAAATTCTCCAAGCCAGGCTTCAACAGTACGTGAACCGTGAACTTCCAGATGTTCAAGCTGGTTTTAGAAAAGGCAGAGGAATCAGACATCAAACTGCCAACATCCATTGGATCACAGAAAAAGCAAGAGAATTCAAGGAAAACATCTTCTTCTGCTTTATTGACTATGCCAAAGCCTTTCACTGTGTGGATCACCACAAACTGTGGAAAACTCTGAAAGAGATGGGAATACCAGACCACCTGACCTGCTTCCTGAGAAATCTGTATGCAGGTCAGGAAGCAACAGTTAGGACTGGACATGGAACAACAGCCTGGTTCCAAATAGGGAAAGGAATAGGTCGAGGCTGTATGCTGTCACCCTGCTTATTTAACTTTTATGCAGAGTACATCATGAGAAATGCTGGGCTGGAGGAAGCACAAGCTGGAATCGAGATTGCTGGGAGAAATATCAATAACATCAGATATGCAGGTGACACCACCCTTATGGCAGAAAGAGAAGAAGAACTAAAGAGTGTCTTGATGAAAGTGAAAGAAGAGAGTCAAAAAGTTGGCTTAAAACTCAATATTCAGAATACTAAGATCATGGCATCCAGTCCCATCACTTCGTGGCAAATAGATGGGGAAACAATGGAAACAGTGACAGACTGTATTTTTCTGGGCTCCAAAATCACTGCAGATGGTGATTGCAGCCATGAAATTAAAATACGCTTGGTCCTTGGAAGAAAAGTTATGACCACCTAGATAGCATATTAAAAAGCAGAGACATCACTTTGCCAACAAAGGCCCATCTGGTCAAAGCTATGATTTTTCCAGTAGTCGTGCATGGATGTGAGAGCTGGACTATGAAGAAAGCTGAACGCCAAAGAATTGATGCTTTTGAACTGTGGTGTTGGAGAAGACTCTTGAGGGTACTTTGGACTGCAAGGAGGTCCAACCAGTCCATCCTAAAGGAAATCAATCCTGAATATTCATTGGAAGGACTGATGCTGAAGCTTCAATACTTTGTCCGCCTTATGTGAAGAACTGAATTATTGGAAAAGACCGTGATGCTAGGAAGGATGGAAGGCAGGAGGAGAAGGGGATGACAGAGGATGAGATGGTTGGATGGCATCACCGACTCAATGGACATGAGTTCGAGTGAACTCCAGGAGTTGGTGATGGACAGGGAGGCCTGGCATGCTGCAGTCTATGGGGTCTCAAAGAGTCAGACATGACTGACTGACTGACTGACTGATAAATGCATGGGAATAATAAATACCAAATGCAAGATAGTGGTTATCTCTGGGAGAAGGGAGTTGGAAATGTAAATGAGGAGGGGTACACAGTGAACTTAAACTCTTGGTTAGCATCATTTCTTGATCTGGGAAAGGGGTACATGGCATTAATTTGATTTTTAACATTTTGCTCTCTCATAAATGCTTTATCATGTATTTTTAGAATAACTTTTATTTAAATTTTGACTTACAGAAAAATTGCAAAGAAAGTAGAGAGTTCCCCTATATCCAAACATACCCAGTTTCTTCTGTTTAACATCTTACATTAGTGTGGTACATTACTTATAATTGATGAACTAGTGTTGGTTCAGTATTTTAAGCTCATTTCCTTAGGTTTTACCTAATGTACTTTTCTGTACTAGGATCCCATCCAGGATACCATGTTACAATTAGTCATCGTATTTCCTTAGGCTCCTCTTAGCTATGATTGTTTCTCATGCTTTCTTTTTTTGTGTAGCTTAGTGAGTTTTGAGGGTATTGGTCAGGTATTGTGTAGAACGATCCTCTGTTGAGATTTGTCTGATGTTTGTCTTATGATTAGACTAAGATTATGCGTTTTTGGAGGAAGGAGTGAAGTGCCATGCATATCACATCATATAAATAGCACATAACTTCTCACTATTAACGTTGAGCTTGATCACCTGGCTGGCATAGTGTTTGTCACATTTCTCCAGTGTAAAGTTACCTCTCCCCTCCTTTTTTTTTTTTTTTTAAATGCTTTCCTCTTTGGAAGGAAGAATAAAAATCTCTCCCTCAAATCCCTCCATTTCTCTTCAAGATATTAAGGCTTTAGTCAAGGGCTTTCACTATATGTAGCCCCCACGTAAGAAGTAGTGTGTTACTGTTTACTTATTTCTTCAAAACATATTTATATCGGTATGCACTCACAGATATGTATTCTATATTTTGGGTTATAATCCAATATTACTTTATTTTGTTACTAAAATTTTTCCAGTTTTGGCATTGGAAATACTTTCACTTGGCTCCTATGATTGTGTTGGGTTCTGTACTTGTTTAAAAAAGCATTTCCTTACCTTCTGGTACTATAAGATGCTCCAGACTCACCTTGTGTACTTCTACCTGGGTCCTAGAATCAATCATTTCTCTACAGAACCTGGGCTACTTTCATTGATCGGTGGTTATTATAAACCAAGCTGTGGGTGCTGGGTGTGCTCAGTGCTGCTGGGATGTTGGTGCTTCTAGGCCCTCTCAGTAGTCAGAGCGAGGTATAATATACCATGTATAGACATACATCTTTAAATATTGTCTGTATGTCACCATTTGTATCTGCATTAAGCTAAACATGGACTTCCCTGGTGGCTCAGATGGTAAAGCATCTGCCTACAATGCAGGAGACTCGGATTCGATCCCTGGGTTGGGAAGATCCCCTGGAGAAGGAAGCGGCAACCCACTCCAGTATTCTTGCCTGGAAAATTCCATGGACGGGGATCATGGTTGGCTACTGTCCATGGGGTCGCAAAGAGTTGGACATGACTGAGCGACCTCACTATCTATCTAAGCTAAACGTGAGTTCATATTGATGTCTTCAATTCTAACTCATTATCGTATGAGTCATCCTATTCTCTTCCCCTTGTCTGTTAATTCTCATTCCAACATAATTAATTCGTTGTTAAGCCAATCTGGAAATTGGAATAAGAGAAAACGCTGTATGCATATGAGGAATGGGTATTTATAGTTGTTCTGCCACAGAAAGTTAATTCTGCTCATCCTCAGCCTATACAGGGAGTTGAAAAACACAGTAACTGAACTGTCATAAGACTGTAAATAGCCTGGAAGTAGAATATGTGTACATCGTATTTTAATACACAAACTATACACACACGCAATTTTAGTTTTTAAATTTTATTTAATTGGATGATAAAAACTTTAAAGTATTGTGATGGCTTTTTCCATCCATCAGTGTGAACTGGCCATAGGTATGCATGTGTGCCCCGGTCCTGAGCCCCCCGCTTCTCCCCAACCCCACCCCTCCAGGCTGTCACAGGCACTGGCCCTGGGTGTTCTGCTTCGTGCACTGAGCTCGCAGCGGTCTTCCATTCTGCATATGGCAGTGTACATGTTTCAATGCTGTTCTCTCAAATCATCCCACCCTCACCACCTCCCTCTGAGTCCAGAAGTCTGTTATTTACATCTGTGTCTCATTTGCTGTATGTAGGATTGTCGGTATCATCCTTCTGGATTCTATATATATGCGTTAATATACAGTATTTGTCTTTTTCTGACGTACTTCACTCTGTATAATAGGCTCTAGGTTTATCTATCACATTAGAACTGACTCAAATGTTCTTTTCATATATATGTTCGTTTTTATAGCTGTGTAGTATTCCATTGACACATACAACTTAAATACAGGATAGGAAAACTGAACTATAAAAGAACAAATTCTTAAAACCTGGTAAACCTAAACATTTACAATCCAATTTTACAAATACTCAATTAAATTAAAATTAAGAGATTAATATTATTTTACCATAAACTATTAAAATATAGCAGACCTAGCAGGAGATTAGCAGTAATCAGTTTAGAGAACAACTAGCAGGAAGTATTATCAGTCTTATGGATAATAAAATAAAGGATTAAGCTGGGTTCAAAAGTTTTCCTTAAAATTCCAGGCAATATTTGAGACTCACTCACTCATTGGAATTCTTTAATACTATTTTTTTTTTTAGTACATGAGAAAATTCTTATATATATGAGTGGATACTTGGATCTTGTTAGTTTACAAATCTGACAGAAGCCTCACAAAATCTTATAAACCCATTAGAAGCCTAATTAAAATATTTATATTTATGGTAATTAAAGAAGATACTGGCTATGCATCCAAACCAAAAATTTAGCATGAACAGGCTCTTGGGAGCTAATGAAAGAATTTTAATGTGCTACCAATAAATTTTACTAATTTTTGATAATTGCTAATGCTTTATGGTAAAGACCAATAATAAAAGCTAGAAGAAGATTGTTGATTGCTTATGGGGCCAATTACTATAAAAATCTGTGATGTCAAGAAAACTTCACTAATACTTTGCAATGAGACCTACAGCACACAAAATAATAAATGATTCTGTACCTTTGGAATTTCCAAAGACTTTCTACCAAGAATAAAGGAGACGTATGACCTTTCCACCCGTCTTCTTGCTCTTATGTGGAACTACCAGCAGCCGTGTAACTGGCATAGCGTGAGAGTCCCACAGAGTCGTCACGTTTGGTCGCGTCATGCAGGTATCAGTCTGCTTACAGATGGAGTTAGATTACCACTCCTCTCAGACCAGTAAACAGTGCTCTATTGTGTGTAAGATCTTGAAGCCCTCAGAAGCTCTTATTTTTGTGACCACTGCAGAGAAGAAAAGAAAGAAAGCCTGTGGTTCCATTATGGAATCATAACATGTTGGATAACATGAGGCTTAGTTTGAGGCAGGAAAAATAAAAGGAAGTTCATTTACAGTTCAGTTATGTCTGAACGGATTAGCAGTAAACATAATTTGTGAACTATTACTATTTCCTACCCCAGGCAGGTTTTATGGTTTTCTACAATTATCTAAAATGTATTTTACAGACTTTGATGGCGAAAAAATATAAAGATCTACAATTTACGTGGTACAGACAAGCTTTGTGGTAAAACAATTTGACAGATTTCCTTACCAACACAGAGAAGGGATTTATAACACAGTAACTTAAAAAAAAAGAAGTAATTTTTAGACCCATGGAGATTGCTTCATAGTTTCCTTTAATTAGAAGTAGAATTCCTTAAGCAGAGATTCATATTTCTGATATTGTATTATCTTTTCTAAAAGAAGGGATTTATATTATTTTTAACACACTATCAAATTTGCTGTAAGACGTAATTTTTCTATCCATTGGCTGTAAATCTTAGATTATAAAATCAATGATAACAACTCAGAATTTATAGCAATGCACTTAGTTAATTGTGTTCTTAGTTATTGCTAGTTATGAAAATATGTGATTTTGGAAATCACTAGGAGTAAATATGTCCCTTTAAATCTCCAATTTGGTCAACTTTTATACAAAATTATTGCCTCAAAAGACCTCTATTACATTGAACAATTCTCCAAATATCATTAGGTAAGAAAGATAGTAATATAGCCTTAAATATTGTTTATCTTTCAAAGGATCATATAATGTACGTATTGCTACCAAACAACCAACCCCAAAATTTAGTAGCTTGAAACCACAGTTGATTAATTCCCTTGATTCTGTAAGTTGGATGGGAAATTATTCTACCAGGCCCTCTGAGGTCACTCATTTGGCTGCATTCAGCTGGTGGGGCAGCTTGGAACTGGCTGTGACAGGATGGAGGGCCATTCTCTCCAGTCCCCTGGAGATGTCAACTGGGACATTTCACTTCTCCTTCACAGCGCCTCTTATCCTCTAGTGGGTTGAACTGAACCACTTTTAAAGAAGGACTCCAAAAGGGCAAAAGCAGAAACCTACACTCCTGAACTTGGACATCACTTCTACCACAATCTGTTGGTCAGACTGAGTCCCAAAATGGTCCAAATTCAAGCGATGGAGAGATAGACTCCATCTCTCTTGATTGGAGTAGCTGTAAAGTATTCTGGAAGCCATGTTTCCCAGGCTCCCACAGCTATATAATCAGAGATCCCAAAATTCAGTCCCCACTACTAGCTCTGCAGGTTATGCAAAAAACAGCTCAACACACTTTATTGCCGTCTTCTAAAAAATTGTAATAACTACACAGATCTATCAGGACTGCTGATAGGAATGATGTCTCCTAGAGTCATGTAAAGCACATATACAAGTTGAAAATGGTTGTCCTGCCCAATTTCATGTTTATGAGCACAGTAGGGAAGGTAGTATGGGCTGGGATATCAGTAGACACTTGGGATGACAGTGCAGTCGAGTTTAGACACCAGAAATCTTAGCCTCGGGTATTGATGACGACAATAAACTGTAATCTTCAAAAGCTCAGACCACAGAGTTAGTCTGTCTGAAATGAAATTCTGTCCTCATTATTAATGAGTTTTGTGATTTTAGGAAATGTCCTTCATGTCTCAGTCTTCTCATCTATAAAATGGGGATAATAATGATACCATGCACCAACTTGTGGAAATAATTCATTGATGTAGAGCACTTAGAAGGTGGCTGGCATCTAGGAAGTGCTGCTTAAGTATTTGCCGTTTTCATTACCATCACTGTCATCATCATTGCTGGAAGAAGGAAGAATCCAACTAATTGGGTACACTGTTGAAAAAGGGGGAGCAATTTCTTTTAAAACCAAAATAATCATACTGTATCATCTGCATATCCAAGCTAAATGTTTGAGGCAAAAAAGAAAATTTTGAATATTTCTAAAACACAATTTTAACCAAGAATTTATCTAAAATCTTCAAAATTTAAAGACCTCCTCTGTTTCATCAAATAATTAGGGATGGCACAAGGTTAACAAACATATGTAGAACTAAAAGATGAAAAGCAGGAGTTATTCAGTGACTTTGGTTTGGATATTTTATTCACATATCTGAAGTTTTTAAGATGCCTCTGAGTAAATCTCTCAGAAAATGAGGGGTTTATAGTGAATATCAGTGAGTTTCCATAGAAAATATGTTGAATATGTATTTACATGTTACCTACCTATTAGTTACCTATCTTCCCTGGTGGCTCAGACGGTAAAGCGTCTGCCTGCAATGTGGGAGACCTGGGTTCAATCCCTGGGTCAGGAAGATCCCCTGGAGAAGGAAATGACAACCCACTCCAGTCCTCTTGCCTGGAAAATTCCATGGACTGAGGAGCCTGGTAGGCTACAGTCCATGGAGTCGCAAAGAGTCGGACACGACTGAGTGGCTTCACTTCACTTTTAGTTACCTTCCCAGACCCCGCCCCTCAAAGTTCTGTGCCATGAACATGTGCATGTGTCTGTTTATAATTGGTGAGAGTCCAGCAATCCATGTGTTTTTAAAAACATAAATCTATGTTTTAATGCTTTTGGATTTTAAAAAAAATTTATCTTACTGAAGTATAGTTGATTTACAATGTTGTGTCAATTTCTCCTGAGAGCAAAGTGATTCAATTATACATATATTTATATATATACTTTTCCATATTCTATTCTGTTAGGTTTATCACAGAATATAGAATATAGTTCCCTGTGCTGTACTGTAGGACCTTGCTGTTTATCCATTCTGTATATAATATTGAATAGTTAACATCTGCTAATCCCAGACTCCCAATCCATCCCTTCCCTACCTCCCCCCGCTTTGGCAACCACAAGTTTGTTCTCTGTGGCTGTGAGTCTGTTTCATAGATAAGTTCATTTGTGTCATATTTTAGATTCTGCAGATAGGTGATATCATATGGTATTTGTCTTTTCTCATTCTGACTTATTTCACTTAATAATAGGTCCATCCATGAGGCTGCAAATGGCATTATTTCATTCTTATGGCTGAGTAGTGTTCCACTATGTACAAGTGCCACATCTTCTTTATCCATTCATCTGTCAGTGGACATTTAGGTTTCTTCCAAGTCTTGACTTATGAACACAGAGGGTGCATCTATCTTTCTGAATTATAGTTCTGTCCTGATATATGCCTAGGAGTGGGATTTCTGGATCATATGATGACACTATTTTTAGTTTATTTCCTTTTGGCTGTGCTGAGTCTTCTCTGCTGCAAGTGGGCTTTCTCTAGTTGTGCTGCATGGGCTTCTGCCGAGGTCCAGCCTCAGCAGAGTCCAGGGATATCCTCAGGATGGACGACGTCGGTGAATGAAGAAAGATAGAGAAAGAGATAAGGAAAGAATGACACGGGGTGACCAAGCTTCAGTGAGCGAGGCCCCTTTATTTTCAGAGAGGGCTTTTATACCTTGAGTTGTACATACAGCAAGGTGAAAAACGCAGAGTCAACTCAACATTCCATTAGTGGACTCTTACTGATACCAGGTTCTTTTCTGCAAGAGTCTTATTTTTTGTACATTATCTTCTGGCCTGGAGGCCTGTTGATATTTTATGACCCCTTTTTGATAAAGGTTGGTCAGCCAGAACAATAATTTTCCCTTAAAGCCTTTCTTCTTAAATTTCTAGCCTGTGTCACCCTTAAGGTACAGAGTTACATTTTTATGGAGCAAAGATTCAGTGGGTTACAGCAAAGAAAGAACTTATTAACTCAAAGTCTAATGTTGCTAATGCTAAAGCTGCTGCTTGTTTTTTCTACATCCTGACTATATGCACTCCCAGGAACACAATGGATAAGGGATGTGAGAACTTGGCAGCAAGCATTGGCTCAACAATGTTGCAAGAGTCTGGATAAACCTACCAAGCAAGCTAGAATGCTAACAGGGGGTTTGAATTGAAACACTCTTATCTCATCCAGGAGACTTATTGACTATTAATAAGCCCTAAGTTAACTCTTTCCAGAGAAAGGTGGTCAGGGACAGCCCCCTGTTGATGTCAGAAGAGTTGGTGAAAGACATAAAATGGTAAGACACACGAGCAGGTCCAGGGGGTCCGTCGAGTCCTGAAGCCTTGCTTATCACAACTCTTCCGCATGACCTTGTCATGGGTGGGATGGCCCAGGGAGTCCCTCGAGTCCTGCATGACCTTGTCATGGGTGGGATCTCCTGTGCTGGCTCCCGGCAGGCTTCTCATCATGGTGGCTTCTCTTGTTGTAGAGCACTGGCTCTAGAGCTGTAGGCTTTGTTACTGCACAGCATGTGAGATCTTCCTGGACCAGGCATTGAACACGTGTCCCCTGCATTGGCAGGCAGATTCCTATCCACTGTACCACCAGGAAAGCCCTGTTTTGTCTTTTGAGGAACCTCCATATTGTTTTCCATAGTGACTATACCAATTTACTTTTCTACCAATAATGTAAGAGGGGTCCTTTTTCTCCACACCCTCCAGGAATTCACCCTCCACCAGGGTATTAAAAAATACCCAGGGTATTTTTAATATCCACCCTGGATATTAAAAAATACCCCACGGAATCCTTATGATTAGTCATGATTAGAATATACTGTTCCTTCTCAAGTGTGGTCTGTGGTCTAGCTGCATCTGTATCACCTGTTTGCTTATTAAAATGCAGAGTCTCAGGCTCCATCCTGGCTCTCCTGAATCAGAATCTGCAATTTAACAAGATCTTCATTTGATTCTTATGCACATTAAGATGTAAAAATAGCTAGTGACACACAGTGGTGCTTTTGTTCCATTTCTTAAATTATTCTCAACGATTACAGTTTGCATTGAAATTATTAGTTATGTGATTACTTATAGCATTCTCATATAAATTCTGTCATTTCAACAAAACCATCCACAGGAAGATAAACCAACTTTTTTTCATACCTGGTGTTTATGTTTCAAGGTTATTAAGCCTTATAATGATGGCTTTAAATTACCAATCACATATGTGTGTATATATACACACAAACACAGCATATTCAAAAGCAGAGACATTACTTTGCCAACAAAGGTCCATCTAGTCAAGGCTATGGTTTTTCCAGTAGTCATGTATGGATGTGAGAGTTGGACTGTGAAGAAGGCTGAGCGCCAAAGAACTGATGCTTTTGAACTGTGGTGTTGGAGAAGACGCTTGAGAATCCCTTGGACTGCAAGGAGGTCCAACCAGTCCATTCTGAAGGAGATCAGCCCTGGGTGTTCTTTGGAAGGAATGATGCTAAAGCCGAAACTCCAGTACTCTGGCCACCTCATGCTAAGAGTTGACTCGTTGGAAAAGACTCTGATGCTGGGAGGGATTGGGGGCAGGAGGAGAAGGGGACGACAGAGGATGAAATGGCTGGATGGCATCACCGACTCGATGGACGTGAGTCTGAGTGAACTCCAGGAGTTGGTGATGGACAGGGAGGCCTGGTGTGCTGTGATTCATGGGGTTGCAAAGAGTTGGAAATGACTGAGCAAGTGAACTGAACTGAATAGCTATATATGTTATGTATAATTTTCTGTATATATATGAAATTGTTCTGTATACTACAGAATATATATAATTATTTTTAATAATTACACAGAATTATATGTATGGATACCACATGTATCTATGCAGAAATTGTTGTGACTAATTAAAAGAGATACTAATAACCATACAATAGCTACCAATTGACAGCATCTTTATTTGATAATAGCTCTACTATATATATTTATACATACATATATTAAGCATAAACCTCAAATTCTCCATAATAAAACCACAACACTATTTTATCATTAATTTAATAGTAATTTAGGTGCTCTTGCTTAACATGTAGGTAAAATCCCCTAGAGCTATGCTTCTCTTTCCTCTTTTAATAAACATTAACAGTGTTTCTTTTAAGAATCATTAGCAGCTCTGGTACTTTAGAATTAATTACTCTTTAGTAACATTGCTCAGTTTTATATGGCTTCACTATTAAATAGAGTACTCCAGGGGGTAAGACATAGTATAATCTCTTCTTATGACTTTTTCCCTCATCCATCCATCCATTCATTCATTCATTGAACAAATTACTATTGAGTTCAATGTGTTTCAGCCTTTGTCCTCTTACAGAGGATAATAAAATATGTTCTATGTCTTTGAGAAACATCAGTCTAATAGAAAGGCAGACAAGAAAGTCAGCAGTCATAACTAGATTCAATAAGTAGTTTAACAGCATTTTAAGGGATACAACAAAGAGCATCACAACTGAGGAGGTCTCAGATAACCCCCGGCCTAATGGATGAGCAGAGTTAGCCTGGGGATGTGGAGAGGAGGAGACTTACAGACCAAGGAGGTGAAACAAGTGAACATGTGAAATAGCTTTATGTATCTGGGGATTGCTTCAGTCTGGTTGGAATGAAGTTATGTGTGTGTGTTCAGACATGTCATTGAAAATGTTGGCAGAAAGACTGGGTTGTGAAGGCCAGGCTTCAGTGTTATGTTGGTGGCAGTGGCCAGCCGTCAGAGGATTTCCTAAAGGGAGTGAGATGGTCAGAAGTGCACTTTGGAAAGAACACCTGGCAGATAAGTGGAGGACAGAACTGAGACAAGGGGGCCGCACTGAACGAGTCTACATGCCAGAGCAGGGATCATCCTGCGGAGAAGACAAAATTAGAAACGTGAAAGGCAAAACAGACATGGCTTCATGTCCTGTTGAGTCTCAGAGAAGCAGAAGAGACTCCAGGATGACTCCTCGCAGCTGGCGGAGGTCCTTGGTGAATGATGGTGTCAAATAGGAGGAGCCGATTTGGGAGGTGATAAGACACACTGTCCCATCACTTCATGGGAAATAGATGGGGAAACAGTGGAAACAGTGTCAGACTTTATTTTTTTGGGCTCCAAAATCACTGCAGATGGTGACTGCAGCCATGAAATTAGAAGACGTTTACTCCTTGGAAGAAAAGTTATGTCCAACCTAGATAGTATTTTCAAAAGCAGAGACATTACTTTGCCGACTAAGGTCCGTCTAGTCAAAGTTGGACTGTGAAGAAGGCTGAGCGCCGAAGAATTGATGCTTTTGAACTGTGGTGTTGGAGAAGACTCTTGAGAGTCCCTTGGACTGCAAGGAGATCCAACCAGTCCATTCTGAAGGAGGTCAGCCCTGGGATTTCTTTGGAAGGAATGATGCTAAAGCTGAAACTCCAGTACTTTGGCCACCTCATGCTAAGAGTTGACTCGTTGGAAAAGACTCTGATGCTGGGAGGGACTGGGGGCAGGAGGAGAAGGGGACGACAGAGGATGAGATGGCTGGATGGCATCACGGACTCGATGGACGTGAGTCTGAGTGAACTCCGGGAGATGGTGATGGACAGGGAGGCCTGGCATGCTGCGATTCATGGGGTCGCAAAGAGTTGGACACGACTGAGCGACTGAACTGAACTGAAGACACACTGTTGGGAGCAGGTTGAGTCTGAAGAGTCTGTGCCTTCCCCACTGGAGGTATGGGGCAAATAGCTGGCCTAGGGCCCAAAGGAGAGGTGCCCAGTTATTTATGGAGTATCTACTGTGTGTGCAGCTAGGAGTCATTCTAATTTTCGTATATAACCATCTCAGCTATCACACGCTGGTAAGGGGCGTTCTGCCTTTTGTATACCATTTTCTTCTGTGAGCACCTCCCTTTAAACAGTATACAGAGTTAAGCAGAACTGTATTTTCTCTTGTAAACCATAAACATTGATCTCACCGAATACTCTGAGGTACAGGCACACCTTGTGTTATTGGGCTTCAGTTTATTTCACTTTGCAGATACTAAATTGTTGCTAGTTTTGTTTGTTTTTGTTTTGTTTTACAAATTAGAGATTTGTAACAACCCTGCCTTGTCAAGCAAGTCTGTTGGTGCCATTTTTCCAGCAGCACTTGTTCACTTCATGTCTGTGTCACATTTTGGTAATTCTCACAGTATTTCATTATGATTATGTTTGTTATGGTGTTCTGTTATCAGTGATCTTTGATGTTACTATGGCAAAAAAAATTATGCCTTGTCAAAGGCTCAGATGATAGTCTGCATCAAGTATTTTTCAACTGAGGTATATACATTTTTTAAAAGATATAGTGCTGTTGAACACTTAATAGACCATAGTATAGTGTAAGCATAACTTATATGCACTGGGAAACACAAAACTTCATTTGACTCACTCTGTTGCCATATTTGCTTTATCGGGGTGGCATTAGGACTGACCATAATATTTCTGTCTGCCTGAAGTAGGTTTCTTTCAGATATAACCTCCCACATCCTCTCTCACCAGTTGAGTTGAATCCCTACCAAGAATTAGCTGTATTTGTTCCCAAACCTGTATATCCCAGTCATGGTTGCTATTTTAATTATATAATTTAATTAAATCTTATGTAGAGCAATGAAATATCAATGTGAGAATAAAGTAAGTTGTGGTTTCTATGAGGACAAAAGCTGAAGCTTTGAGAAGACTTAATAAAAATACATTCTCTTTAAGAATTGCTGTAAAATTAGTAATGAGACAAGTATGATAGGTTAGGGGAAATAGTCATAGTCTGGAGGTGCTCAAGTGCTCACTGGCTTTGCCTGTGTATTAATTCTTCATTCTACTTTGTGGAAAGCAGGCAGGAAATTGCATAAGGATTGTATCTATGATTAATGCAAGAAAGATATTGAGGAATTCTAATCAGAGGATGCATTTTCAAAGACAAGGTTTTGACCCTCCATCAAAACACTGAATTGGCAAATTAATGTTCATTTATAATTTTAGATTAAAAATAAAATGTTTAAACTATGTATGTTGATATTCAGTTGCTAGGTTCTGTCCTCTTTCCCTCTTTCCGACTGCAGCACGCCAGGCTTCCCCGTCCTTCACTATCTCCCGGAGTTTGCTCAGACTCATGTCCATTGAGTCAGTGATGCCATCCAACCATCTCGTCTTCTGTCCCTTAGTCTTTCCCAGCTTCAGGGTCTTTTCCAGTGAATTGGGTTTTCACATCAGGTAGCTAAAGTATTACAGTTTCAGCGTCAGTCCTTGCAATGCAATGAATATTCAGAGTTTGATGTATGAATCTTTTAAAAAAATGTTTCCCCAATTTAGCTGGCTTTTTTTTTTTTTTTAATTAAATAACCAATACTGGTCCTGATCCCTCTGATGAGAGGGTTTCTAGTTCATATGGCATCTCTGGCAGATACTGTCTATAGTTTGAGCGCCTAAAGAAACAGGGTGGCCACAAAGAACAGAACCTCAAGTCCTCAGAAAGCCTAGGGTCCTCTGCGTGGTCTTTCATTATCAGTTTAGGCTCAGACAACTTTTTTTTTGCTCTCTACCCATTATTTCTCTTGAAAAATGGTGATTTTAAAGCAAGCCAACTACATTACAAAGTTTGATATGCCAGAGACAGTGACAATTTTGCTCTAATTAAACAAGCTCTTGCTCTAATCAAACTGTAAGGGATGTCTTCATTTCATATCATTTAGGATTTTCTGCAGGCATATTGATGTTGGATGCTAACTTGCTACCTTATTTGCTCTCACTTTTTAAGAAAATGTGCATATATATATACACACATGTATGTATATGTGTGTATACACATAAATATATATATACTATTTGCCCATTGAAAGCAAGTAAGTGCAATTAAAGCACGTCAGTCAGAATTTCATGCATCACGCCACATTACATTTGCCAGAAAGGAGGGATTAATTGGGCTTATGTGACACCCCAATGGTTAATCCATTGGCTAAATTTGGAAGCATAGAGAAAGTATTGCAACTGAATCTATCTGAAATGCTAGCATCTCTAGAAGCTATGCCCTCAGTGATTAGTAAGGAAATCAGCAAAGGAGATATTTTCTTTTGCTGCTTTTTAAACACCTTTTATATAATATATATTACAATGGAAAGATTATAAACTAGTCACTCGTCAGTCAAGGATTTTACTCACATTGTTCTGTAGGACTGAATGCTTTTTATTTTTTAAAATTGGAAGATTTTCTACAAGAAGGAGTTTTTTCTTTTCTTAATAGAATCAGGACTGAAAATCAGCCAGCGCTGAGCTATGTCTGCCCATTTCCTCAAAGGATGTGCTCTTCCGAGTCAGGTGCCCACACACTACCTGCCTGTCTGAGGTAGACAGTTCAGTTTGTAACTCTAAAAGTAATCATTTAAAATTAACCACTGATATAAAATTCTTAGTCAAATTTCACGTTCCTTGTACTCTTCCTCCAGTTAACCTCTGTCAGTAATTGAGTTTTATGTATATTTTGCTGTGCATCAACTTTTTTCTAATCTAAACCTTTATATGTGTTACTTTTTATTAATCACCTGTTTAACTGCCTTCTTCTCATATGTCTTGAGGGCTTTTCTTCTTTACTTATGTAATGGTTTTAGTCTCTAAATATGGTTTGGAAGGGTGGTCAGACTACTGCAGGGTCAGCAACCTTTTCTGTAAAGCACCAGACAGTACAATCTGGGGGGCTTTGGACATCATACAGTTTCTCTCCAGCCACTTAGTTCTGCCGTAGCCCCCCAGACAGCCACAGACAAGGCCTGAGTGTGCTCAGGCTGCCATAGCAAAAGCAGCAGAGACTGGGAGGCCTAACCAACAAGCCTCCCAGTTTACTTTCTTCCAGGTTTGGAGGATGGTGTTCTGAGATTAGGCATCCCTAGTGGCTCTATGGGAGAGAACTAACCTGCCAATGCAAGAGACGCAGTTTCAGTTGCTGGATTGGGAAGAGCCCCTGGAGAAGGAAATGGCAACCCACTCCAGTATTCTTGCTGGCAAATCCCATGGTCAGAGGAGCCTGGTGGGCTACAGTCCATGGGGTCACAGAAGAGTTGGACATGACTTACCAAGTAAACAACAACAATCTGAAATCAGGGTGCTGTTGTGGTCAGATTCTGGCGTGACCTCCCTTCCTCGCTTGTAGATGGCTGTGCCTTCACATGACCTTCCCCTGTGTGTATACTGAAAAGAGAGAAATCTCTTCCTCTTCTTGTAAAGCCACCCATCCTATCAGATTAGGACTCTACCCTTAGGACTTCATTTAACCTTACTTACCTTCTCAAAGCCCTGTCTCCAGTAGAGTCACACCAGCGGTTAGGACTTCAACATGTGATTTGAGGAGAGAGGGAGTGAGAATGGGGAAATACAATTCAGTCCATAGCAGACAATACATAAATGATTGACTGTGATCATATTCCAAAAAAACAAAAAAACACCTTATTTACAAAAATAGGCAGCAGGCTAGGTTTGCTTTGGATGTTGTATTTTGCTGACCCCTGTTCTAGATCACTTCTTGATTTATTTTGAAACTGCTCTTTTAGGTTAATTTCTTTCTTTCTGCCCCTTCTGGCTGTTAAAATTGGCATCTTCCTAGTGAAACCATTTACCTTGGATTAGGACTTAGTTTTATAACTCTAACCCATGTGTCCGGGACTGTAACCTGGCAAAAAACCCTGCTTGGGACGTGAACCCATGTGACTGGGACTCAAACCCAGTCAAAACCCATGGTACCTGGTTTCAGGACCTAATGAACCTCAGGTTCCTGATGTCTCATCACAGAAAGAATTCAGTGAGAGACAAAGTGATAGCTAATAAGCAGATTTAGAGAAAAACACACTCCACAGACAAGAGTGTGGGCTATCCTAGAGGGCGAGTCTGGCAGCCTCGAAAATGTAGCGTGGTTAGCTTTTATGGGCTGGGTAAGCCTTGAAATTAAAACGTTTGCTCCTTGGAAGAAAAGCTATGAAAAACCTAGACAGCATATTAAAAAACAGAGACATCACTTTGCTGACAAAGGTCCATATAGTTAAAGCTATGAGTAGTCATGTATGGATGTGAGAGCTGGACCATAAAGAAGGCTGAGCACCATAGAATTGGAGCTGAAGCTCCAATACTTTGGCCACCTGATGTGAAGAGCCAACTCATTAGAAAAGACCCTGATGCTGGGAAAGATTGAAGGCAGGAGGAGGCGATGATAGAGGATGACATGGTTGGATGGCTTCACCAACTCAAAGGACATGAGTTTGAGCAAGCTCCAGGAGATGGTAAAGGACAGGGAAACCTGGTGTACTGCAGTCCATGAAGTCATAAAGAGTTGGACACGACTGAGTGACTGAACAATGAACAGCAGTGAGTGGGAGGATTATTCCAACTATTTGGGGGAAGGGGTGGAGATTTCCAGGAGTTGAGCCATTGCCCACATTTTGATCTTTTGATGCTGCCTTGGAACTGTTATGGTGCCTCTGGTTGTGTCATTTAGCTTGCTGATTGAGGATCAAGGTCTAGTTAAAGTTGACTTGTCTGCTATCATGGACCCATTTGATTCTAATCAGTTTATGTTTATCCTTGGGCTGTGTCATTCTTTCAAAAGTTGTATCCTGCATCTTTCCCTCCTTTTTACTAGGAAGCTACATGGAACATGGGCTATGAAAAATGAAATGTTTTCCAATTGCGAAGATAGCTTAGTGTGCACAATGTGTATTGACTAGACTTAGAAGTGGAGAAGGCCCCAAAGTGGGGTTACCCCTTAGCCTAATTGGCTTACCTTTCCCATCCAAGCAAGTTACATATGAGGTCCCAAGGGACATAGGAATACCTGAAATGAACCTGAAGTAAAGTGACAGTTGCCCAGTCGTGTTGGACTCTTTGTGATCCCATGGACTGTATAGTCCATGGAATTCTCTAGGCCAGAATACTAGACTGGGTAGCTGTTCCCTTCTCCAGGGGATCTTCTCAACCCAGGGATCAAACCCAGGTCTCTCCTATTGCAGGCAGATTTTTTTTTACCAGCTGAGCCACAAGGGAAACCGTAAAAGTTACATCAAAAGCACCAACATCCAGATGCTCACAGTGCTGGCAGGCAGTTTAACAGGAATTACTCTGCCCTCAGAGATTGGTCTTTAAATGAGGTCAGTGCCTTTGAATTGAGTACTGGGTAACAAATTAGCTACACAAAGTAACAAAACCCACTTTAGCTTAATGTTCCCAGACAAGATCTTTTAATCTGGTAGGTTGGTGGGGCTGGGAAGGCATCATTTCATTTGCAGGAAATCCAGAGTGCTTTACGAATTTTAGGAGACACCGGGAGATGAGTTGGGAATATTTTCCAACCTTGGGCACCAGTATTGTACCCTTGAGAGGGAAGGGGCTCTGTGGGGTTCCCTCTATCTCCAACGGAGTGTGGGCGGCTCTGCATAGAACAGTGCCTCCCCTTGTTTACATTCTACCCACACAGCCCTCAGTGATCAGCTAAACAGTGTCACGGCGGCATTCTCTGTTGTTTTCATGGAAAGGATGTGTTGACACGCGCTACCTAGCTGTGAATGTAAACACGAAGATGTTGACAGCAGCCGGAGCAGACGGCTAGCAGGTACCCACGCTTACAGCGGGCAGATGTTTAACCTTGACATGAGCAGTAATTAAGCAGAGCCTCGGTAACCAGTGCCTCCCCAGGAGCCAATTAATAATTTGGTGGGGGAGATGTTATATGCAGATTTCCCCCAAACCACTGCAGCGTGCCTTTCCACCCTCCCCCAGTGGATGGGGCTGGGCAGTCATTTGTAACAAAGCCCTGTGGTGTGCGTGTGAACAAATTGTAATTAGGCAAATTAAATGAATGCTGCATGTACCTCAATTAATTTCTGGTCACAAGATAGACAGCGATCCATTATATATCAAAGTCTTCATCTTGGAGGCAGGACTCACCTGCCTCTGCCTACCCCTCTCTCTTCTACACCCACCCCCAGGAAAAGCATTGGCCCTCACTTTATTCTCATTGAGTTACTTCATCCCAGTTTATTTCTTTTTGACAGCAATATAGCAATATACACATTCCAAGCAGTCTTCTGACTTTTAAAAGAGAAAAAAAAAATCCTGCTTTAAAAGATGTTTAGAAAATGCATGCATCTAGCATATATTGCTCTTTCTGGGTCCAATAGTGATAGCATCCATTTCCTCTCCCACTGAGGCAAAGAAAATAATGCTTCTGTGAAGGATGGCAGGCACAAGTTGGGGACTTCCCCACAGAGTAAATTGTTCAGGGAAGGCACATGATTCAGTGTAATTGTCCCAAATGGGTCCCCTCCCGTGGATCTCCGTGGGCCTGAGTCATCCCAGTAAGGAGAATGCCTCGCCGGAAATAGAGTTCAAGAAGCCACCTCTCACTTCTTGCTGCCAGACTGCATTGCATTAACCCCCCCCGCCCCCCTCAGTGCTGCGGTTGCACCCCTATAGAGCTGCCTAAATTTGTACACTAACATTTTAAGGAATAAAAACAATTTTTTTTTAAACTATATAGGGCCTGGCAGGAACAGAATAAATAAAAGCAAAATGTAGGTCTTCACTATAACTTAGCCCTAGCAATCCCTTCATTGCTGATGGAAGGACCTGATGTTAAACTTTCCTTCGTGTACCATTATTTCCTTTTTCTTCAGGAACTGTCATCTGTTTTTTTTTTTTTTTATAAACTCTGGCAAAACTGACCACTCAAGAGTTGAAGAGTTGCTCTTCTACCCTGAGTGGTTTGAAGCAGAGAGTGGGAGTGTCCAGGAGCAAAGGGACACAGGACTGCCTGCTCAGCTCTCGAGGCAGGACCAATGCTTCTCCCCAGATCTGAGCCCAGACTTCGCAAAATGCCTGGTTTCTATTTAGGGATGCTTTTTACAGCCAAGCGCTCTTTATTTGTATGAATTGTTAGCATAACCTAAACAGAACATATGAGTGAATGGATGGATGAGTATTATTTATGTCAAAGCCCTCCTTTTCTGCCCTCCCCCCATGGTCTTGCCCACCTGGGCACGCTCTTGGTTCCAACACCCTCAGTAGACACTGCCATCTCTGTGTGATCACAAGCTCCCCAAAGGCTGACTGCAGACCTTTCCTTGCTCTTGCCTCACTTCCGTGGTCCCACAGCCTCTAGTGCAGTGCTGAGTGTAACATAGTGGCGCTGTGCAAAAAACACTCCTTGAATATAGCCAAGGGAAGTGAGATCCTGAAGAAGCTGAGGACTCCGGGAACTAGAGCATCCTGGATATTTGGGGTAAAGAACCAGCTGCAGGGTTTGCCCCACAGGCTTCTGCCAGCAGCAGCAGAACCCCCTTTCCCTCTGCTTTCTGTTCTCATCACACTGAGCTTTTTCAAAAATTACCATGTGCTTTCCTGATACTACATCTTTTCTTCCCTCATGCATTTTATCTTTGTCACACTAACTGATGAACAGCTTCCAAGTATTCTTCGTGTCTCAGCTTGAAATTTCTCTTCTCTGGAAGCCTTCATTGCTTTCTCAGGGAGGGGTTAAATTCTTTTATATTCTCCCAGAGCCATCCGCTTTCCTCCTTTGTCATCCTCATCTCATATTTACTGTTCGACAACTGTTCTTATTGATGTACTTTAAAATTTTTTTAGTTTTATATTGGGCTAGGGTTGATTTACAATGTTGTGGGATTTTAAAAATAATTTTATTTATTTATTTTTGGCTGCGCTGAGTCATAGTTGTGGGAAGTAGGAGCTACTCTTTGTTGCAATACGTGGGCTTCTCAGTGCCTTGACTTCTCCTGTTGCAGAGCACAGGCTCTAGGCACACAGACTTCAGTGGCTGGGGTTCCTGGGCTCTGGAGTGTGGCTCAGTAGTTGTGGCACATGGAATCTTCCTGAACCAGAAAGCCAGCCTGTGTCCCCTGAATTGGCAGGTGAATTCTTACCCGCTTGGCCACCAGGGAAGTCCTACAATGTTGTGTTAGTTTCAAGTGTACAGCAAAATGATTCATTTGTACTGTTGTACTTTGCATTTGATGATGAAGAAGAGGTGGTGGCTGTTGTGTCTGCCATTTTATTCCCAAATACTTAACACAGAGGATGTTTTTGTTGGATGCCTGGATATGTGAATGGGTAAATGGATAGAAAAATGAGTGGATGGAAGGATGAATGAATATATGGGTGATAGGATGGATGAGTAGATGAGTGGGTAGTTAGATGGTGGGTAGATTTGTCTGTTCTGACTCTCCCTTGTACCTGGAGACCCAGGCTCTGCTTGGGCTGAGCTTTCTGGGGCTAAGCCGAGGCGGGACTTGGGCTGTGGAGGCCTTCGTTGCAGGGAGTAGGTCAGTGGGGAGAGCCCAAGATGAGGGGGCCACATGAAACACCAGAGGACTAAAGAGCGAGACCAGGGTGGACATGGAACAACAGACTGGTTCCAAATAGGAAAAGGAGTACGTCAAGGCTGTATATTGTCACCCTGCTTATTTAACTTGTATGCAGAGTATATCATGAGAAACACTGGACTGGAAGAAACACAAGCTGGAATCAAGATTGCCGGGAGAAATATCAATAACGTCAGATATGCAGATGACACCACCCTTATGGCAGAAAGTGAAGAGGAACTAAAAAGCCTCTTGATGAAAGTGAAAAAGGAGAGCGAAAAAGTTGGCTTAAAGCTCAATATTCAGAAAATGAAGATCATGGCATCTGGTCCCATCACTTCATGGGAAATAGATGGGGAAACAGTGGAAACAGTGTCAGACTTTATTTTTCTGGGCTCCAAAATCACTGCAGATGGTGACTGCAGCCATGAAATTAAAAGACACTTACTCCTTGAAAGAAAAGTTATGTCCAACCTAGATAGTATTTTCAAAAGCAGAGACGTTACTTTGCCGACTAAGGTCCATCTAGTCAAGGCTATGGTTTTAGGGGCAGGAGAAGAAGGGGACGACAGAGGATGAGATGGCTGGATGGCATCACGGACTCGATGGACGTGAGTCTGAATGAACTCCGGGAGATGGTGATGAACAGGGAGGCCTGGCGTGCTGCGATTCATGGGGTCGCAAAGAGTTGGACATGACTGAGCGACTGAACTGAACTGAACTGAACATTCAGTACACAACAGTACCCAAAGCATGGCTTATAATTTATCATCCCTTTAAATATACCTTGAATATTATTTTTTTTTTCAAACTAAAATCTAATCTAAAGCAACTTTTCTGAGTTATGAAACATAAAGGAGAAAATGAGAAGTCATTAATTCTGCTTCTGTGGGGTGGGTGCATCCCACCCTTCATCTGCCTCTTCTCTTTCTGATTTCTCTATCTGCTTCGATTGCCAGCACTTGGTCACAGAATGCTGTGCCTGTCTTAGAGACTTAACTGAACCAACAGGAAAACCTAAATTCCTACCTTTTCCAGGGGCACTCCTGAAGAGGTATGGTTACCATCTTCTGACCTCCCCAGTAAAAAATTTATCTCCCCGAAATACCCTTTGAAAGTGAAAGTGTTAGTTGCTCAGTTGTGTCCAACTCTCTGTGACCCAGTGGACTGTAGCCCGCCAGGCTCCTCTGTCCATGGGATTCTCTAGGCAAGTATACTGGAGTGAGTGGCCATTCCCTGACCCAGGGATTGAACCTGGGTCTCCTGCACTGCAGGCAGATTCTTTACCATCTGAGTCACCAGAGAAGCCCCAAAATACCCTCATATTTTTTGTTATTGAAGTATAGTTGCTATACAGTGAGTGTTGTGTTAGTTTCTACATGCAGCGAAATGAATCAGCTATACATTTACATATATACTCTCCTTTTTGAATTTCCTTTCCATTTAGGTCACCACAGAGCATTGAATAGAGTTCCCTGTGCTATATACAATAGGTTCTCATTAGTTATTTTCTATCAGGCACTTTTACTTCACTAAAGGAACAGCAATATTTTCAATGAAAAATAGCAAGCTAGGAATAAATTAGGAGTTTGAGATGAACAGATACAGACTACTATAGATAAAATAGATAAACCATAAGGACCTATTATTGTATAGCACAGAGAACTTTACTCAATGTCTTGTAATAATCTCAATATAATGGAAAAGAATCTGAAAAAAGTGTGTGTGTGTATATATATGTATGTATTTAACTCAGTCAGTTTGCTCTACAGCTGAAATACTATAAATCAGCTATAACTATACTTCAATTAAAAAAAACACAAGCAGTTTACCTGATGGGCTGGATAAATGATTTTCTATCAATTCATTTTGTAAGAAATGACTTACAGAAAGTGATTTGTCTCTCAGTTCTCTTTCAGCAAACTGTGAAGGGGGTGAGCCCACCTTTGTGGGCTGTGATGACTGTCCTTTGCGATGCCTTCTCGGGGTGTTTTTAAGAATAGAATCATGGGGTAGACCTTTAACCACAGAGAAAGGTTTTGTGGAGGTAAACCTGCATTTCTCAACCTCAGACTGTTGACGCCGGTGGCAGGACTCTTCTCTGTTGTGGAGGCTGTCTCATGCATTGTAGGGCGTTTGGCAACACCCACCCTAGATGCCAAGAGCAGCATTCTTAGTCATAACACATAAATCTTCAGACATTGTCAGATTCCCCTGGAAGCCCATGGGGCAAAAATCACTTCTGGTTGAAAACCATTGAGTTAAACAAACAACCAACAAAAAAAGACTTAACTGATCAACTCTGTCCTGGAAAACTCATTCTTAATTCTCTTAATATATTGTGTTATTATCTTTCCATTTGTGTAATAAAGGACTACTTTGGTTAAAATGATACTTATGACAGTGATAGAGGTCATTTTTTTTCCTCCTTCCTTGTAAAAATTGTTCTGAACTTTAGATAGTTAATAAGAAACAAAGGGCAATATGATAATTCTGAAACTATTGGCAAAAAGATAAAGGCATTTTAAACTTGCCGCAAGGTGACTTAGTCTGATAATATCTCTCCTTAAGATTCAGCCAAAATATGTTTATAAGCCCAAGTGAGTCTCATAGGAGAAAAAAAAAAATTCAAGTTAATAGTTTATTAATTTAATGAGTTCTAAATTATATCTAAAAATAAGAAAGAAAGAAAGAAAGAGTCAATTTAAAAGCTGCATAATTTCCAGATCTATGTTTTGGGCTCTGCTGTGTGGGTCAGAGTGAACCAGGAGGAATGGGATTAGAAGAGTGAGAAAGGACTACGCCTTGTTAAGCAGAAAAATAAAAAAATTCCGAAAATTTAACAACAAATTTCTTTAGAAGTTGTTGTTTAGTCACTAAGTAGTGTCCGATCTTTGCAACTCCATGGACTGCAGCACACCAGGCTTCCCTGGTCTTCACTATTTCCCGGAGTTTGTTCAAACTCATGTCCACTGAGTTAGTGATGCCATCCAACCATCCCATCATCTGTCGCCCCTGTTTTTCTCTTGCCATTAGTCTCTCCCAGCATCAGGGTTGTTTCCAATGAGTCGGCTCGTCACATTAGGTAGCCAAAGAATTGGAACTTCACCTACAGCACCAGTCCTTCCAATGAATATTCAGGGTTGATTTCCTTTAGGTTTGATCTCCCTAATGTCCAAGGGATTCTCAAGAGTCTTTTCCAGCAATACAGTTCAAAAGCACGAATTCTTGGGCACTCGGCCTTCTTTATGGTCCAACTCTGACATCTGTACATGACTACTGGAAAAAAACATACCTTTGACTGTATGGACCTTTATTAACAAAATGAGCAATTCATAAAAAAGCCTGTAGCTTTGTTCCCTTGGAAGTTTCTTAAAACAGACTTTCCTACTAAGCTATCATGTCGTATCACAAATGATAGAGGGCATAGTTTTCTGCAGTTAAATGTATACATATATCACATGTCATATTTCATATGTATATGAAAGAGAGCCTTCTCTGATTCAACTTTGTGCTGCCTCAAATCCTATGGAATATGATGTTGTAAGTGTGAAATGCAATCTATATCAAGATAGTTTTCAATCTTATTTATCTTTCCCACTGTGCTGCACATAATAAATGGCCTCAGAGGAGCAGGAGGAGGAGGTTGAATTCCCCAGCTGGCTGGACTGATGATGAAGTTTAGAAATCAGGTCAGTTTAGATGAGACACAGAAGGTGATATGCTTATGCATGTGACTCTATGGATCAAGAGTCATGCTATTAATAGCTGTGTATCCTAGCGCAATTGGTAAAGAGTCTGCCTGCAGCACAGGAGAACAAGGTTCACTGGAGAATACCAGTCCCTGGGTCCGGAAGATCCCCTGGAGAAGGAAATGGCAACCCTCTCCAATATTCTTGCTCAGAGAATCCCATGGACAGAGGAGCCTGGCAGGTTGCAGTCCATGGGGTTGCAAGAGTCGGACACAACTTAGCGACTGAACCACACTACACATACATAGTCTAGGGCTTCCCTTGTGGCTCAGCTGGTGGAAAATCTGCCTGCAGTGCCGGAGACCCGGGTCAATCCCTGGATTGGGAAGATCCTCTGGAGAAGGGAAAGGCTACCCACTCCAGTATTCTGGCCTGGGGAATTCCATGGACTATGTAAGTTCATGAGGTCAAAAAGAGTCAGACACAACTGAGCTACTTTCATTTTCACATACATAGTCTATGCTGCTGTGAGCTGTAACAGAACCACAGATGGTTGCCTTTTGTCAGTTTGGGAGTCTCTCACATGATGGTGTACATGGAGTTTGTGGAGATGAGCTGATCTAGGGAAGACCAGTCCTACCAAGTGTGGTAGGCAGACAGGAGCTGCTTTGTGTAGCCTGCAGCATCATCAGTGCCCAGTCAGCAATGTGAACCTAAGTGAGCACGTTACAGATCGGAGATGGTATAGACACAACCACTGCCCTTGGGGAGCCCACAGTCTCAAAGGGGAGATGGATTTTGAAAATATCCAGTGGTTGGGCTTCCCAGGTGTCTCAGTGGTAATGAATCCATCTGCTGATGCAGGAAACATGGGTTTGATCCTTGGGTCAGGAAGATCCCCTGGAGAAGGAAATGGCAACTCACTCCAGTATTCTTGCCCGAGATATCCCATGGACAGAGGAGCTTGGCATGCTACAGTCCACGGGGTCACAAAAGAATCAGACACGACTTAGTGACTATAAAAACAGTTCAACCACTGAATAGATATTTTCAAAATCCATCTCCCCTTTGAGACTATGGGCTCCCCAATGGCAAAAGTTGTGTCAACACCATCTCTGATCTGTTATGTGCTCTCTTAGCTTCACATTGCTGGCTGGGCATTGCTGCTGCTGCTGCTGGAGCCTGTCACCAGCCTTTGCTGGGCCACTTGGTCACAACTGATCAGTGGTTGTATAGAGAAGGAAGTAATAAATTGTTGATGAGGATCAAGGGAAGGTCAAGGAAGTTTTCTACCAGAGACTACTCTTATATCAAACCTTGCAAATGCAAACCCAGTGTTTACCTGGGTGGAAGGGGAAAGATAGAATACCAGGCAGAGGAAATCATGTGTGTGAACACAGAGAGGTGTAAGAGAGCAGTCACATTTGGGAAATGATGAGAAGCTCAGTGTTAGGTGGGGTATGGCAAGAGGCAAGACTTAATACAAAGGAACTGGTTAGACAATTAAGTGATTATAAGCAGTGTGAAGTATGGATTTTTTTTCTGTAGACAGTAGGAAACCACTAAAGGAGGGGAGGAAAGTAGTAAAACACTCATACTGATTTTGTTTAAATTCATTTGGTTTTCAAAAAAATTTTTTTAAATTTTATTCAAGTATAGTTGAATTACAATGTTGTGTTGATTTCTATTGTACAGCAAAGTGATTCAGATATATATATATACACACACACACATTCTTTTTCATACTGTTTTCCATTATGATTTATCTGAGGATATTGAGTACCTTGTTTATCCATTCTATATATAATCATTTGCATCTGCTAATCCCAAACTCTCAATCCATCCCTCCCCCAACCCTAATAAAGATTTTCAAAGACAAAGCAGCAAAGACTCTGTGGTCAAGTGTAGCTGTCAGAGACAGTGAGATGTTCATTTCCATGACAATGATGGTAATGCCATAGCAACAGTTTTAGACCCAGGACAAATAGCTCTAAATGTATCTTCAAATCAGTGAGAGTGCAGGTTGGGAGGAAGAGACGTAAAAGAAGCAATCTGGGCTGGCCTCTCCCTGCTCTTGATCTTGGATCACGCGTTGCCTGGTGGAGTTCTGGGGTCAAGGGAGAGTTCAAGAGTGGAGTGTGGGATAGGACGATGTTAGGGAGGACGCCAGTGAGGTGGCGTCCAGGGAGCAGCCCTCTCCTGGGAGGCTCTGACACACTGCAGCTCTGACAGGGAGCCTGTCCCCAGCCTTTGCTGGGCCACTTGGTCACAACTGACCAGCAGAGGAGTGGGCCACAGCTGAGCTGGGAATGTGGGCCTCATCTGAGACACTTAGGAGCTAGAGTGTTTGAAGCCAAGTCTCATTCATTCCAGTTCTTGAGGGAGGAAATCCACAAACTCCATCTTGCAGCTGAGGTCCCAGAATCCTGGGAGGAGGGGATCTCCCTACAATTATGGAGGCTGGAAGTCTAAGATCAAAGTGTCAGCAGTTTATCTCCTGTAGGGCCTCTCTCCTTGGCTGATAGATGGGCCCCTTCTCCATCTGCCCCTGGTCTTTTCTCTGTGTGTGTCTGTGTCCTAGTCTCCTCTCTGTATAAACAGACCAGTCAGTCCTGTTGCAGTGGGGGCCGTCCATATGACCTCATGTCCCTGAATTACCGCCTTGAGGCCCCCCCTCCCAGTGCTGTCAGATTCTGAGTACTGGGGGGAAGGACTTCAACATGCGAGTTTTGAGGGGACACAGTATGGCCATGGCAGGCGGTCAAAGTTGGTTTCAGCTGCTTGCAAAAATCCAAGCCAAACTGAAAAACTAGAACCAGAGGATCGACATGTTGCAGACTCTTTAATCATTTCACTTTGATTGTGGCTCCTATAAACTCAGCACCACGGTTCCTAACAGTCCACTCCTGCTGGGCAGGGACCAGATCTGGTTTGGCATCAGCCCCTTCAGCACCAACCCTGCACCTGGACAAGCCAGGGCCTCCAGGTAAGGGCCTGGTTGTGGTCTGCCAGGGCCTCTCTCCTCCTGTCATGGGGGTCCCCAGTCCCACGAGGTAGCTGCGGTCACAGAACTGACGTGGATACAAAGCCCTGTCCATCGAGGCAGAGCGATTCTGGCTGCTGGCTCAGGCCGTGGCTCTTGGCTTCTGTGTGTTCCTTCTTCAGCATTTAACACTCAGACTTTGTAGATACTGTCAAGTTGCTTTTTTGACCAGTTTCTCAAGTTACTGATACTTGAGTAGCAAGAGAGAAAGACATGGAATGGGACAGACTAGCTGAAGGAGAAAATTGAGATGAATTTCTGATGGGACCGGCTTTCCACTTTGAGGCATAGCCTTAATATCCAATTACAAAATTTCCTATCAAGGAAAAGGCTGGGAGCTTGAGGGTACCCCTGTTCTCCATTAATGATTTGTTTGAGCTGTATAGTTTTATGTTTAAAATCTGAATTTTAGATGAATTCTTGTTTAATATGAATCCCATGATATGTAGAACTTAATTAAAATTCTTAATGTGAGTTAATGTATCTTCACATACATTTCTATAATGTGTAGGACTACTTAATTTAGCATAATTATCAAGATGAACCACATCTAACATTACAAGAAAATTGCAACCTGTCATAAAATAAGAGGGCCATATTATAGCAGAGTCCTCACCCTCTGAGATATGTGTTAGAAAAGCCAAATAATGCAAATAGATCATCACTACCCAGTTTGATGCTGCTTTGGTGATTTGATTAATTATTGTGAAGTGAAACAGCTAACAAAGAAGGATAAATAAAAATAACTTCTTGCATCCACAAAAGGGTGTAAATTTTAACTTCAATGCATGACAGCAAATGTAAGCAAGAATTATAAACAATGGAGCTGGCTGAATGAATTAATATGCATCAGCCTTTATTGCTAGAAATAGGCCCCTGTATTGTACTGGTACATTGTGGTTTCGCTCAACTGCAAATTTGGTTTTTCTTTTCCACTTCTCCTGGGAATTCAGAAACTGCGTTCTTATTAAAAACAATGGGGAGACACCAGAGCAAAGAGGAGCCTGAAAGTGTGTAATGTCGCGTCTCTCTGAGTGCTTTGCCCTTTTGCCAAGATTCTGCTATTTTTATAAAGTTTCTCTGGGTTTGTTTCTTTTTTTTTTTTTTATCTTTTTCTGCATTTCTTAATATGGACCAGCTAATTCTGCAGACATTAAAGTCCCTCCACAAATCCCTGCAGGGCAGTCTCCACTAGGTATCACCGATCTGTCCCTTGGTTCATTGTTCAAAGTCAAGCCTTAACCCCCGAAGCTATTTTAAATGTTTTATCTTTCTTTAAACCCCTCACTGAACCTGACCTCTAGGCCCCTATTTAATTGATGGCTGCCACGCATAGACCCAGTGCCTGCTGCTGCTGCTGCTAAGTCACTTCAGTCGTGTCCGACTCTGTGCGACCCCATAGATGGCAGCCCACCAGGCTCTGCTGTCCCCGGGATTCTCCAGGCAAGAACACTGGAGTGGGTTGCCATTTCCTTCTCCAATGCATGAAAGTGAAAAGTGAAAGTGAAGTCACTGAGTCATGTCCAACTCTCAGCGACCCCATGGACTGCAGCCCACCAGGCTCCTCCGTCCATGGGATTTTCCAGGCAAGAATACTGGAGTGGGGTGCCATTGCCTATCAGGGGCTTAATGGATACCTACGGAGAGACAAGCTACACTGATATATATCTTTCCACACCTAGACTTCCCTTAATGCTCCACTCTTGATCACATCCTTTTCTGGTTCCAGGGAGACCTTGCATCTTCCATAACATCTCACCTATTCTTTCCTAACTGCTTTCTTTTAGCTTCCAAACATGTTGCCAAGAAGAAATTGACTTGCAAAACAACCACAAAACCACATCAGCAATGCAAGCCAACCAGCCTACAAAATAAACCAAAAACCTTATCATCTTGCCATTAAGTCTCTTGATCCCCTTAAAGCTAGGTAAACTCACTGTATCACAAAATAGGCCAGCCCTACTGTTGGTCAAGTGTGTATTTACCTAGGTCCCAAGCAGAGTGTACATCTTCCTTTGTTGAAAGTTTCAGCCCAGAAAAGGCCCCTTTCCCGGAGTCTCTCCATCATTCCTTTATTGCCCATCTGGTTATAACAAGCATCCTTTTTCTTGTGCTTCTTGGATCTAAGCTAACAATTCCCAGTTATCCCCAATTCTCATATTCAGCACTTTCAGCCCCAGTAGCCCTCTCCATTGCTAGCATGGCTCATTTCTCATGGCATTGTGTGGTTACGTGATGTTGCTAAAAGACCCCCATCCCACAGCGCTAGATGCCAAAGGAAGATGACTGGGGGCGGGTGCCGGGGTCCAGCCTCAGCAGAGTCCAGGGATATCCTCAGGATGGACGACATCGGCGAATGAAGAAAGATAGATAAAGAGATAAAGAAAGACACGGGGTGACCAAGCTTCTTCGGTGAGCGAGGCCCCTTACTTTATTTTTCTCGTGGTTTTTATACCCTGAGTTATACATACAGCAAGGTGAAAAATGCAGAGTCAACTCAACATTCCATCAGTATTAACTTTTATTGATATCAGGTTCCTTCCTGCAAGAGTCTTATTTTTTGTATATCATCTTCTGTCCTGGAGGCCTGTTGATATTCCATGACCTCTTTTTGATAAATGTTGGTCAGCCAGAACAATGATTTTCCCTTAAAGTGTTTCTTCTTAAATTCTCAGCCTATGTCACCCTTAAAGTACAGAGTTACATTTTTATGGAGCAAAGATTCAGTGGGTTACAGCAAAGAAAGAACTTACTAACTCAAAGTCTAATGTTGCTAATGCTAAGGCTATTACTTGTTTCTTCTATATCCTGACTATATGCACTCCCAGGAACACAATGGATGAGGGATGTGAGAACTTGGCAGCAAGCATAGGCTCAACAATGTTGCAAGAGTCTGGAAAAACCTGCCAAGTAAGCTAGAATGCTAATGTTTCAGGGGGTCTGAAACACTCCTTTTATGCCCAGGAGATTTATCAACTAGAGAGACCTAAGTTAACTCTTTCCAGAGAAAGGTGGTCGGGGCAGCCCCCTGTTAATGTCAGAAGAGTTGGTGAAAGACATAAAATAGTAAGACAGACAGATTCTGGTTTGGAGGTAGATGCTCGAGCAAGTCCAGGGAGTCCCTTGAGTCCTGATCTCACCTTTGCCCGTCAGGCCTCCTCCTCATGACCTTTGCCATGGGCGGGATTCTCCACATTCGCTCCCGGCAGGCGTGGGAGTCCTTCACCTCATCCCGGCAGGCGGGGGAGTCCTTCACCTCATCTGTCTGCTTCTCCCACCTGCCTTTCTGTTTTTCTTTATTGTGTGATGCATTTCTCTATGTGGCCCCATTTTCTCATTATTGGTTCTGGTCCAGCTATCCCTTCCCTTTTCCTGTCTGTCTGGGGCCATGCTCTGGCACCCTTCTGATTGTGCAGTTTCCCCAGTTGCCCCTTTGTCTGATCCCCAGGGCACCCCTTCCACATAGGCTCTTGGCTTTTAGTAATCCCCTTTTCCTCCCCCCCATGAACACTTCCAGTGCCCATGACTGAAAAGTTTCCCATTTCTCCTCCTCATCCAAATATCCCAGGTTTCCTTGGTACTGAAATGGCTGGTCTACAAATTCTAACTTTTCATATATAATAGTCCTGCCTGGTCTGCTAGGTTCAGAGGGCTTATGGACTGTGGCTTCACCCAGGCTCAAACCAGCTTATCACAAAATCATCAGTCTCAGTCACCTCTCCAAAAAAACAAGATGCCAACATTTTTCTTTGGCATTCTCTTTAGTGGGCATCTGGCCTTAGTATTGCTAAGTATCCAATTTCCTCAAGCCAGTCATGCATGCCCACATCATTCACTGAAGCCAGGAGTAGAGTAAGCGTGAATGTGTGAACACACACATGGCCACTCTGGGAAGCTGACCTCCTCAGATTCTAAGTCTTAATGCAATATGAAGGACATGCAGCAAGGACACATTAAGGTTTCTAAAAATGTGGTACGTTTTCATTTTTTCTTTCTATAACTGCAAAGTGAGAAAGCTATCACTTAATTTAAAATGTACTGAGTATCTGTGTCACTAAATTTCCATTAACTGTTTATTGCTGGCACCAACTTACTTCCGTTAGGGTACCTTTAACCTCGTGCTCAGATGACGGCCACACCGTGAGCCTTGTGCCAACAGGGGCACTTGTCCTGCAGCCATCATCAATGCCTCGTACTCTTGAGAGTGCCACGGCGGACGATATTGAAGAGTGTGCATACCAAGGGGTATGAGGTGGGGGCCTTGCCCTAAAGGAGCTATCAATGCATAAAATGATAAATGTGTACATAAAATATTAAGAGCTCAAAGTATTATAGAATTAGAGTGGTAAGTGGGATCAAAACCATAAACCAACACATACGGATCAGAGCAGAGAGAAGGAGAGGAAGAGAAGACTCCTGGGTTGAGCATGAGGGCATTATCCCTGATGGGTTATTAACATGTCTAAAGAAGTAAGCTTTTGGTCAGAAAGGAGGGAGGTTAACTAAGAGGACATGGCCCAAGAGGTAATGGCTGGCAGGGTCCACTGGAAATGGCCAGTGTGCGGAGCCCATCCAGTGTGAGGACGGAGGAACACGCTGACAGAGCCAGGTGCCATATGCACTAGGAGGTTCTGAGTCCTTGCTCACCAAGCAGCTCTGATACACCCGCCCCCACAGTGACCTGCAGCTTCTATACATGAAGCAATTGTTTAGGATAGCAATTGTTTAAGACAACCCATCCATCCTGTCTCTTTAAAAGTAATATTTTTGTACTAATTTTTTTTTTTTTAATTGCTTTCTGACTTACACGTCAGGCTCTCATGAGCTTTTCAATGCTAGTTAGCTTCCTGGAGCGTGATCAGCCACGGGACACAGAAAGGATCAGAGTCCTCTGAACTTTTACAGCTGATGCCAAACTGTATCTAGGGCAGGGATTTGTATTTCTTTTCTAAAATTGAATTTCCCTTCTGTTAGTAACAGGAGTCCTGAATTTTAGCTCCATGGCCTTACAAAATACCGTATTTTCAGCTGTACCTTGCGCCTATATGGCTAAGTTCTGGCAAAGTAACTGTAGGAAGAAGTAATGTATCCAGCTCTAGGCCATGTCTTAAAAAGGGAAGAATGCGCCCATGTGCCCTGTGCTGTCCTTTTCTCCTTCCCACTTTCTAGAAGGTGGACTCTCCACCTAAAATGAGATGAAAATGTCCTAAAGAACGGTGAATTCGGGAACTCAGATCCCCAACACTATGGAGTCAGTTCATCCCTGTACTTTTTAATCTCAGTGACTGCATAGCAATAATTACCTTTTATGCTGTTTAAGCTATCATTATTTAGTTGGGGCATTGTTGCAGCAAAAGAAATTGTATCTTAACTATTTGGGTACCATAATCAGTTTCTGTTGGAGGACAGTCATTAAACCTTCTTCAGGCCATTTGCCTCCATTCATCTCATTGGGGGACTTTCCACTGGAAACATCTACAGTAAGTCCAGCCAGTACTGTAAATCAAAATAAAATGGTGAAAATGAAATATTTAAGTGCTAAGGGGAAAAATGCTTAGGGACAAGTTAAAAGGGAAAAACAATTGCAGCTACCATTATTCTTTTTAAAATTTTTATTGGAGTATAGTTGATTTATAATGTTGTTAGTTTCTGGTGTACAGCAAAGTGAGAAATTATGTATTATCTACTTTTTTTTAGATTCTTCTGTCATATAGGTTATTACACAGTACTGAGTAGAATTCCCTGTGCCATACAGTAGGTCCTTATTAGTTATTTTATATATAGCAATGTGTATATATCAGTCCCAACCTCTTAATTTATCCCTCCATCCCTAGCATTTCCGCTTTGGTAACCATGTTTGTTTTCTATGTCTGTGACTTCCTATTTTGTAAATAAGTTCTTTTATACCATTGTTTTTAGATTCCACACATAAGCAGTATCATGATATTTGTCTGTCTTTGCCTGATTTCACACAGTATGACAATCTTTAGGTCCATCCATGTTGTTACAAATGGCATTGTTTCATTCTTTTTATGGCTGAGTAATATTCCATTCATGCATATGCCACATTATCCATTCCTCTGTCGATGGACATGTAAGTTGCTTCCATGTCTTGGCTATTGTAGATAGTGCTGCAGTGAGCATTGGAGTGCTTGTATCTTTGCAACTTATGGTTTTCTCTAGATCATATGTCCAGGAGTAAGATTACTGGATCATATGGTAGTTCTATATTTAGTTTTTTTAAAGGAGTCTCCATACTGTTCTCCACGATGGTTGTACCAACTTACATTCCCACCAGCAATGTAGGAGGGTTCCCTTTTCTCCATCCCCTCTACAGAGTTTATTGTTTGTAGATTTTTTGTAATTGTCTTTATTAAACAATCATTATGTCTCAGATGGTAAAGAATCCGCTTTGCAATGTGGGATCCTGCAATGCGGGATCCAGTGCAATGTTCAATTCGTAGGTCGGGAAGATTCCCTGGAGAAGGAAATGGCTACCCACTCCAGTATTGCCTGCAGAATCCTGTGGACAGAGGAGCCAGCAGGCTATACAGTCCATGGGGTTGCAACAAGTCGGACATGACTGAGCAACTAACTTATATACGTGTCAAGTGCATTAAAGAATAGTGGTGCTGCTGCTGCTGCTAAGTCGCTTCAGTCGTGTCCAACTCTATGTGACCCCATAGACAGCAGCCCACCAGGCTTCCCCATCCCTGGGATTCTCCAGGCAAGAACACTGGAGTGGGTTGCCATTTCCTTCTCCACTGCATGAAAGTGAAAAGTGAAAGTGAAGCCGCTCAGTCGTGTCTGACTCTTCGCGATCCCATGGACTGCAGCCTACTATAATCTCTGTATTTACAAATAAGTAAAACAAGGCGTAAGTGGTTTAAAAATTTGCCTAAATTAACAGAGCTAGAAAGTGGCATACCTAGGATTCAAACTCTATTCTGTTTGAATTCAGCACATTATACTGAACAGGTCAAGCCCTATGAGTGAGTCAGATTGATAAAACAGCAATTTTCATATCTTAGATATCATGGTTGCAAACTGGGAAGAAATTAAGATTATATACTTCAGAAAGATTTTTAAGTACACTTATTTGATTCTCTAATATTTACATATAAGAAGAAGAGGAATTATTCAGGACATCAAATATTTAAAAAGTCATCAGATCATTAACTTGTAGCACAAATAATGCTTTAATTTAGAACTTCCTATGGAAAAACTCAGGCATTTGGAGCAACCCGTGCTTGAAAGCTTTTGTTCAACTGAGTCATTAAATCTCATCACAGCCACCACATCCATCAACTCCGATCATTTTAACAAGCCTCCAGTACATCTTAACCAAATCATTTTAGTTAGTGATTGTCCTGAAAAAAACTCCCATATTTAAAGTGCTTTGATTTTTTTTTAAATAACTTTCAGATGCTGAGTTAGAGTCCTCTTTGTTCATTGCTTCTTAGAACAAATATTAAAATGAAGCAGTCAGCACATCTGGCATTCTGCTAGGCTTTGGGGACAAAGGGACGAAAACAGAGTCTTAACCCAGAGGGGTTCATGAGAGTGGTAAACACTCATTCCTGTCAATAGAGAATCACAGTAAAATGTGAGAGGCAGAATCAAGGAGGTAAAGAGCAACCACCCTCGGGAGCTTTTCTTGGTCTTTCCCAGAGGAGTAGGGTCTTCGGGGCAGTGCCATATTCTCTCCTCCTCCCCTTATCCGACGGTTCTCTCTTCCATTCCCACCAGTCTCTCGGGAGAGAACACTTGGAGAGAGAGCCAACTGAAGGCAATAGTTCCTTATCAAACACATCAATCAGTTCAGTTCAGTCACTCAGTCGTGTCCAGCTCTTTGCGGCCCCATGGACAGCAGCACAGCAGGCTTCCCTGTCCATCACCAACTCATGGAGCCTACTCAAACTCATGTCCATCTAGTTAGCGGTGCCATCCAACCATCTCATCCTCTGTCGTCCCCTTCTCCTGCCTTCAATCTTTCCCAGCCTCAGGGTCTTTTCTAAGGAGTCAGTTCTTCAGGTGGCCAAAGTATTGGCGCTTCAGCTTCGCATCAGTCCTTCCAATGAATATTCAGGACTGATTTCCTTTAGAATTGATTGATTTGGTCTCCTTGCAGTCCAATGGACTCTCAAGAGTCTTCTCCAACACCCCAGTTCAAAAGCATCAGACACATGATAACAATGTATATTTGTGCCAAGAAATTTAAAATTTAAATGTAGGCCAATTGGTCATTGTCTCTTTATTCTGAACTGTTGTTGGCTTATCCTTGTAGAAGAGATGAACTTACTCAGTTTCTTAAGAAAAATCTTCAAAGCTCAATTACCTTGGTAGTTTTTCGAAAATATAATTTGCTTATTTAATTTTAGAACTATTGTTGAAACTCGGCCTCTGTTCCCTGATGCTGAACAGAAACGTAGAGACAGAAGTTTGGGTGAAGTAGAAAAGAACAGCTTTATTGCTGGCCAGGCAAAGGGGGCCACAGCAGGGGTGTGTGTGTGTGTGTGTGTGTGTGTGTGTGTGTCCCTTTCCCGCCCTCCTGGAGGAGTAGAGAGGAGTCTTGCAGAGTTTAGGGAGCAGGGCACGATCAGCTGTAGACAGTTGTTGGATTGGTTGGCATCAAGATGAAATTTCAAGCATCATCAGCCTTCTGGTTTCAACCAGTCTAGGGTCTATATTCTTATGGTCAGTAATTTTCATCTGGAGGGAGGGTGTCTGCTTCGTGTAAAAACAATTTAGGAATGTGCGTCAGGCCTTTATCTGTATCTTTCAGAGAGCTGTGAATTCAGTGATTCTGTTCTGTGGCAGATTTACAATCTGAATTGTTACCGGTTCCCCCACCCAACAGCTATTTTTCGCTTTTGCATCTTCACATTTCCCCACCATTAACTCTTGAGTCAGCATTTTACTTCAAAAGACAAGGACACAGGGTCTTGTATACAGTTTCAGAACTAGCTTTGAGTATTGTGTTGCTGATCTTTATTAAGTATATCTACATGATATTTGCCAGTCATTGTTAAAAGCCTCATTAGGAAAGAGGAAGCAACTCTGCAAAATCAATATTAAATAAAATATCTTCAAAATGATTTTAAGTTTTAACTTTTTAAATGTAGAAAGTTTGCTGAAGCAGTTACGTGGCCAAACCACCAAAAAGAAGTGATAAAGATAAGAGATCTGTATTTGGAGATTCATAGGATCAGTAAAGATTTCTGGCAATATAATTATTTATTGTTGTTGGTCAGTCACTCAGTCGTGTCTAAATCTTTGCAACCCTGTGGACTGCAGCACTACAGGCTTCCCTGTCCTTTACCTCCCAGAGTTTACTCAAACTCATATCCATTGAGTCGGTGATGCCATCCAACCATCTCATCCTCTGTCGTCCCCTTCTCTTCCTGCCTTCAATCTTTCCCAGCATCAGAATCTTTTCCAATGAGTCGGCTCTTTGCATCAGGTGGCCAAAGTACTGGAGCTTCAGCATCAGTCAGTCCAATGAGTATTCAGTGTTGATTTCCTTTAGGATTGACTGGTTTGATCTTCTTGCTGTCCAAGGGACTCTCAAGAGTCTTCTCCAACACCATAATTTGAAGATATCGATTCTTTGGTGCTCAACTTTTTTTATTGTCCAGATCTCACATCCATACATGGCTACTGGGAAAACCATAGCTTTGACTGTATGGACCTTTGTTGACAAAGTAATGTCTGCTTTTTAATATGCTGTCTAGGTTTGTCATAGCTTTTCTTCCAAGCAACAGGGGTCTTTTAATTTCATAGCTGCAGTCACTGTCTACAGTAATTTTGGAGCCCAAGAAAATAAAGTCTGTCACTGTTTGCATTGTTTCCCCATCTATTTGACGTGAAGTGATGGGACCAGGTGCCATGATCTTAGTTTTTTATATGTTGTTGTAAGCCAGCTTTTTAAACTCTCCTCTTTTACCTTCATCAAGAGGCTCTTTAATTCCTCTTCACTTTCTGCCATAAGGGTGGTGTCATCTGCATATCTGAGGTTGTCGATATTTCTCCCAGTAGTCTTGATTCCAGCTTGTGATTCATTCAACCTGGCATTTTGCATGATATACTCTATGTATAAGTTAAATTAGCAGAGTGACAGTATACAGCCTTGATATCCTCCTTTCCCGATTTGGAATCAGTCTGTTGTTCCATGTCCAGTCATAACTGTTGCTTCCTGACCTGCATGCACATTTCTCAGGAGGCAGGTCAGGTGGTCTGGTATTCCCATCTCTTGAAGAATTTTCCTCAGTTTATTGTGATCCACACAGTCAAAGGCTTTGGCATAGTCAATAAAGCAGAAGTAGATGTTTTTCTGGAATTCTCTTGCTTTATCTATGATCCGACGGATGTTGGCAATTTGATCTCTGGTTCATCTGCCTTTTCTAAAACCAGCTTGAACATCTAGAAGTTCACAGTTCACGTATTGTTGAATTTTTCACATATTTTTAAATTGCTTGGAGAATTTTGAGCATTACTTTACTGGCGTGTGAGGTGAGTGCAGTTGTGTGGTAGTTTGAGTGTTCTTTGGTATTACCTTTCTTTTGGATTAGAGTGAAAATTGACCTTTTCCAGTCCTGTGGCCACTGCCAAGTTTTCCAAATTTGCTGGCATATTGAGTACAACACTTTAACAGCATCACCTTTTAGGATTTGAAATTATTTAGGATAATTATTTATGGGTAATATACAGTACACCGATTTTTGATAAGTTCTATCAAAGTTATAGTCACAGTCACAAGTATCATATGTGGGACAGCAGAACAAAAGATGTGGCACCAAATGATCAATAACCAATAGAATACTGAATGTTCAAAAATAATAAATATGTTCCATATGTATTACCACTTTTTGAAAGAATCACTGTAAGAGTAATACCTCAGAAGGGAAGAAGATATATTTCAAACAGATATGTGAAAACAGCCAGGAACTTACAGTAGGAAAATGGTTCAAGAGGTAATGGTATATTCAAAGAGTAAAATATTGTCTAGTCATTAAAAATATTGCTTTCAACAGTTTGAACTTGTGAAAAGACTGGCAGTAGAGTGTGAATTGAAACAGTAGGATTCAAAGTTGAATACATGGCAGTGTAATCTGAACTTTGAAGCAAAAAAGTAAATGCAGGAAATGACTGAAAGAGTAAAGAGAGCAAACAAAGGTTACTTCTCAATGGGATCTTGAGGAGTTGTGTTGGCCTTTGTGTGTGTGTGTGTGTGTGTTTTAACATTTTCTGAGTCTCTAATGGCCACATGTTATTCCCTCCCTCCCTCTCTCTTCCCCTTCTCCTCTGTCTTCTTCCCCTCCTACTCCTCCTTTCTCTTTCCTTCACATCTTCGTTCTTTTTATTAATTAAAAAGTGCCAAGCACTATGCCAGATTCAGCAAATAGCCAGATGTAAATATGAGTCCCTTGAGGAACTATCCACTCAAGCCTTAAAACTTTTGAAATGTAGCTATAGGCAGGTTGAAAGGTAGGGTGATCAAGAATGAGGTCAGAGAGTGTTATTCCGAAACATTTGTGTGTGCGTGCCAAGTCGCTTCAGTTGTGTCCCAACTCTTTGCAATCCTATGGACTGTAACCCACCACACTCCTCTGTCCATGGAACTCTCCAGGCAAGAATATTAGAGTAGGTTGCATGTCCTCCTCCGGGGGATCTTCCTGACCCAGTGATCAAACTCGAATCTCCTGCATTGCCGGCAGATTCTTTACCACTGAGCCACCAGCAAAGTCCATTCCAAAACATAATTATTTTAAAAACCTCTTTAGAGTTTCAAGTGAAATGTAGCCAGTGGTTATCTTACTGTGACTTCAGACACCTTAGGACAAATGCAGAGTATAGATTCTTCAATACTGAAATGCCCTGACTAGAGGTCCTGGCACCTCTTCCCGAGATGGGCTTTGGGAAGCACGATTCAATTTTAAAAACCTCCTTAGAGTTTCAAGTGAAATGTAGCCAGTGGTTATCTTACTGTGACTTCAGACACCTTAGGACAAATGCAGAGTATAGATTCTTCAATACTGAAATGCCCTGACTAGAGGTCCTGGCACCTCTTCCCGAGATGGGCTTTGGGAAGCACGATTCATTTTGGCCTCTTCCCAGAGGATCCTGGAGAAAGTCCCTTGCACCAAATCCTCAGCAGGGGTGGGTGACCCCCACCAGAACACTTAGCTTTGGGGCTTTCGCCACATCACACGCCCAACTTGACTGAGCCCACTGCGGGGACTCAAGGGGGTTCAGCAAGGCATCAGGACCCTGCTTGGTTCTCCTGACCCTTTGCATCCTCGTGGCCTCTGATGATTGAAAACACTGTGGCCTGTTCTCCTGGACTCCCCGTACTCCCAAGCTGCCCCCAGCAAGGGCCCTGAAGGCCCAGTAGTTGGCAAAGACGAAAGCAAAATCTACACGGTGTCTGAACAGCCAAAATAAAAGCCTCTCTCTTTCTCATATCTTACCATACAGTTTTCTTTTCCTTTCTTACTGTTCCTTTTTTTTTGTTCTGAGGAGAGGGGGGGTCTTAGAGGCTTTTTTTTTTTCTCCAAAGACCAGCTGATTGTGTAGCTCAGGAGAAAAAAAAGATAAGCATCCAGAAATCTGGAAAGAAGAAAGAAAATCTTATGAATATAACTCTGACCTCAGCTAACTCAAATAAGGTGTTCATTACCGAACGATTAGAGCCACCTACACAGGACAAAGTGAATTTCTAATCAACAGGTAGTAATAGCAGAACCCCCTCCACAGCCAAGAAGCATTAGAATGGATTATCCACGAAGAGAGGATTAGAAAAAGAGAGACGTGGAGTCCAGCAAAGGAAACCCCAGCGGGCCAGCTGGCTAATGTTTGGGATAATAATTCCAAATGTATTAAAATAAATTGTAAGAAAGAAAAGGCTGAAGGCAATAAAAGCAAGCTTCACACGATACTGTATATTGTGGATAAAATCATGCACATTTGTAGTAATCACTTCCCCAGAGGCAAGCGGTAAAGCTGCCACCAGCAGAGACTGGTAGAGTTTAAAGACACAAAGCCTGGTACATGAACAAGAGTTGCAAGAAGTAGGGGCAGCTATCATGGCGTCCACCTGATAGACACCGTCCCTGGTCTGCTTTTTTCTGTAGCCTGAGCACTGCTTCACAAACAGTTTGCAAACAGGAAGGAAGTTGCAGGAATAGATGGCTTTACTCCCCCACAGTCTTAAATGCAGGCTTGCTGAAGATCTTAAGCAGGGAGAAAAATGCTCTTTATTTTTTCTTATTTATGGAATTTCACCAGCAACACAGATGTAGAGCATGGAAGCCTCTTTGGCCTCTCAGCTTTTGTCCATCAGTGAAGAACTAGAATTCAGAAACTGACAATAGAGTAGAATAATCAGTTTTTCTTTGGCCATATACATTCCCCATGGACTGTAGCTCGCCAGGCTCCTCTGTCCATGAAATTCTCCAGGCAAGAATCTTCAGAGGATCTTCTGACCCAAGGATCAAACCCGGGTCTCCTGCATTGCAGGCAGATACTTTACCATCTGAGCTACTAGGGAAGCCCACCGTACTCAGAGCCTGCCACCATTTTTAATCTTGATCTCCCATTTTCTTGTTTTGTTGGTTTTTTTGCTTATTTAAGCTTAAGGCCTTGTTACTTCTAGGAGATCTGCAAATGGTATTTAAATGCTCCTCTTAATTTTTTTCCATTTTTATTATATGTCAGTGAGCCAGAGCTAGGGGGAAATCACTGAGCCAGAGGTTCCTATAACTATAGTTATTGTTGTTCAGTTGCTCAGTCATGTTCAATGCTTTGCAACCCCATGGACTGTAGCACGCTAGGCTTCCCTGTCCTTCACCATCTCCCAGGGTTTGTTCAGACTCATGTCCATTGAGTTGGTGGTGCCATCCAACTGTCTCATCCTCTGTTATCCCCTTTACTTCCTGCCCTCAATCTTTCCCAGCATCAAGATCTTTCCCAATGAGCCTCTCTTCATATTACGCGGTCAAACTATTGGAGTTTCAGCTTCAGCATCAGTCCTTCCGGTGAATATTCAGGACTGATTTCCTTTAGGATGGACTGGTTGGATCTCCTTGCAGTCCAAGAGACTCTCAAGCATCTTCTCTAGCACCACAGTTCAAAAGCATCAATTCTTGGGTGCTCAGCCTTCTTTATGGTCCAACTCTCACATCTGTACACGACTACTAGAAATACCAAATACCATAGCTTTGACTATATGAACCTTCTATATAGACTCTATCTTAAATGTTTTCTTCGTGAAGCTGGGAATTCCTTTATCCTCAATGCTTGAAAAATTGATGATGTTTTTACTGAGGAATTTTCTTGCTGAATTGATTTGAGAGTGTGTAGTGAATCCTTGGTTCTGTGTGGTCTTAAGAAAGTTACTTAGTTTTTCCAGGACTCCAGTTTGCCATCTCTAAAATGGGAATGAAAGGGCAAATAAGAGAAAATAGACGTAATTTGTCTGGCATATAGTAGGAACCCATCAAATGGAAATTGTTGATTTATTAATTATTTAAGTTGTATTAATACCTTTGTTGATGTTTTTGAGTACTTGGAATAACTGTTAGTGTATGATTTTATTGATCATGTAAATAATGGTAGCTAACATTTATTGAGGGATTGTTTTTTACCTGTCAGGCACTGTTCTAAATATTAATACCATACTAGTTTATTTAATCATAACAGTTCTATGAGATTATGTACCATTGTTGTCATCATCCCATCTTACAGATAACAACCCTGAGTACAGAGAGATCAGCTTGCTTAATGCACAGAGCCTAGACACAAACCCAGGTCCTGCCCTTGACTGTTACCTGCTCAAGGACAGGCCCAGGCTACAAAGACCAGTGCACTGTGGAGGGGAGACGGAGGCCTCTGCTCTGCCTCCTATGAGACAAAGTCCCTCATACTCAGAGACTGCATTTCCCTTCTGTAATATATGAGGAGTCGTGTTTATCCTCACAGGACTTTAGTGACTGAAGAAAGCATCGTGGTTGGAAGTTAAGCTTTGTTTGGGGCAGATGAGGTCTAGAGCCCAGGAGACAGCTTCTCAGATAGCTCTGAGCACTGCTCTGAAGAGGCAGGTAGTGGAAGAGGGCAGTAGGTATGTGATTTGGCGAAGGGGGTACCTGCCATCAGGCACATGTTTTGGCAGAGGTTGCTGCTAGTCACAAGGAACAGATGTCTCTGCTAATGATTTTAGTGCCTTTCTAGGTCTGAGAAGATGCAAGAAATTGGCTTCATAAAGTTTTCTCCTGAAAATGTCTAACTATCTGAAGGCCTATTCTGCCAGTTTCTCCCAGAGAACACAGTGCCTCATTCCTGATCTGCTTTCAAGGGGTGTTGAAGGTCAGCGACTGCAGTGGCTGGTGACTTCATCCTTGGAGAAGCAGATGGCAAGTGCCAAGTTTTAGTTGGTAACTCCAAAATCAAGTATGGACAGACTGCTTTTTATTTCCACAATCGTCTCCTGGAAACCACTTTGAGAAGTAAATCGTTGCTATGTGTTGTATATTTTCCCATAGGAATGATGTGCTAGTTGGGGATTGTATTCCTGAACAAGGCCTCAGAATCAAGCAAATCATTAATATGAACCAAAATGTGTCAAAGAAGTAGCTATAGAACAATCATAAACCTGTAACACGCTTTTTAAAATAAATTAATCATCCAAGTTCTACAAAACAGGCACATATGCTCCATACCCAGATCAAGAAGACATGAAGAGGAAATGACACTGCTAATAAATTGAACCCATAGGCACATAATATGCTACTCTTTTTAGAGCTTAGGATAATTTCGGAGGGAATCATTCAACACCTTGTGGTTTATGTATTTCCTTATGAAAAGCAGAGGCAGTCAGGATAATCCCAGTGACTTCTGAGTTCCTTTTAAAGTTGAAATTAGTCTATTACAGTGTACTGCTTATAGCTTCTAAATATTTAAGGGACTCCTGAGAACTCATGGCTCAAAAACTTTTCGAATCTCGTCTTTTCATTTATTTTCTGTTTTGTGATTCAAACTCCCTGCTTCCCTTCTACCCTGTGAAGAACAGACTGAAACTGCGGGGCCCTAGAGAGGAAGAAGTATTTAGTTTCTTGTTCCTTTGCTGTCTTATCGATGGAGGATGTTTTAGAGCTGATTAAGCAGTAAACACCCATGGGAGAGTCAGGTCCTCACTTAAAGATGTCCTGAGACCCTGTTGTCCAAATGAACTGAAATGAAATGGTGATGTGCAGTGGCCCAGACCATGAGGATTAACAGTTTTGGAACAGTGATGACTATATATATATAAATGAAATATTTGGAGCAATGATGATTATTTATAATATTTTTATTACTAATGCAACAAAGCATTTATAGGCATGATTTATAGGCATGATTTATAGGCATTTATAGGCATAAAGCATGATTCCACAATTGTGAGTAATAGAAACGTAAATCTAAAAGAGAGCTGTTATTTACTAGAAGAATCATGGTGGTTATGTAACTCTTTGGCCTCTGGAAATGTTATCTTTCTACAAAGAACAATTTATTGGCAGTATTTTTTTTTTTTCAATTTCAGAAGTTAAACGCAGACTCCCAGGTGTGCAACTGTTTCTGTTTGTTCCTATATGAAATCCTTGAGCAGCAGGTATATGTAGCCTGTTTTGTGGTTTTAGTGCATACCCAGCGTTTGATTAGGTCTTTGCCCCCTGCAGACGTATTTATTAATAAAACAAAGCCGTTGGTAACAGTAATGGAGAATGATGACCTTAACTTTTTTTAAACTTTCTATTTTGTATTGGGATATAGCTGATTAACAATGTTCTGATAGTTTCAGAGGAGAAGAGACTCAGCCATGCAAATACATGTATCCATTTCCCCCTCAAACACCTCCCATTCTGGCAGGCACATAACACTGAGTAGAGTTCCATGTGCTATGCAATAGGTCCTTGTTGGTTACCCATTTTAAAATACAGCAGTATGTACATGAACTTCCCAAAGTCCCTAAATATTCCTTCCTCTCTGCAACCATAAGTTCATATTCTAAGTCTGTGAGCCTCTTTCTGCTTTGTAAGTAAATTCATGTGTATCATTTCCCTTATATGTGAAGAATTTAATTTTTTAAGCTCGTTTTAAAAGTGAAGCGAAAACAATTTCTAGAGTGTCCTGTAATTCTGAGTCATTCCAGTAGATGGCACTGTTGTACATCAGTTAGGGCTTAGGGACTGACGAAAGGTGGTGTTTTTTTTTTTTCTCAAAGAACCGTCCCTCCTCCAATGAACAGGAAAAAAAGTGAATAATGAAGAGATTATTTCCTTCTGTGGTACAATATGGATGGTGCTCATGGGAAAATGGTTTTCTTTACTTGAATATGTATGTATTTGATAATTTTATCCATGCTTTCTACTGAGTTTGGAAGGTTACCCCGTCCTCCCTCCCTCTCTCTCCTTCCTCGTTCTCTCTCCATGCCCAAGTTAAACAAACTTTTTTGGTTTCAAAAGAGAGAGGTGAGAAACCTGAGCTGTGCTTTCATTATTTCTCTCCGCGTGATAAAGATGTGGAGTGAGAAGCTGACACGTTTTGGGGCTGTTGCTGCTGTTTTCCTCAGCTTGTTTATGTCTAGAATAGTGGAGTGGAAAGATCATGTGCTTTGTACCCCAAAGAAGCCACATCCTGAATTTGCTACTTGCTTGATCCCTCTGAGCCCTGTGTTTCTTGTCTGGAAGAAATGGAAGCAGTAACTAGTCCCAACCGTGCAGCTTTAAGGGACTAGAAGCCTCCTTATACATAGCCTGGCACTGTACAGGGCAGATTCTCAATAAATGGTGGCTGTTGATATGAAAAGTGGTATTGCAGTATGATGTAAGCGATTGATTACATTGCTCAGTGATTAATTTTCCAACCTTGACTTAAGCTGAGGTAAGAAAACTGCCAGCCTTAGGAGAGATCTGGTGCATTTCTTAAGGAAATACTGACCCCAGCAACTACTTCAAAGTGTGTCCACCAGAGTGCTACCTTCATCAGAAACAAAATACTGTTTTAGTAAAGCAAGGTGATCATTATGGCTCAAGCACGTGTTGATGGAAGAGAGGTGATGTTTGTTTAGTGTGATGATTGTTGACTCATGATTTCACATCTAAAATAGAGCTTATAAAACAGAAAGTACAAGCCACTCATTTTTTGGATAAGGAAGCTTAAGTCCAACAAAGCTTTTTAAAAAGACACAAAACCCTTTTTCTTTTGAAATAGTTTTAAACTTGTAGAAAAATTGCAGAATTATACAGAGAATTCCTGTATATCCTTCACTCCTCCTCTAGAATGTGAACCTCTTCCATAAACACAGTAGGTTATGTAAGGAAATTAAACAGTACAATACTGTAAATCTACTCACCTTATTTGAATTTTTACTAACATCCGTTTCAGTTCTGGGACCAGTCTAGGATCCTGCGTTGGATTTAGTTACTGTGTCTCTTTAATCTCCTCTAGTCTATAACAGTTTCTCCATCTTTTCTTGACTTTTGAGACCTTGTTACTTTTGAAGAGTACTAACTAGTTATTTTGTAGAGTATGCCTCATTCCACAAATTTGGGTTTGTCTGATGATTCCTCATGCTTAGATGAGGTTGGGCATATTTAGCAGGAATACTATGAAAGTAATATTGGGCCCTTTCTGTGCATCGTATCAGAGAATATGTGATGTTATAGTCTTATTACTTGGAGATGTTAATTTTAATTGCTGGCAAAGGTGATACCTACGACACGCTCCACAGTTAAATTACTATTTTCCTTTTTGTCATTAATAAATATCTTTGGGGAGAAATTATAAGACTACGTGCAAATCTTGTTTCTTCTTAAACTTTCACCTACTAATTTTAACATCCATTAATACCTACAACAATTGTTATTACTGTGGAGTTTCTTATTTCCTCATTCCTTTTCCATTTATTAATTGGATTTCTTCTGTAGACTTGTCTCTTCTACCCTGTTTATTTACTTAGTAAATTGTTTCTTTATATCAGTGTAGACTCATTGATACTTATTTTATTTATAGGTTATAATCCAGTGCTAACTTTATTTCCTTTCCCGATCAAAATTATTCCAGTTTTGGCCACGATGCCTTCTCATCTTCTTTTGACATAACCCCGCCTTTCTGTGAGCATTTCTCTGCATTCTAGCATACCAACATGTGCAGGCTTCTCTTGTATTTCGCCTCCTCTGGTCCTGGAATACACTTTGCTAAGGAGCATGGTTCTTTTATTGGAGAATGGAATTTAGGAAACCGAATCAGCACTAAATGTGCTCATGGTTGCTGCTACTGCTGCTGCTGCTAGGTTGCTTCAGTCGTGTCCGACTCTGTGCGACCCACCAGGCTCCCCCATCCCTGGGATTCTTCAGGCAAGAACACTGAAGTGGGTTGCCATTTCCTTCTCCAATGCATGAAAGTGAAAAGTGAAAGTGAAGTTGCTCATGGCTACTAGGGTATCATTGTTTCTAGACTGTCCCAGCAGACAAGGAACTTAGTGTATATATACTAATCCGATACATATATTTATTTATTTATTTATCTGTCTACATACATGCACACACAAAAATAAGTTTATAATGATCATTTTGACATTAATCCAATACCATAGGTTTCATTCTTTTTGAAACTGTCTTTCCCCTTTCCTTATTTATAACATTTCTGACAATGAGAAACTTGACTCATTTTATCTGTATGTGTGCTTATTTGTTCAATTCTAGTAAAGACACAAAATAGTTTCAGATAGTCCACATCCCTGTTAGAAACAAATTTACATGCAAGGGCATCTGTATACAGTACCTTTAGCTTTTAGCCTTACAGTATGAAGTCTAAATCATGTTTTCCAGATTTCTATAGGTTAGTTCCTTTTTTCCCCACCCCTACTGGTTTGTTACATACTTAAGTTCATGTTATGTTTGTATTCCATTTCAGGTTCCCTCCCTGTTCTGATTGCTTTTAATTATGTTTCAAGGTTTGTGAAATATTACTCTGGTTTTAAGAGTCAGAGCTGTTAAAACAAAACAAAAACACATATACTCAGAGAAAAGTATTCCTGCTGTCTCACTTCCATTTCCCCGTTTTTTTTCCATTCCATCCCCACTCATTCTCTGCAGTAACCTACAGAGTTTGATTTCTGATTTCATTAGTAACTATGTTTCTCTTTCACAAGTAAACAGATACACATGTATTTTTCTATATCCTTCTTTCTCAAGTGAAAGGTAGCATATTGTAAGTAGTCTTTTGAACTTTGTTTTTTATAATTAATATATCCTGGAAATTATACAATATCAGTTCACAGAGATTGTCCTCTTTCTTTTTTTTTTTTTTTTTTTTTACCGTTCTGAATCTATTCCATTGGAAAAATATACTCTGGTTTATTCAACCCATTCTCCTACATGTTAGCACTGAAGTTGTTTCTCATACTGTCAGTTACAAACAGAAGTGCTGCAGACAACTTTGTGCACATATATTTTTGTGTTGTTGGATGTGCATCTTCAAGGTAGATTCCTAAGAGTAGAATTACTGGGTCAAAAGATCAGTAGAGGTGTGGAAAATAGCTTGAAAAGTTGAATATGAAATTATCCTAGACACATCAAGTCCACTCCAAAGGAGTTCAAAGCAAAAACCAAACAGATTTGTGCACATCTGTTTTTGTAGCAACATTATTCACAATAGCCCAAAGATAGGAGCAACCCAAATGTTCATCAACAGAAAAATGGAGAAACAAAATGTGGACTGAGCATACACCAGAATAGGAGTCAGTAAAAATGAACACGATTCTGACACATTATGCTTATTGAAATAAGCCAGACATGAAAGGGAATATATTATATGATTTCACTTACAGTAAGGTACTTGTACAATAAGGTACCATTCAGGTATGACCTAAATCAAATCCCTAATGATTATACAGTGGAAGTGAGAAATAGATTTAAGGGACTAGATCTGATAGAGTTCCTGATGAACTATGGACGGAGGTTCGTGACATTGTACAGGAGACAGGAATCAAGACCATCCCCAGGAAAAAGAAATGCAAAAAAGCAAAATGACTCTCTGAGGAGGCCTTACAAATAGCTGTGAAAAGAAGAGAAGCCAAAAGCAAAGGAGGAAAGGAAAGATACACCAATTTGAATGCAGAGTTCCAAAGAACAGCAAGGAGATAAGAAAGCCTTCCTCAGTGATCAGTGCAAAGAGATAGAGGAAAACAATAGAATGGGAAAGACTAGAGATCTCTTCAAGAAAATTAGAGATATCAAAGCAACATTTCATTCAAAGATGGGCTCAATAAAGGACAGAGATGGTATGGGCCTAACAGAAGCAGAAGATATTAAGAAGAGGTGGCAAGAATACACAGTTCAGTTCAGTTCAGTTCGGTTGCTCAGTCATGTCTGACTCTCTGCGACCCCATGAATCGCAGCACGCCAGGCCTCCCTGTGGAACTGTACAAAAAAGACCTTCGTAACCCAGATAATCACAATGGTGTGATCACTCACCTAGAGCCAGACATCCTGGAATGCGAAGTCAAGTGGGCCTTAGGAAGCATCACTACAAAGCTAGTGGAGGTGATGGAATTCCAGTTGAGCTGTTTCAAATCCTGAAAGATGATGCTGTGAAAGTGCTGCACTCAATATGCCAGCAAATTTGGAAAACTCAGCAGTGGCCACAGGACTGGAAGAGGTGAGTTTTCATTCCAGCCCCAAATGAAACTCAAAGAAATGCAGTGCCAAAGAATGCTCAAAGTACCGCACAATTGTACTCATCTCACATGCTAGCAAAGTAATGCTCAAAATTCTCCAAGCAAGGCTTCAGCAGTACATGAACCATGAACTTCCAGATGTTCAAGCTGGATTTAGAAAAGGCAGAGGAACAAGAGATCAAATTGCCAACATCCACTGGATCATTGAAAAAGCAAGAGAGTTCCAGAAAAACATCTACTTCTCCTTTATTGACTATGCCAAAGCCTTTGACTGTGTAGATCACAATAAACTGTGGAAAATTCTTCAAGAGATGGGAATACCAGATCACCTGAACTGCCTCTTGAGAAACCTATATACAGGTCAGGAAGCAACAGTTACAACTGGCCATGAAACAACAGACTGGTTCCAAATAGGAAAAGGAGTCCGTCAAGGCTGTATATTGTCACCCTGTTTATTTAACTTATATGTAGAGTACATCATGAGAAACGCTGATCTGGATGAAGCACAAGCTAGAATCAAGATTGCTGGGAGAAATAGCAATAACCTGAGATATGCAGATGACACCACCCTTATGGCAGAAAGTGAAGAAGAACTAAAGAGCCTCTTGATGAAAGTGAAAGAGGAGCGTCAAAAAGTTAGCTTAAAGCTCAACATTCAGAAAACTAAGATTGTAGCATCTGGTCCCATCACGTCATGGCAAATAGATGGAGAAACAGTGGAAACATTGGCAGACATTATTTTTTTGGACTCCAAAATCACTGCAGATGGGGACTGCAGCCATGAAATAAAAAGACGCTTACTCGTTGGAAGAAAAGTTATGACCAAACTAGACAACATATTAAAAAGCAGAGACATTACTTTGCCAACAAAGGTCCATCTAGTCAAGGTCATAGTTTTTCCAGTAGTCATGTATGGATGTGAGAGTTGGACTGTGAAGAAAGCTGAGTGCTGAAGAGTTGATGATTTTGAACTGGGGTGTTGGAGAAGACTCTTGAGAGTCCCTTGAACTTCAAGGAGATCCAACCAGTCCATCCTAAAGGATATCAGTCCTAGGTGTTCATTGGAAGGACTGATGCTGAAGCTGAAACTGCAGTACTTTGGCCACCTGATGTGAAGAGCTGACTCATTTGAAAAGACCCTGATGCTGGGAAAGATTAAAGGTGGGAGAAGAAGGGGCAGGCAGAGGATGAGATGGTTGGATGGCATCACTAAGTCATCCAACTAACTCATGGTTGGATGGCATGAATTTGAGTAAACTCTGGGAGCTGGTGAGGGACAGGGATCCTGGCGTGCTGCAGTCCATGGGGTCGCAGAGTCAGACACGACTGGGTGACTGAACTGAAGGTACTTGTAGTCGTCAGATTCATAGAGACAGGAAATAGATTAAAAGTTATAAGGGCTTGAGAGAAAGGGGTTGGGGAGTTAATGTTTAAAGGGTACAGAGTTTCTATTTTGAATGACACAAAATTGGTGATGGTTGCACAGTGAGGATGCACTTATAGCACTGAATTGTACATTTAAAAATGGCTAAAGTGGTGCTTTGTCATGTATATTTTATCACCAAAAAACCTTAAGAAAATAAGTACACACAATTTTGTAAGTATTGCCAAATGCCCCCAGCAGGATTGGATCAGTTTTCAGTCCTCTCAGTTAATGAATGAGAGTGCCTGTTTCCCAACAGCCTCGCCCGTAGGTGTCACCGAACCGTTCAGTTCCTGTGACTTGCTCGGTGAAGAATGGTATCTCAGTGTTATAATATGCATTTCTCTACTTCTACTGAATTTAGATACATTTTAATGTAGTTGAGAGCTGTTTTTATATCCTTTTGGGGGAACTGTCTCTTCATATCTTTTTCTCATTTTTCTAGTGAATTTTTGGTCCTTTACTGTGCAATTTTTAGAGTTAAAAAGTATATATTTACACCTACACACATACATACATGAAGGCTATTAGTCCTTCACCTATAGTATACATAGCAAATATTTTCTTCCCATTTGCCTATAGTCTTGACTTTGTAATGCTTTTGCCATGCATATTTTTTTGATGCAGTAAAATTTATTATTTTCCTATTTGTCTCTCTGTTTTGATTCATAGTTAAAAAGCTTTTCCTTACACTGAGGTTAGAGAAGAGTTTGCTAAGTGTACTTGAATTTGTATTGTTTCATTGTTTTACACTTAAAGTCCATAAGTTTATGCTTATATATTTTGTAAGGCAAATACATAGTTTTTTTGCATGTTCACAGTAACTGAAATGCAGAATTTTTGTAATGAAGCTATTGATTTAAAGGAAAAAAAATATTGCAGCATGGCAGTAATCAATCTCCTCCCGGCCTTCAATTAGCTTTTAGAAACTTTTAACTGTTGAAGAACTACTTTGTAAATCAACTTAAATGTTCAGTGACAGTATAGAACTTTTTTGTAAGTTATCCCTGTACATTTCAGTTGGATTATATTGGAAATCTTTAAGGCACCATCTTTATACAAAAACAGAGCATCAAAAAAGTTCAGCTTTTGAAACATTTAGCATGTTTAAATTATTGAAAATAAAACTTGAGAACATTTGCAGATTAAAATGTGTTCCTTTAAAGAAAGCAAGGGAGAACCTGAACCCACACTGATAGATTGATAAACACTCAAATGGTATACAAATACAATTTAAAAATTTTTGAATTGTTT
>SJYT01081776.1:99711-127429 GCA_006410635.1 Cephalophus harveyi
GCATATCCACCAATTTAATAAAAAGTTTCTTGACCAGTAAGTAAATATTCTTTAAGCCTATATGTTTATTTTGTAATATTGTCTTTCATATTCAGAAGTTCCTGAGTGGTAAAATACATGGTTCTATACTTAAGGATCATCTCACCTGTAAAACACAAAATATACCAGGCATTCCAGGTTCGATGCAGGATACAGGATGCTTGGGGCTGATGCGCTGGGATGACTCAGAGGGATGGTATGGGGAGGGAGGTGGGAGGGGGGTTCAAGATGGGGAACATGGACACCCGTGGCAGATTCATGCTGATGTATGGCAAAACCAATACAATATTGTACAGTAAAAAAAAATAAAAGATGCTTTTAGTCAGACTGTTACAATAGAAAGAATACAGATTAAGAGGAACATCTTAAAGAGAATGGAGGGGCCAGGATTTTGTAATCTAATTTGGTAAAAACATTCAGAGAAAATATTATATTGAACCAGTGAGAGGTAAAGACCTTTCTGAATTACATAAAAACATACAGACACAGAGCTTCTGGCTTCAATCCTAAAATTTCAGCCATGAGTAAAATGTAAAGACAGAATTACAAAATTCACTAAACCATATCAAAGAACTGTTCCTAGTGGATATGACTTCTTAAGTGATTTGAGCTCAAACCAGACAAATAGACAAACCAGGAAGGGAGACTAACCAATTAGACTGTCTCTCATCTTTCACTCAACAGACATAAGATCTCTAGGAACCATCACTCCATTTGCAAAGATCACCAAATGGTTAGACCATAAAACCTAGAGAAGCAGGCACCAGAAATGTAGCAAAAACTCAGATTCCAAATAAATCAAATCTTTGCCGTGTTACCAGTGGTCAAGTTTGCAGTACACAGGAGTTGGACTCAGCACCGAGTCCCTAGATCACCCATAGGGACAGAGCACAGAGATGTTCTATTTAGATGAAAGCTTTGGGGAGAAACTTCATTAATATGAAACACCTCAAAGAAAAGAAAAGGGGTTGGGAAAGCAAGTTACATTTGCTTATATATGGAAGCAAGTTCTTTTCTGAAGATTTCCTTTGGTTACATCCAGAAAACTACTTTGCAGACTATTCTTTTTTTTTAAATTGAAGTATAGTTGATATACAATATTATGTAACCTACAGGTGTATAATGTGACGATTGACAATTTTTAATGGTGATACTGTATTTATAAGTATTATAAAATATTGGTTATATTCCCTGTGTTGTATCATTTATCCTTGTAGCTTATTTTATACATAACGGTTTGTACCTCTTGATTTTCTACCCCTATTTGCTGCTCTCCATTCCCTTTCCCCACTGGTAACCACTAATTTGTTCTCTATACCTGTGCGTCTGTTTCTCTTTAGTTAATCACTAGTTGGTTGAATTCTTTAGAGTCCACATATATAAGTGATATCATATAGTATATGTCTTTCTCTGACTGATTTCACTTAGCATAATAGCTTCCAAGTTCATCCATGTTGTTGCAAATGACAAGATATTCTTTTTTATGGTTGAGTTGTATTCCATTGTATGCATATACACTGCTTTATTCATTTGCCTGTTAATGGACACTTAGATTACTTTCATTTCTTAGTAGTTAATAATGTTGCTATAAACATTGGATTGCATGTATCTTTTTCAAAGTTAGTGGCTTTTTTTTCAGATATAGACCCCAGCAATCCATGAAATTGCTGGATCATATGATAGTTCTATTTTTAGTTTTTTGAGACACCTCCATACTGTTTTCCACCGTGGCTGCACCAATTTACACTCCTATCACCAGTGTACGATGGTCCCCTTTTCTCCAAATTCTTAACAACATATGTTATTTGTGTTCTTTTTGTTTATATCCATTATGACAGGTGTGAGGTAATATCTTATGGTGGTTTTGAGTTGCATTCTGACGATTAGGGATATTGAGCATCTTTTCATGTGCCTATTGGACATGCAGATGGCCAAGAGGCACATTTCTCCTCTTTGGAGAAATGTGTATTCAGGTCTTTTGTCCATTTTTTAACCTGGCTGTTTGATTTTTAATGTTGAGTTGTAAGAGCTGTTTATATATGTTGGATATCAACCCCTTACCAGTCATATGATTTGCAAATATTTTCTCCCATTTAGCAGGTTGTCCTTTGTTTTATTCATTGTTTTCTTTGCTCCTGCAAAAGCATTTATGTTTAATTAGGTCCTATTTATTTTAATTTTGCAGATTAGTCCTTTTTTGGAGCTGAAATTTTATTATTTTTTTTACAGTATATTCTTATTAGTTATCTATTTTAATATAGCAGTGTGTGTGTGTCAATCCCAAACTCCAACCATCTATCCCTCTCCCCCAACCTTCCCCCTTGCAACCATAAATTCATTCTCTAAGTTTGTGAGTCTATTTCTGTTTTATAAATAAATTCATTTGTATCATTTTTTCAAGAAAACGTTTTCTTTGTAGGCTGTTCTTTAGTTGTTCTGTGCAAGCTTCTCATTGCAGTGGCTTCTCTTGTTGCAGAGCAGGAGCTGTAGAGCATAGACTCAGGAGCTGTGGTGCAGGGGCCTAGTTCCAGCAAGGCATGTGGGATCCTCCCAGGCTAGCGATTGAGCCCATGTCTCCCGCACTGGGAGGCGGACTCTGCCACTGAGCCACCAGGGAAACCCTCATTTTTAAAGATTCTGATTATAAGCAATGTCATAATATATTTGCCTTTCTCTGACTTACTTCACTTAGTATAATAATCTCCAGGTCCATTTGTGTTGCTGCAAAGGGCATTATTTCATTCTTTTAATGGCTGAGCAATATTCCATTATCTATATGTACCGCATCTTCTTTACCCATTCATCTGTTGATGGATGTTTAGGTCGCTTCCATGTCTTTGCTATTGTAACAGTGCTGCAGTGAACACTGGGGTGCATGTATCCTTTTCAGCCATTTTTTTCTCTGGATATATACCCATAGTGGGATTGCTGGATCATATGCTAGCTATATTTTTCGTTTTTTAAGGAACCTCCATACTGTTCTCCATACTGGCTGTTACCAATTTATATTCCCACTGAGAGTGTAGGAAAGTTCCATTTCTCCACACCCTCTCCAGGATTTATTGATTGTAGATTTTTTGATGATGGGCATTCTGATTGGTGTGAGGTGATATCTGAGTGTAGTTTTGGTGACCTGTTTTGAAAGAAAACTTCCCTTTGGGACAGCAGAAGCCACACTGAAGCAACATATTTATAGGAAGTTTGTGTTGAAATCTGTATCTCTAGAGCTTGCACCTCACTCAAATTCTCTTTTCTAGAGGAAACTGGTCCAGATCTAATAACTCTCCTTCACATGGCTTAGCTCTTCAAATACTTGAGAAAATTGTTGTTGCTGTGGTTCAAACGCCAAGCTGCGTCTGACTCTTTGCAACATCAACCCTCAGTGATGTCATCCAACTATCTCATCCTCTGTCACCTCCTCCTCCTTCTGCCCTCAATCTTTCCTAGCATCAGGGTCCTTTCCTATGAGTTGGTTCTTAGCCAAATATTTGGAGGTTCAACTTCAGCATCAGTCAGTCCAATGAATATTCAGGGTTGATTTCCTTAGGATTGACTGGTTTGATCTCCTTGGTGTCAAAGGGACTCTCAAGAGTTTTCTCCAGCACCACAGTTCAAAAGCATCAATTCTTGGGTGCTTAGCCTTCTTTATGGTCCAACTCTCCCATCTGTATATGACTCCTGGAAAAACCATAGCTTTGACAATACGGACCTTTGTTGGCAAAGTGATGTCTCTGCTTTTTAATATGTTGTCTAGGCTTGACATGGCTTTTCTGCCAAGGAGCAAGCATTTTTTGTTTTCTGGCTGCAGTCACCATCCACAGTGATTTTGGAGCCCATGAAAATACAATATGTCACTGTTTCCACTTTTACCCCATCTGTTTGCCATAAGTGATGGGACCAGATGGCATGATCTTCATTTGAATGTTGAGTTTTAAGCCAGCTTTTTCACTGTCCTATTTCACTCTCCTATCAAGAGGCTCTTTAATTCCTCTTCACTTTCTGCCATTAGATTGGTATCATCTACATATTTGAAGTTGTTGATGTTTCTCCTGGAAGTCTTGATTCCAGCTTGTGCTTCATCCAGCCCAGCATTTTGCATGATGTACTCTGCATATAAGTTAAATAAGCAGGGTGACAATAAACAGCACTGACGTACTCCTTACCCAATTTTAAACCAATCTGTTGTTCCATGTCCAGTTGAAACTGTTGCTTCTTGACCTGCATACAGGTTTCTCAAAAAACAGTTAAAGTGGTCTGGTATTCCCATCTCTTTAAGAATTTTCCACAATTTCTTGTGATTCACACAAAGGCTTTAGCATAGTCAATGAAGCAGAAGTAGATGTTATTTTTGGAATTCCCTTGCTTTTCTATGACCCAACGGATGTTAGCAATTTGATCTCTGGTTCCTCTGCCTTTTCTAAATCCTGCTTGTACATCTGGAAGTTCTCGGTTCATGTACTGGTGAAGCCTAGCTTGAATTTACCTTGCTAGCATGTGAAATGAATGCAATTTTATGGTAGTTTGAACATGCTTTGGCATTGGCCTTCTTTGGAATTGGAATGAAAACTGACCTTTTCCAGTCCTGTGGCCACTGCTGAGTTTTCCAAATTTGCTGGCATAATGAGTGCAGCACTTTCACAGCATCATCTTTTAGGATTTGAAATAGCTCAGCTGGAATTCTGTCACCTCCACTTGGGTAACTCCAAACCAAATCTCTCTCTAGATTATCCATCTTCAATTCCTTTCACAATTCCTCTATGCCATGTTGCTTACCTAGTTACACTTGCTCTGATTATAGTCTGTTTGGACTGTATATTCTTCTAAGTGTGGCTTGTACCTTTCCATACAATCCTCCAAACACAAAGTAGAAACTGAATTAAGTGTTTTTGTTTGTTTGGCCAACACTTCAAATAATGTGTGATATGGGGCTTAGATAGATTTTTATTTTTAAAAAACTTAATTGTGGTAAAATAAACATAACATATAATTTACTTTCATAATCATTTTAAAGTGTAGAGTTCATATTAAGTTCATATTGTTGTGTAATCAGTCTCCAAAATTTTTTCATCTTGCAAAGCTCTGTTATCCATTAAATAATAACTCCCATTTCCCCCTCCCAACCCCTGGCAGCCACCATTTCACTTTCTTTTTCTGTGTATTTGACTACTCTATGCACCTCATATAGATAGAATCATGTAGTATTTATCTTTTTGTGACTGGCTTGTTTCACTTACCATAATGTTCTCAAGGTTCATCTATGTTGTAGCATGTGTTAGAAATTCTTTCTTTTTTAAGGCTGAAGAATAGTCTGTTATATGTGTAAACCACATTTTATGTATCCACTTATCTGTCAGTATACACCTGGGTTGCTTCTACGTTTTGGTTATTGTGAATAATGCTGCTTCCTCTTGATGTTTCAAAGAGTAATTAAAAACCTAATTGGCTGGAAAGTAACAGGAGCTTCAATTCATATATTATACATTCATTCATTTCTTCAACATTTATTGAGTACTTGCTATGGGTAAGAGGTCACTGAAAGGATTGAAGGGAGAAGCAAAGATAAATTCAACTAAATTCTACTCTCAGTAAGGTATGTGGGTAAAAACTTGATCATACGCTGTTACTCTTGATAAATTATGCTCTCCTCTAAATCATACTTGTTAAGTATGCTCAGGTGTTGTGGTCCATGGGATTAGTTGCTCCGCGGCATGTGGAATCTTCCCCGACCAGGGGTCGGACCTGAGACCCCTTAACGAAAATAGGGCCAAGAAAAGTATAATAGATATCAGGAGAAAGCAACTGAGATCAAAGGGAAAAGAGGAATTCCACAAAATGGCATTTAGGAGACTTGTGAGCACACATTTTCCCATAGATGTGTGAGCCCTTGTACATTTCTATCTGAGTGCCTTGTGTATTTATCAAAAAGTCCTGGCAATTTTTAAACTAGGAAATTTGAACGTGTGGACCCTTTGAACCAGAGTATCTTTTACATTATCTGTTATTAGATAATATTGATCATGTAATTAGATAATAGATAAACCAAAGTCATGGCAGAAGTTCCCAGGGAGAGAGAATAAGGCTTAGAAATGGTTATTCAAGAATATTCTTGGAAAAGTAAGCTATTGGGTGTTAAGTACACATATATCTTTGAAGGTTCTCAGATTTGAACAAGCTGCTTGAAAAATCATAGGGGACAGGGATCGTGGACACATATTAAGATGAATCAGTAGGTAATGACCCACTGGTACTACTGATAAAGCTGTCCCTTGGACTTTCCTGGTGGTACAGCGGATAAGAATCCACCTGTCAATGCGGGGGTCTCAGGTCCGACCCCTGGTCGGGGAAGATTCCACATGCCGCGGAGCAACTAATCCCATGGACCACAACACCTGAGCACACGCTGTAGCGCCTGTGAGCCACAAATGCCGCCTCAAATCCTTTCTGGGAGAAGGCAAAACATGGAGTATAGACAGAGAAGCAAACATTCTACCCTGACAACCTAGGATCTCTCTCCAGAGTGAAGCTGCTGGGCAGAGAGAATATGTCAGGAAAACCATGGGGCAGTGCCCTGGATATCCGCCAGGAAGTCTGGCAAGCACCGAGGGTCCTGCACTGGGGTCTGCTCAGTATCCCTCTGAATAGCCACAAGTGCGTGGTGTGGTCTCCGCCCTCAGGAACCTTCCTGTCCGGTTGGGAAAGCAGCTCTTGAACGAACACGAAGCAATGACAAACAGTAGAGAATAAAATCAAACTCCAAAGTACTCTAGTGTGGGACACAGTTATCTTGCTAGAAATGTAACTAGTTTGGGGAGCTTAAAATTCCTCCTTTCACTGACCATTTTCACTCCGGAATCAAAACATCATGTTTAATAAAGAAGCTGAGCCTGAACACTCCTGTGCAGCCAGGCTGGTCTGTGGAGTGATGTTTGGTGTAGGGTCTAAACCAATGGTTGTCAACCCTGGTGCACATTGAAACCACCTGGGAACTTAATAAAAATCCCATGGCCCCTGTGGTATGTCCCGATATGGCAATTTAAATAGTCTGGAGTTCAGTCTCACTTTCTGGATTTTTAAAAAGCTTCTCAAGTGAGTCTCATGTCCAGTTAACGTTGAGGACCTCTGACTCAGTGTTTGTGACATCTTCTTGTTTGCTTCCTAAAAATTTGTTGGATGCCTACTATACGCATAGTGATAACAGCAATTACTGTGTTAGCACTCACACTGAATGAGTGTGATTGTCACTGAGGCTGTTCATGAACATTTTTCCTTCCAGGCACATGATAAGGTTGTATTTATTTTGTCTCTTTAAATTAGACATGGATAAGTGACATGCTTTGGCCAGTGGAATTTGGGCAGAAATGATGTGACATGTCCAAGACTATCCTTTAAAAGACAGCATATAATTTATCATATTCCCTTTTCCCTGCTTCGATAATTAAGGAGGTAACTGTTGAGAGGGTCTCCCATCATCCCGAGTCTTCAGTGATTACTGTGAGCAATTGTCCCTGCTGACTTGTGCCAGGCAGACATGTAGCAAGAATGAGCAAGTTTTGCTGGGTTAACTACAGGCCAGGCTCTTTGACTCCTGCTTCCCTTTCTCCAAGGCCTCTGCTCAGCTCGTCTCTTCCCCTGAGGCATTACTGGGAAACCCGAATGGTTGACTTTAGCTTTTCTCCTCGTTAGGTTACAGTCCCCCACAAGCAGTGGCATCTTGTCTCATTCTCCACAGGCACTTCGAAGCTTGTTAATTAATTAATGCTGATTAAACTGAAAAGAACTGACATTTAATTCAGCAAATGTTTCTCAGGCTTCTACTGCGTGCCTGATACTCTTCTAAACACTGGTGATGAAGGCAGAAAGGTCTAGCATGGGGATGTACAACAAATATCAGCTCAGCAAATCTGCATAGCAAGAAGGAAGGGCATAGTGTTTGCTCTCAAGGGGCTCCACCTCCGAGGAAGGTGTAGACAACTGAGACATCTACTTTTATCATTTTTAAAATTTTTATATTGTATAACTATTTTACAATGTTATGTTAGTTTCAGGTTTACAGCAAAACAGTTCGGTTATACATATATATTCATCCATTCCCTTCTTTTCAGATTCTTTTCTCATATAGGTTATTGCAGAATATCAAGTAGAGTTCCCTGTGCTATATACTATGTCTTTATTGATTATCTGTTTTTTATGTAGTTGTGTGTATATGTTCATCTCCTAATTTATTTCCCATATTTCCCCTTTGGTAATTGTTAAGTTTGTTTTTAAAGTCTGTGAGGCTGTTTTTTGTAAATAACTTCATTTGTATCACCTTTTTGCTACTGCTAAGTCGCTTCAGTCGTGTCCGACTCTGTGTGACCCCATAGATGGCAGCCCATGAGGCTCCCCCATCCCTGGGATTCTCCAGGCAAAAACAGTGGAGTGGGCTGCCATTTCCTTCTGGTTTGACATATAAGCGATGTCATATGAAGCCTGGCGTGCTGCGATTCATGGGGTCGCAAAGAGTCGGACACGACTGAGCGACTGAACTGAACTGAACTGAATGATCAGATTTGGAGCTGTCAGCAGTTCTGAAGGGGGCTGAGCTAAATGTTTGTATCCCCCAAGAATGTGTATTCATGCCTAGTGGGATGGTATTAGGAGAAGGGGGGCTTTGGGAGGCATAAAGATTGTGCTCTTATGAAAGGGACCCAGAGAGACCCCTTGCCCCCATGTGAGGTTACAGCAAAAAGATGATCATCTAGGAACCAGGAAGTGGGGATAGCAGATACCATATCTGCCAGCACCCTGATTATGGGCTTTGCAACCTCCAGAACTGTGAGAAGTAAACTGCTCATGAGCCACCCAGTGAGTGGGTATCTGTTCAGTTCAGTTGCTCAGTCGTGTCAAACTCTTTGTGACCCCATGGACTGCAGCACGCCAGGCTTCCCTGTCCATCACCAACTCCTGGAGCTTTCTCAAACTCATGTCTATCGATTTGGTGATGCCATTCCAACCATCTCTGTCAGCCCCATCTCCTCTGCCTTCAGTCTTTCCCAGCATCAGGGTCTTTTCCAATGAGTTAGTTCTTCACATAAAGTGGCCAAAGTATTGGAGCTTCCCCATCAGTCCTTCCAATGACTGTTCAGGACTGATTTCCTTTAGGATTGACTGGTTTGATTTCCTTGCAGTCCAAGGGACAAGAGCAGCGTGAATGGAGTGAGACAGTGGATTAGGGAAGTAGAGGCACAGGGCAGAAAACTGGTGGTGGAGAGACAAGTGCTGAGTCGTCTAGGCAAGGACAGGGTGTGACCTGGAGAGGGGCAGCAGAGACGGGTCAGATCCCAGAGATGCTGAGGAAGTGGCTCGTTAAATGATGTGAAGGGGCGCGAGGGGGCAGGACAGAGGAGGTTAGGATGACTGAGGTTTTTTGCTTGAACCCTTAGGAAGGGAGTGATAAAAATGTCACTAAGACATGCTGAGTAGAAAAAGGAGTAGGTTTCGGAAAACCAGGCAAGTATTATCATGCGTGTTGCGCATCACTTCCTACACATTCAAAGGAGATATCCTGGAGGTAGTTGGATCCCTTGTGTGATAATAATGAAGGTGATAGGATGATGAATGCCAGCCCCACGAAAGGGAGATTCATGGAGCAGTCACATTATTCTTTTTTCTTTAATTCTTATTTTTCATTGTAGCAAAAAATGTATAACAGAAAATTTGTTGTCTTAGCCATTTCCAAGTGCACAGCTCAGTCAGTTCAGTCGCTCAGTCGTGTCCAACTCTTTGCGACCCCATGAATCGCAGCACACCAGGCCTCCCTGTCCATCACCAACTCCCGAGTTCACTCAGACTCACGTCCATCGAGTCCGTGATGCCATCCAGCCATCTCATCCTCGGTCGTCCCCTTCTCCTCCTGCCCCCAATCCCTCCCAGCATCAGAGTCTTTTCCAATGAGTCAAGTCTTCGCATGAGGTGGCCAAAGTACTGGAGTTTCAGCTTTAGCATCATTCCTTCCAAAAAAAATCCCAGGGCTGATCTCCTTCAGAATGGACTGGTTGGATCTTGTAGTCCAAGGGACTCTCAAGAGTCTTCTCCTGCACCACAGTTCAAAAATATCAATTCTTTGGCGTTCAGCCTTCTTCACAGTCCAACTCTCACATCCATACATGACCACAGGAAAAACCATAGCCTTGACTAGACGGACCTTTAGTGTTGTGTATTCACACTGTTCTGCAACCAGACTCCAGAACTTTTTCATCTCACAAAACAAACACTGGACCCATTAAACAGCAGCTCCCCGTCCACCCACTCCCCCATCCCAGCAACTGCCATTCTCCTTTCTGCTTCCTTCTGTCTGAATGTGACTGCTCTAGACACCTCATGCAGATGGAGTCCTACAGCGTTTGTCTTTTGTGACTGGCTTGTTTAGCTCAGCATAATGTTCTTTATGTGCTGAATTGTGTCTCTCCCCACCCAGTTCATATGTTCACATTCACAGGTTCAAGTCCTAATGCCTAGCACCTGTGAATGTGACTCTGTTTAGAGATGGGCTTTGTAAAGAGGTGATTATATTAAAATGGGGCCATTAGGTTAGGCCAAAATCCAGTCTGACTGGTGTCCTTTTGAGAAAGGGACATTCTGACACAGAAAAGCACAAACGCAAAAACAACCATCTGTCAGTCAATGATGGAGGCTGCAGGAGAAACCAAACCTACCAACACCTTGACCTTGAACTTGCAGTCTCCAGAACTGTCAAAAAACAAATTTCTGTCATTTAAGCCACTTAGACTGTGATATTTCATTATGGCAGCTCTAGAAAATTGACACAGTCCTCAAGGTTCATCGGTATTGTGGTATTAATATGTATCATAATTTCTTCCCTTTTTAAAGCTGAATAATAGGCCACTGTGTGTGTACATTATACAACATTTTGCTTATCGATTCAACTCTCCATAGATACTTGTGTTACTTCTACCTTTGGGCTGTTGTGAATAGTGATGCTCTGATACTTATGTGCAGTCATCTCTTAGAGATCCTGCTTTCAATTCTTTTGCATAAATACCCAGAGTGGAATTGCTGGGTCATATCAGTCAGTTCAGTTCAGTCGCTCAGATGTGTCTGACTATTTGCAACCCCACGGGCTGCAGCATACCAGGCTTTCCTGCCCATCACCAACTGGCGGAGCTTGCTCAAACTCATGTCCATCAAGTTGGTGATGCCATCTAAAAATCTCATCCTGTGTCGTCCCCTTCTCCTCCTGCCTTCAATCTTTCCCAGCATCAGGGTCTTTTCCAATGAGTCAATTCTTTGCATCAGGTGGCCAAAGTATTGGAGTTTCAACTCCAGCATCAGTCCTTCCAATGGATATTCAGGACTAATTTCCTTTAGGGATGGACTGGTTGGATCTCCTTGCAGTCCAAGGGACCCTCAAGAGTCTTCTCCAACACCACAGTTCAAAAGCATCAGTTCTTCAGTGCTCAGCTTTTTTTATGGTCTAACTCTCACATCCACACATGACTACTGCAAAACCATTTTGACTAGAAGGACCTTTGTTGGCAAAGTAATGTCTCTGCTTTTTAATATGCTGTCTAGGCTGGTCATAACTTTTCTTCAAAGAAGCAAACATCTTTTAATTTCATGGATGCAGTCACCATCTTCAGTGATTTTGGAGCCCCTCAAAATAAAATCTGTCACTGTTTCCACTGTTTCCCCATCTATTTGACATGAAGTGATTGGACCAGATGCCATGATCTTAGTTTTTTTTAATGTTGAGCTTTAAGCCAACTTTTTCACTCTCCTCTTTCACTTTGATCAAGAGGCTCTTTAGTTCTTCACTTTCTGCCATAAGGGTGGTGTCATCTGCGTATCTGAGGTTATTGATATTTGTCCCGGCAGTCTTGATTCTAGCTTATGCTTCATCCAGCCCAGTGTTTCTCATGATATACTCTGCATATAAGTTAAATAAGCAGAGTGACAATATACAGCTTTGACTCCTTTCCCAGTTTGGAATCAGTACCTTGTTCCATGTCCGGTTCTAACTGTTGCTTCTTGACCTGCATACAGATTTTTCAGGAGGGTAGGTAAGGTGGTCTGGTATTCCCATCTCTGAATTTTCCACTGTTTGTTGTGATCCACCCAAAGGCTTTGGTGAAGTCAGTAAAGCAGAAGTAGATGTTCTTCTGGAATTCTCTTGCTTTTTCTGTGATCCAGCGAATATTGACAATTTGATCTCTGGTTCCTCTGGCTTTTCTAAATCCAGCTTGAACATCTGGAAGTTCACTGTTGACATACTGTTGAAGCCTGCCTTGGAGAATTTTGAGCATTATTTTGCTAGCATGTGAGATGAGTGCAGTTGTGCAGTAGTTTGAACACTTTTTGGCATCACCTTTCATTGGGATTGGAGTGAAAACTGATCTTTTCCAGTCCTGTGGCCATTGCTGAGTTTTCCAAATTTGTGGCATATTGAGTGCAGCACTCTCACAGCATCATCTCTTAGGATTTGAAATAGCTCAACTGGAATTCCATCACCTCCACTAGCTTTGTTTGTAGTGATGCTTCCTAAGGCCCACTTGACTTCACATTCCAGGATTTCTGGCTCTAGGTGAGTGATCACATCATTGTGGTTGTCTGGGTCATGAAGATCTTTTTTGTATAGTTCTTCTGTGTATTCTTGCACCTTTCTCAATATCTTCTGCTTCTGTTAGGTCCATATCATTTCTGTCCTTTATTGCATAAAATGTTTCCTTGGTATCTCTAATTTTCTTGAAGAGATCTCTAGTCTTTCCCATTCTGTTGTTTTCCTCTATTTCTTTGCATTGATCACCGAGGAAGGCTTTCTTGTCTGGGTCATATGGTTCTTCTATTTTAATATTTTGAGGAATCATCATGCTATGCTCAATGGTGGGTCCACCACTCTATACTCACATCAGCAGTGTAACAGAAATTAGAAATAAATATCTCCATGTTCTTGATGAAACTTGTTACTTTTATAGTTGCCATCCTAATGTATATGAAGTGATATGTCATTTGATTTTCATTTACATTTTTCTAATGGCTAGTAATGAGCATCCTTTCACATGCTTGTTGGGCATTTGTATATCATCTTTGGAGAACTGTTTGAATCAACTTTTTTTTCCATTTTTCATCAGTAAATACTGAAGATTTTAATTCTAAATCAATATAGAACTAATAACCCCTATGCTCTCTTTTTTTTCCCAAGCTTTAAACTTTTTATTTTGTATAGGGGTTTCGCCTATTAACAATGTTGTGATAGTTTCAGGTGAACTGCTAAGGGACTCAGCCATACATATACACGAATCCATTCTCCCTCCATCCCCGCTCCCATCCAGGCTGGCGCATGGCATTGAGCAGAGCTCCATGTGCTATACAATGGGTCCTTGTTGGTTATCCATTTTACAGCAGTGTGTACTTGACTTTCCCAAGGCCTTAACTGTCCCTTTCCCACCGGCAACCATAAGTTCATTTTCTAAGTCTGTGAGTCTCTTTCTGTTTTTTTATGTAAGTTCATTTGTATCATTTCTTTTTAGATTCCACATATAAGGGATGCCATACGATATTTCTCCTTCTCTGTCTAACTTCACTTAGTATGACACTCTATAAGTCCATCCATGTTGCTTCAAATGGCGTTTCATTCTTTTAATAAATCCATTTTTAATCAGCTTATTTTCTTATTGTCAAGTTGTAGAAGTTCTTTATTCATTCCAGATATTAACTCCTTAACAGATGTATGATTTGTAAATATTTTCTCTTATTCCAGGTTGAATGTGTCCTTTGAGCACAAAAACTTTCAGTTTAGACATAGTCGAATTTGTTTATTTTTACATTTGTTAGGCTTTGGCTGTCATAACCAGAAAATCCTTGTCACATCCAATGTAATGATGTTTTCCCCCATGGTGTCTTGTAAGAGTCTTATAGTTTTATATACACTGTTCTTTAAGGAGGAAGAATCTGAAGCTAAGGTAGAACTCTTTTGTGATAAACAAGAAGTATCACATTTATAAGCTAAGAGGAAAATGCTGGAATTGAGATAGAGCTTGAAATATAGAAGAAAGGGGATGATGGGTGGATCAGGGTCTCAGACATCATGAAGGTGTGCTTTTTGTTGGGCGAGTGGTATCTGGAGGCCAGAAGAAAGAAGGGATGTAAGATGTCCTGTCAGATGGCTTCGATTTTCTCTGTGAAGCAGCCCTCACATAATTTAATGAGAGTAAGGAAAGGGAAGGTGGAGACTGGAAGGCTTGATAAACTGCTGAGGGCATGGGAGAGGGAGGTGTCTGAGGAGGACTAGAGGAACTGCAAAGCACTTTTCGACCATGGGTCTGGACTGAGGCTGGCACCAACCACGTGATTTTATCATACAGTCTCTCCAGAGACTGAAGTCGGCTGTTGGACTGAATTCATGTGAGAGTCTTCATCCCAAGTGCTGTGTTATTCTTATTTTTCAGAAGTTCAGTTTGACCTTTTCTAACATATCTTTCATGTCTCTGCTTAATATGCACATACTTTTGTCTACTTTCTTAAACATATTTGAGTGTCCTTGTCTGCTGGATCTACTGTAAGCATCATATTTGGCTCAGTTTATGTTAACTGTGTTTTTTCCCCCTCATTATGGTGTGTGTTTTCCTGATTCTTAGTGTGCCTGGCAATTTTATATTTGATCCCAGACATGACGAATTTTACTTCATTAGGTGTTAGATATTTTTGAAAAATGTTAAACCTTCCTTGTTCTGGATGCAATTAAGTTACATGGTAGCACTTTAATTTTTCTGAGACTTGATTTTAAACTTTTTTAGGTGGGATCATAGCAGTCTTTAGTTTAAGGCTAATTTTTACCACAATTGAGACAAGACTGTTCAGAGTACTAATGCTCACATAATAGAAAGATTTTCTGCTTCAACTGGTGGTATTATTAATTATTCTTGGCTCTATGTGAGTTACGAGGACTCTTCTGCCTGCTTGTTTTGGTTAGTTCTTTTCCTGGCTTTGGGCTTGTCGTCACATGCATGCACTGATTGGTACTGTACTGTGTGTGGCAAAGAGTCCACCTGCTAGTGCAGGAGATGCAAGAGACGCAGGTGCGACCCTTGGGTCGGGAAGATCCCCTGGAGGAGGAAATGGCAACCCACTCCAGTATTCTTGCCGGGATAATTCCATCATCAGAGGAGCCTGGCAGGCCACAGTCGCTCAGTACTCAAGGGGAATTCCCCCCTGCAGATTTCTGGAGAAGCTCTGTCCTCTCTGCCCCCTACAGACTCTAGAGTTTGGCTCTCGGACATCCAAACTCATCTCCTCAATTCCGAAAGACTTGCAGGTTCTGCCTGAGTTTTCCTTTATTGAATTATAACTGCCAGGCAGTGAGCTGGGACAGCCATAGGGGCCGCTTCATTATAACCCGTTCTCTCAGGGACCACTCTCTGGTACTGCCTGGTATGCAGTATTTAAAAACTGTTTTTTTCTTGTGTTTTGTCTGATTTTTTTTAGTTGTTTAGGATGGGAGAATAAATCTGGCCTATGTACCTCAATCTGGTCTGAAAGTAGAAATTTAGTATGAGGGCATTACAGAATAAATGTTTCAAAGCAAGAAGGAAGCAAGATGCTTGAAGGCAACCATGGGTATGGAGTTTGGACTGATTAAGAAATGTAATGAAGAAAGAGGGGGCTGGTATAAAACAACCCCGCCCCCTTTTTTTTAATGAGGTGGAATAAGAGATGTGATAATGGAAGAAGAGAACATTGGAGGAGAACCGAGATACAATTTTGAAAAATATGGGGATTGTACCTGTCCCAATACCTACAATAGTGCCTGGAACATAGTAGACAGTAAGTGTTTGTGGAATAAATGAATGAAATGAGAAGAGGTAATGGCTGGAGAATAAATTGTCTGAATTTAAGAATCCAGAGTGTAGTGTTGCTAGGTGATGGCAAGGATAGATATTTGGCTATGAGGATGAGTACAAGATGTGGTACGTGGGAAAATTCACTGTGTTGAGAAGAACGGAGGTCTACAAGGCCTCTGATATCTCCAAGGAAGATAGACGACTTGAAAGGGGTGATGGAGGGAATGATTCTCAACCTAGTGACACAGTATTTCACAAGTGTGGGCTGTTTGATCTAAGATCAGTAAGGAAATTTATACTGAAAGGAATTTACTCCCATAATCCAGGGTTCCAGAGGAAATTATGGAGAGCTTTGAAAGTATGGATCAGGGGTGAACAAACCAAGAGCAGAATAGGGTTGGGGAGAAGTCAGGTCGTGGTAGGGGCTTACCTTAGGAGTGGTGACCAAAGATGTCAGTGATTTAAAAAGTTGTGATGAGAATAAATAGTTTCAAATATGTAAATTATATTCATTTTATCATTCTGAAGTAACCCTCTTTATCTCTGATAGTACTCCTTGTCCTGAGGTTGTCTTTGGTATTAATGTAACCATGTCAGATTTCTTTTTTTTTTCTACACCAGGTTTCTTAGCCTTACTGCTCACATGGCATATTGTTTTCTATTCTTTTCCATTCAGTTTTTCTTTGCCTATGTATCTAAGGTGCATCTATTATGAATAGCATAGAGAGTCTTGTTTTTTTTTTTTTTAAATAAACTTGACATTTTCTGCTTTTACTTGGCATATTTAGTCCATTTACATTAAATGGATATTGATATGGCAGGATTTAACTCTACGGTCCTGATACATTTCCAGACACAGCCTTAAGTGTTATAAATTTTATCAGTTCCTAACTTCTCGATCTTGGGTAATTAACTTAATATTTCTGTCCTAATGTCCTTATCTGTGTAGTAGAGATAAGTGCTACTGTGAGAATTAAAACCAATGAAGATAAAGCACGAGGCACAAAGTAGAAGTCTGATAAATTGTGACTCACATTCAAAAGTATCATTTCATAAACTGTACTAATGTTTGTGATAAAGATCTCTAACTTTTCTGAAGAAAATAGTTCATATAGCATTCTATGCTTTATAAAAATTTTTTTTGAAGTGAAATTCATGCAATGTAAAATCACCCATTTTAAAATTAAAATTCAGTAGCACATACTACATTCAAGATATTGTACAGCTACCAGCTCTAGCTCCAGAACATCTTCATTACCCCAAAAGGAAACCCTGTACCCATTAAGCCTCTAGCAACCACCAACCTGCATTTTATAATATTTCTATTGACTTACCTATTCTGGTTATTATAAATGAATGGAACCATACAGTGTTGACCTTTTGTGCCTGGCTTCTTTCACATAGCATGATATTTTCAGGGTTTACCTATGTTGTAGCACGTATCAGTACTTCATTCCTTTTTATGGTGAATAATGTTCTAGTGTATGGTTATCCCACAGTTTATCCATATTTCTCTTGGTGGACATTTGAGTTATTTCTTGTCTTATGTAATATAGGGAAGCCTCAATAGTGAAAAAAATTAAATCTTGGAAAACCGTACAATCAAACGCTTAGAGCTTTTGAAACTTAGAGCTTCTAATCTAACCACATCATTTTTGAAATGAGCAAAACCCCAAATCTCCCAGATGGTTTACAGCAGAGCTAAGATTAGAAGTCAGCATCTACACTTCTGGCTGTTGCATGAAGTAAACAAATGAGTAAAGTTATCTTGGGAAAAGCTCCTTAAATGAGTCCCAGCATTCAAGAAACACACACTCAGAGGAAATGTGTGAATGATGCTCCTACCAAATATGGAAGCAACAGCAGATACGGTTCTTTTTTAGACTATGTATGTCGAGACATAAAGAATTATAGTCCTTCACATGATTGTCTAAAACTGCTTAGTTTACCCTCTTCTGACGCAACTTCATGGTTTTCCCAGAAGCAGATGCTCAGACAAAGAACTGTATGCAAGTTTATTTGAGAAAGTGTGAGGAGCACTCATAGGGAAGCAGAGAAGTAATACAGAGATGGGAAGGTGGTGGGCATTAAAGGTTCCATTGTTAAGTCTCCCGCCATAGTGGGAACTGGAGTCTAACTTGACAGAAAATGGTACAAAACTCACAGAATTATTGCTACCCAAGGGGCAAGCATGGAGAAGGCAATGGCACCCCCACTCCGGTACTCTTGCCTGGAAAATCCCATGGACGGAGGAGCCTGGTGGGCTGCAGTCCATGGGATCGCTAAGGCTCGGACACGATTGAGCGAGTTCACTTTCACTTTTCACTTTCCTGCATTGGAGAAGGAAATGGCAACCCACTCCAGTGTTCTTGCCTGGAGGATCCCAGGGACGGGGGAGCCTGGTGGGCTGCCGTCTATGGGGTCGCACAGAGTCGGACATGACTGAAGTGACTTAGCAGCAGCAGCAGCAAGGGGCAAGCAAACCAGGGCATTTATACCAGTTATCCAAGCATCACTGGTTGAGGAGTTCCCTGGTGCCCTGGCTGGCCATGGCAGCGGGCAGGGTGTCTTCCGCAGTTCTGGAAAAATAAGCTGCAGACACAGAGAGGCAGACAGATATCAGCAACTGGAAGTGAGCCAGGGCACACTGCAAGGTCGGAGGGCTGCAGGCAAGGCTCCGACAGCATCTGCCAGAGACTTCTGCCCAGACCAGGAGTGAGAAAACGTGAATATTGCAGTACTCAGTATGGCTTGGGTAATTATCCAAATAGTGAGATTAGAGAAAATATTTTTCATTTTTAGATTCATTAAATCCCATGAAAAGCTGTGTTTTGACTTGTAAGTTTCTTTAAGATACCTTTAATTCTGGATCAGATCTTAGAAAATATGAGCCAGTGAGAAATAGAGCTGAAATGTTGACATTCAGGGAGAAAAATCTATATTTCTCTGCTTCCCTATGAGTGCTTCCCACATTTTCTCAAATCTAAGTTCTTTTGGGGAAAAAATTATTTTGTAGGTGAAATGGATTTATTACCATTTAAAATTTTCAAACAGCAAACAATGGAAAGAGAAAAGGCTTTCAAAATAGACTCTATAGAATAACTAGAAAGAATGTGATCAAATAAAAGGAGAATCCCTGGAGCTATAGTCTCTGTGAAGTCTGCCATCTAGAGAAAGGTCAAGATTGTAAGATCAAAAAAAGTGTCCTTAATTTGTTTTTCATTGTTTTTCCTACAGCCAGCCTTTTGTTATGCAAAAGAAAACCATTAGATTTTGCAAGCGTGGTTGTGCATTGGTAGATCAACTCAGAGACACACAGAAACCAAATACCCCTGGTTCAGGGACTAGAATCTAGAAAGTCACACTTGAGAAAGCGGGACCTCAAAATAAAAATAATTGTTACCAGTTTCAGAAAAAACTGGCAATTTGCTGATGCAGAAATACTTCTGAGGCTGGAGTGAAATTCCTCCTTCACTTTATGAACTTACTTCACCACAAATAAGAAATATTTGTAGCCACCAGGTGCATGAGCTGTCAAAACTGAAGTATGTGGCATTTAGGAGAGATTTGGAAAGTGACAGGAAAATTCACTGGCTGGTAGCGTGAGAGAAAAGGGCAGAGCTCACTGCTTTAGTACTTAACTGGCTATGACCTTGTCCATTGGTGCCGAAAATGATGACCACACAAACTGGGCTTTGGGAGGAAGCAGGATGTGTTGGGGAAAGCACCAGAATAGAAATTAGGAGAATGTGTTCCCAGTCCTGGGGCTGCAGGACAAGTCAGTTCTCTCAGTTTCCTTATTTCTAAGTTGGTAGGTAGGACAGTTTGTTTCAAAGATGTCTTTTCCAAGTGAAGCTATGTGATTNGCACCAGAATAGAAATCAGGAGAATGTGTTCCCAGTCCTGGGGCTGCAGGACAAGTCAGTTCTCTCAGTTTCCTTATTTCTAAGTTGGTAGGTAGGACAGTTTGTTTCAAAGATGTCTTTTCCAAGTGAAGCTATGTGATTCTCAGTTGGTTCTGAAAGCTAGGACAAGCTGCTTCTGAAAAAGAGGGAATGATTTGGTTGATTAGTTTATTAATGCATTCAAGCCATCAGCTACTGGAGGAAGGGTGTTTAATACAGATATTTAAAGATGCAGCCAGACAACCTAGCTTTAGATCCTGGCTGACACATAATTATGGTATAATTCTGGGCAAATTGCTCAAGTGTTCTGTGCTCAGCTTACCTGTCTATAAAACAGGATTAATAATCATGTCTACGCTAAAAGTTGTGATAAATAAGTGAATTAATATATTGTGGCAGAAAATAATGAATACATTATGTGTCCACCAGTATGGATTTGCTCCTTTTCCTGGGAACCAAAGCTAGACTACATTTCCCAGTATCCCTTGCAGCATTTTAAGACTATGTTAATGGGTTTTCTGGTCCATAGCCTATAGAGAAAAAGGAACTTGTGCTGAACCTGGCTCATAAAGACCTCTCATATGATTCTCCAAAGAATTAGGAGTTGATGGGCCTACAAGATATTAACAGAAGAAAGCTTTTCAAACACTCATCAGAGTTCTTAGAAGAAATAAACTGTTGTGGTAAGCCACTGAGACTTGGGGTTTACCGGTTACAGCACCTAGTGAGTATAATTCACTAACTAATAGAACATGTCAAACAGTTAGCAGCTTCTGGCACAGAGTGGAGGTGTGAATGTCCAGCAGTATTTAGATCTCCAGAGAAGGGAACTGCTGGGGGACAGAACCCCACTCGGGTCCGCTCACTCATGCACAGTAAAGCCAGTCTACCGCTACCAGGTTGTGATGAAGGAAAGTGCAGTGTTGATCACAGGGCACCGAGCAAGGAGTCTAAGCAGTTAGTGTTCAAAAGACCCAAACTCGCTGCAAGCTTTCAGGGAAAGATTTTTAAAGACAGGGTGAGGGAGAGGGACTTGTGGGATGTATGATCAGCCTTTGGACATTCTTCTGATTGGTTGGAGGTGAGGTAATGATGAGTCAGCATCATCAAACTTCCTGTTCCGACCACTCTGAGGTCTACGTGCTTGTGGGCACGTGTAGTTAACTTCTTCCATCTGGTGGGGGTTTCAGTATCAGTATACTGGAGTGGGTAGCCTTTCCCTTCTCCAGAGGATCGTCCCAACCCAGGGATCGAACCCAGGCCTCCCACATTGCACACGGATTCTTTACCAAGTGAGCCACAAGGGAAGCCCAAGAATACTGGAGTGGGTAGCCCATCCCTTCTCCAGCGGATCTTCCTGACCCCAGAATCAAACCAGGGTCTCCTGCATTGCAGGCGGATCCTTTACCAACTGAACTATCAGGAAAGCCACTTCAGAACAGCTCAGGGGATGTAGCTCAGAATAGTATCTGTAGCTCTTGAGGAGGAACTAAAGGTCCTTGACTTTATTTAATGGCTAAACTGTTAATTATTTTGTTTTTCTTGAATGGTTCCCTTTCTTTCTGCATTCCTCTGATTAAATTTATTCTTTGGCACTCGGGGAAGGCCTCGGAGGCTAAAGTTTTTCTACAAATGAGGGGCAGGCAGAGGACATGGCTGGGCTTGGAGGTATGTCTGTTTTGGAAAGGCCCCATTGGGTTCTGCTTGGTTGTGTTAGTCGCTTCAGTCAGGTCTGACTCTGACCCTATGGACTGTAGCCCACCAGGCCCCTGTGTCTGTGAAATTCTCCAAGTAAAAATACTGGAAGTGGGTTGCCATTTCCTCCTCTAGGGGATCTTACCAACCCAGGGATTGAACCCGGGTCTTCTGCATGGCAGGCAGAGCCACCTGCCACTGAGCACCCCTGAGCCACCTGGGAAGCCCCCCACTTGGTTACAGAGCCACTTGAGCAAATGAATGGCCAGGTTATGTTTGAAAATAGAGTAACCTGCTGTAGCTGGAGGGCAGGTTCCCTGAAGGATTCTGGACTTAAGTGTGGTGAGAAGGGGGGCTGTGGTTACATTAGCCCGAGGACCAGGCTAAGTAACCTGGAGGGTAGCTAGTAAGCCGGGGTGAGCCACCAAAGAATGGGAGCTGTGCTAACGTTGCCACAAAAAAGACATTCAGAGCTGTAATTTGGGTTGCTTTTGTTTGGATTCCCTTCCAGGTAGGCTCTGAGGGAGGACTTAAATGCAACTAGTTTATTTGGGAGGTGGTCCCAGGAGGCACTGAGGGAATGGGAAGTGATAGTAGAAGGGAGGAAAGTCACTGAAGGGTGTGCAGTGAGCGAGTTACTGCTGTGGGTACCTGGGACTCAGTCCCCTGGGCTGAAAATCACGTGGACCATGACTCAGGATTGTCCCACTTGAAGAGACAGGGAAGGAGGTGTGTATTTAGCAAAAAAAAAAAAAAAAAAAAAAAGAAAGATCTGTTCCCAGGATCTGAACTGCCCAGCAGTTCAGCCCTCCCACATGATAGCCAAGCTCTCCCAGAGCCTGAGCGTGCCCTTGGCTGAGAAAGACAAGATGCTGCCGGCTCATAGGGAAACTCTGCTAATGAGCTTGGGGTGGAACAGAAAGCAGCCCGGGTGAGCGCTGACATCTGACATAGCCCTCCACACCCTCTTCTTCGCCCTTCTATTTCTAGGTTCCTCTTTGCCATCATCTGTTAAATTTGATGCTGAAAGGAGTGTGGTAATACAGTGCAAAGAATAAAGGTTTTGAGGTACAGTAAACCTGGGTTCGAATCATGCCCCTGCCTCTTATGAGTTGTGTGGTCTTGGGCAAGTTGCTTCCCCTTTCTAAACCCCAGTTTCCTCCTGTGTTAAATGGAGTTTAAAGTAGCCAGCAATCAAAACTCGCTAGTGTATAAATGAGGCATCTAGCAATACTAGCTCGCTTCTCCTTCTCCGAGTTCTGGCAGATACCACCAGTGACATGGTGCCTTGATGAAGAGGAGATGGGATGGAGAGGTGGGGGACTGACAGTGTTGCACATTGCCATGGTAACCAGGCATCCTAATATTCCTCTAATACTTCTGGCATTCCTTTTTCTAGACAGGCTGCTCCTACAACATTCACTTATCTATTAATTCACGTGTTTGGTTTTGGCATTTTTTAGGGAAGGCCATCAGGCTGGGACAGGATGAGGATGAAAGGATAGGAATAGGCTAGACTTTCCAAGAGTCTGTGTGTGGAGGTCACCTGCCAAGAGCTAAGGAGACCTATGCAGGGAAAGAGGCCATGGACTTGAAACCACCGAAATGGCTGAGACGGCCACCCCGTGACCTGACCTCATGCCCTGTGACCCACGAGCATTCAGAAAGACCCCAAAACTCAGGCTATTTGTAGTGTAGTTGAGTTTCCTACAGGATCTGGCAGTGAGGCATGCCTGTCAGCTTAAGGCTGAACCAAGATGGCCCATAACGCGTTAATTTATGAGATAGAGGAAATTCAGTTCAGTTCAGTCACTCAGTCGTGTCCAACTCTTTGCGACCCCATGAATTGCAGCATGCCAGGCCTCCCTGTCCATCACCAACTCCCGGAGTTAACTCAAACTCACGTCCATCAAGTCCGTGATGCCATCCAGCCATCTCATCCTTGGTCGTCCCCTTCTCCTCCCACCCCCAATCCCTCCCAGCATCAGAGTCTTTTCCAGTGAGTCAACTCTTCGCATGAGGTGGCCAAAGTACTGGAGCTTCAGCTTTAGCATCATTCCTTCCAAAGAAATCCCAGGGTTGATCTCCTTCAGAATGGACTGGTTGGATTAGGGAGAAATAAAGTCTGAGTTTACAAAAATTCTGAGGATGATGGAAAAAGGACTGTCTGTTCTCTTATAGGGAGTAACTACAATTTTGAATTTGTTCATAAATAGTAGATAAGTAGGAGACTAAACTGCCAAGATGTTAGTAGTAATGTCCCGAGGAGAGGCCGGGACAGGATGGTACATGCAAGAAATTTATTAGGAAGAACATCTGTGGGAAGAAATGGGGAGGGAGCAAAGAGAGGCTGGGAGAATCATCAGACCCTGATGCAGGGTGAACCCCAAGGGCAGGAGAGAAGGGCAGATGTGTGGATGGGAGCATCTTAGACCTCAGTGCAGTTCCTAGGAAGATTTGGTGATGGCACCAGGGAGCCCTCCAGCCAATGTCACCTGCGGGTGGATTCCCATGTCTCCTAGAAATAAGCTTGCTTTGTTGTTTGTGCCTTAAAAAAGAAGCGATAAGAAAATGACTGTGCTGCTTGTTAGTGTCACCAGATAACACAGAAAACAGCATCTAACTGAAAATAGTGACTTGAGGAGTATACAGCACACATAAGCACAAACAGACACACCCCCCATCTTTCTCGTACCCTTACACCTTCTCTGAGGTTATATCAAACTGTGGTCCTAAGTTTGAGTAATTATCTTGATGAAAATGTTTAATGAGTGGTCCAATATCAATTTTCTGCTTTTGGTAATGTACTATAGTTGAGTGAGATGTTATGGGGGAAAGCTGAGGGAAGGTACGCCTACTATTTTTGCAGTGTCTTGTTAAGTCTATAATTATTTTGAAATTAAGAGTGAAAAAGTGTTTACTAAAGAATCCCAAGCATGAATAAGCCTACTGGTTTTAAGAATCCACGTGATAAATAAAAAAAGAAAGCCTGAATTATACAGGCGGGTCTTGAAATAATGATGGAAAATGAATGTGATATGACGAGCAGCAGGCCTAAAAGAACATGCATTTTACCTTCAGAGACAAGACTGCAAACCTAGCAAAAAAAGTAGCTAAACATACCACGGTTTTCACCTGCTTCAAGTGGGGTTGAAAACACTTTTCAGTGGATTAAAATTAAGGACTACCAATACCAAGTGCAGCAGGCCAGGAGTTCCTGAAATCTCGTTCTATTTGGAGCCAGAGAAGCTGCTGCTTTATGAAAAAAGGAAATTGCAAACAGCAACAAATGCAGATTTCTCTTTTAATCCAGATTGGAAGAAAGAAAATCACGAGGACACTGAGCTGTCTACCTCTGGTGTCACGACGTTTGTCTTCAAACATCTTTTCTCCATTGTTTCTGTTAGAAGCTACATCCTAGCATATCCACTTCGACCAAGCAAACTTCACTTCTCTTATCCCGGCAAAGGCCTACGTTTCCGCTTGCACATTAGGAATTGAAGATATTTAAGACTGTGGTAACATTTTTACTGGGTCAGTTTGTTTTATTTTAGTTACGCTTTTAAAAGCATATTACTCTTGAGACTTAGTTTTTAACGTTATGCCTTCGCCATCTTAGGCCTATTGTTTACATTGTAGAAGATCCCATGCTATGTGATGACTCCTACTGGACTACTGTTTCTTGTGAATTAGCATTTCCCTAGTTACTGAAACCATTCTTTTCTTTTGTTTTCCAGCCATTTGTGTATCTTTTCTTATATCCCTTTTTGTTGTGACACACACGTCGTGATGTCTACCATTTTTCTGTTGGCTTCTCTGTCTTTTTCTAATGGCCAAGAGCTTTTAAAAATGTATTCTGGATAGTAATCTTTTAGTTGTTTTGTATGATCTAAATATTCTCTGTTATGTAACATGTTTTATTTTTTTTCTTCCCACTCTGTGTCTTTATCAAGATAATCTTGCAAAGAGTTAAAAAATAATAAATTCATATCCAGAAGGGGATTTCTCTTGAAATTAATGAAGCCTTAAGTTCAGGGCCTTCACTTGCATGGCTCTACAGTCCTGGGAAATGTGCTGGCAGAGTCTTCACACAGTCACATATTTTCATAAAATTTACCAAAGCTATATAAGTTAATGACAATCTGCTGAGACCACTGCCTCTTCTATTTTCATTCGTGTTGGGGGATGCTGGAATTATTGGCAACTTACTAAGTGGACATTTTTAATTTAGTGGGATATATTTATGTGATTTGCAGTCACTTTCACACACAGTGACGTTATTGTTGGCTGTCAAGGTATGGGAGTTACTTTTAGGAATACCTTTGTTGGCCAACTCACCGAGTATCATGACATGAAGGTTGGGGCTAGAGGTCATACTGTAATATTGTTATTCAGTCGCTCAGTTGTGTCCAACTCTTTGTAACCCTGTGGAATGCAGCATGCCAGGCTTCCCTGTCCTTCACCATCTCCCAGAGTTTGCTCAAACTCATGGTGATGCCATCCAACCATCTCATCCTCTGTCACCCCCTTCTCCTCCTACCTTCAGTCTTTCCCAGCATCAGGGTCTTTTCCAATGTTGTTATGTATGATGCAAATATTCTCTGTTATGTAACGTGTTTCATGATGCTCTTCACATTATGTAACGTGTTTCATGATGCTCTTCACATCTGGTGGCCACAGTATTGGAGCTTCAGCATCAGTCCTTCCAACGAATATTCAGGGTTGATTTCCTTTAGGATTGACTGGTATGATCTTCTTGCTGTCCAAGGGACTCTCAAGAGTCTTCTCCAGCAGCACAGTTTGAAGGCATCAATTCTTTGGCACTCAGCCTCTTCTATTGTCCAACTCTCACATCCATACATGACTACTGGAAAAACCACAGCTTTGACTACGCAGACTTTGTAGGCAAAGTAATGTCTCTGCTTTTCAATATGCTGTCTAGGCTTGTCATTGCTCTTCTGCCAAGGAGCACACATCTTTTAATTTCATGGCTGCAGTCACCATCCACAGTGATTTTGAAGCCCGATAAAGTCTGTCACTGTCTCCATTGTTTCCCCATCTATTTGCCATGAAGTGATGGGACTGGATATCATGATCTTAGTTTTTTTGAATGTTGAGCTTTAAGCCAACTTTTTCACTCTCCTCTTTCACTTTGATCAAGAGGCTCTCTAGTTCTTCTTCACTTTCTGCCGTAAGGGTGGTGTCATCTGCGTATCTGAGGTTATTGATATTTGTCCCGGCAATCTTGATTCTAGCTTATGCTTCATCCAGCCCAGTGTTTCTCATGATATACTCTGCATATAAGTTAAATAAGCAGGGTGACAATACTCCTTGTCGTATTCCTTTCCCAATTTTGAACCAGTTCATTGTTCCATGTCCAGTTCTAACTGTTGCTTCTTGACCTGCATACATACAGGTTCCTCAAGAGGCGGGTTCGGTGGTCTGGTATTCCTATCTCGTTAAGAATTTTCCACAGTTTGTTGTGATCTACACTGTCACAGGCTTTAGCATAGTCAATGAAGCAGAAATAGATGTTTTTCTGGAATTCTATAGCTTTTTCTATGATCCAATAGATGTTGGTGATTTGATCTCTGGTTCCTCTGCCTTTTCTAAATCCTGCTTGTGCATCTGGAAGTTCTCAGTTCACATACTGTTGAGGATTTTCCCAGTAATGGAAACATGTAAGAGAGGAGAAACAAGGTTTGAAGTTTACAGAGTCAGAAACTAGTCTGTGGGAAATCCTTCTGGTAATCAGATCTATAAATTAAAAAAAGAGGGTCAGATTCTCAGTCATGCCTGGAATTTCTTATTTACCATAATAAACCACTACATCAGTATATAACATACCACTATAAGAACTGTAGTAACAATTGATGTGATCAAAAGAATTGATGACAAATTGGTTTATGACTATCTTTGACTTTTTCAAGTATTTAAGATTAGTTACTGCACAAGAAAATTTTAAATGCCTTGGCACTTTACTACTCATGTATGAAAGAGAGTGAATAGAGTTTTTTCCAAACTTACCGTAAGTTCTAGTAATTTAAATGACATTATTAATATCAAGTCATGAAGCTTAAAGAAAAATTTCTAAACTGTCAATAATAAAGAGCAATTTCAATCACTAGTGCTGAAGAAAGACTATCTTTTGCTCCCTCTACAGGAAGTGTCATTATATTAGTTTCATATTCAAATGAAGAAGTACCCCAAAATATCAGAAAGTTTATTAAAGAGCTATATCTA
>SJYT01081776.1:127651-150571 GCA_006410635.1 Cephalophus harveyi
GAGCTATATCTAGCAATGTTTAATGAAAATATGATTTTTTTTGTATATTTTATGATGTCTTCAGTATTTTCATTTTTTCTTAAATTTGTAAATTTTGTGTTTTTTGAAATTTTAAGCATGTATTCACTTTTGTAACTAATTTTTATTTGTAAATTTTACTTTTTTGTTTTAAGGCACTATTCCCACCATATTATGTGAACTTCAAGTGCCAACAACTTAGATTTGCCCTGGCAATATTTTTAAAAACTTGTGATAAAAACAAGAAGTTCCTTTTGTTAGTTTTCCTTTCTTCCCGATCCTCAGAGTCATTATACTTTTCTTTTTTTCCAACTGTGATTCTATTAGGGATTTTCATATTCCTAAATAATATACTTAAAGTACTACTTCTTGCTTTATTCAAGTGTAAATATTATCTTATGGTTTCTACATTGACAAATAAAAATGAACTCCTCTTTAGGTTTACTATTTTCTTTTACCTTATCAGTGTACTTTTATCACTATTTTTAGACAAATAGCCAGTATTTATGTCATAATTCCACAAATATATTGCAGGGCCAAGATATGTACTGTAATTATAATTTCTTTACAAGACAGCTTTGTTTCGTGTTGAAATTCAAATTGCCTCTTCCCTGTATGATGTGTATTCTCTATTTTCCCCAAATGCTCCATCTGATCATTTTTTTCCAATTTCCTCTTTTTCCTGGTGCCCTTTTCCTTTAGCTTTCTCTGCTCTGGTCCAATCTTTCCCTCTCCCTCTGTCTCATTAATGTTTTATGCTGTGTTTTCGCTTTCATTCTGTAGCTCACCTTCATCAAATGTTAGAACTCTTGCATTAATTTTGTGTGTCTTTTAGCTTCTCTCTGATACTTTCCATCTCTATTTCTTTTTTCTTTACTCTTAGGGAAATTTTCTGGATCTTATCTTCAAAGCCTTTCATTGAATGTTTTTTTCAATGATCGTAATTTTAATTTTTGGCCTGCTGTAGAGTTATCGATCAGCACTTCCCTCTCCTTCTTGGATCTATTTCCCTCTATCCCTCTCTAATTTTTCTCTCTGGTTTCAGAGTTCATCCTCTAGTATCTGAGAAGTGTGCTTTGCTTGTATGATAATATATACTATTAATAAAATAATGATGTTATTTTGTCCTTGCACAGAATTGTTACTTTTGCTGGGTGTTTAACTGTAGCTTAAAACCATGTTCTCTCTGTGTTTTGGAAATGTTTCTCCATCTTCTTCTAGATCCAGAATACCAGAGAAGGTTGATGTTGTTCTGTGTTCTGTTTTTTCTATAAACTTTAAGGATCTTTTTATACCTGGTGTTCTGAAATTTCATGATGGTTTGGAATTTCGTGAAGACGAGGCTATCTCAGCACTTCTTACGTTAGCTACTCAATGAATCCTTTCAGTCTCGATAAACACTAAATTTCTTGATCTCTCTCTCAGCATCCTGTTCTTGTATATCAGTATAACATCTTCTAGTATCTCTTTGAGGATACAAAAAAAAGATTTAAAAATAATTTCTCTAGAGGATGATTTATCTTTTTGGGGGGCAGGTTGATTTTCCCTGTTAGCTTATTTGAATTTCTTTTCAGTTCAGTTGAGTCGCTCACTCATGTCCGACTCTCCGTGACCCCATGAATCACAGCACGCCAGGCCTCCCTGTCCATCACCAACTCCCAGAGTTCACTCAGACTCACATCCATCGAGTCAGTGATGCCATCCAGCCATCTCGTCCTCGGTCGTCCCCTTCTCCTCCTGCCCCCAATCCCCCAGCATCAAAGTCTTTTCCAATGAGTCAGCTCTTCGCATGAGGTGGCCAAAGTACTGGAGTTTCAGCTTTAGCATCATTCCTTCCAAAGAAATCCCAGGGCTGATCTCCTTCAGAATGGACTGGTTGGATCTCCTTGCAGTCCAAGGGACTCTCAAGAGTATTTTATGTTGATGCATTTCCTGAAATGCCTGGCATTTCTTGTTTTATGGTTTACATCCGAGAGGAGCTCAAACAATGCTGACTGGAAGTCTGGTAGCAGGGACCTGACTTAGCAGCCAGTGGGCTTCACTTTAGGACAATAGAGCAGAGCAGGGAATGTTTGCTTGGGGGCCCTAAGGTGTCAGTATGTGACACTTTCCTTGGGGTTCCCAGTCTCTCTGAAGAAACTGCTGATTTTTTACCTGCAGGTTGGATTCCAGGTTGTGCAAGGAGGAAGGGAAGAAGTGGGGGTCCACCCAACCACACTGCATGCATTTTCTGAACCAGTCTCCATGTTTTTGGAGTCACACCCTACCTGGCCCTCGGCCACACTGGCCCCTCTGAATTATAAACCTCCCCAGTTTGTTGAGACAAGTTGGATCCCTTTTCTTCCCTGGTCTCCTATGGATCTTGGTGTCAAATTCCTCTGCTTCTCTAAAATCAGTTACCCGTCCTCCATTTGCTGTGCATCCTCCCAAAGTGGATAGAAATCTCTCATCCATTGATCTCCTGTTCTAGTCTCTGTGCCCATGTGAGTTTATAAGATTTGATGGTGGCTCCTCACATATTTTAGTGGAACTTTGAGGAGAAGGAGAGAGTAAAAAAAGATTGAAAAAGATCAAAATGTTGCATCTTTAACTGAAAGGTTGCTGATCTTCTAGCTTTCTATGATGATTACCTAGGTTTAAAAACTTTTGATGCAGTTAAACTTAGCAGTTTAATAAAAATATAAAAATTTTCTTATGAAGATTCACCAATTATCCCAGTAATGTTTAGTCTTTCCTTTCCACATTATTTTTAAGTATTGATTTTGTCATACACTGAAGTCCTCTAAGTACATGGATCTCCTCTTCAATTTTATTTTTCTGTGCTAATACCAAAGTAATTTTGTAACTTCACAATATGTTTTGATATTTGGTAAGGCATGTCTCCTACTTTCTTCTTTTACAAAATTATCTTTACTATTCTTTTTTTAAAGTGAGGTATCGATTTACAGTATTGTGTTAGTTTCAGGTATACAGCAAAGTGATTCAGTGATATGTTTTTTTTCGGATTATCTCCATTATAGGTTATTGCAAACTATTAAGTATAGTTCCCTATGTTATACAATAAATCTGTATTATTTCTCTATTTTATGTATAGTGATTTATATTTATTAATCCCAAACCCCTAATTTATTGCTCCCCCACTCCCTTTCACATTTGGAGACTATAAATTTGTTTTCTATATCTGTGAGTCCATTTTTGTTTTGTATATAGATTGACTTGTATTATTTTTTTGGATCCCACACTTTTGTGATCTCATATGATATTTGTCTGTCTGACTTACCTCACTCGGTGTGATAATCTCTAGGTCCACCCATGTTGCTATAAATGGCATTACTTCATTCTGTATTTGTGGCTGAGTAATATTCCATTGTGTGTGTGTGTATATTTATTTTATATGTATATATCTCCACATCTTCTTAAGCCAACTGTTTGTCGATGACACTTGGGTTGTTTCCATGTTTTGACTATTGTGAATAGTGCTTCTGTGAACATAGGGGTGCATAGGTTTTGAATTATCGTTTCTTTTCCCAGATGTATGCCCAGGCATGGGATTGTTGGATTACATGGCAGCTCTTATTTTTAGTTTTTAAGGAGCCACCGCACTGTTTCTTGTATTGGCTGCACTTTGTCTTTACTATTCTTGATGCCTCTTTTTACATATCGATTTTAGAAGCTGAAGTGTCTCAATTGTTCAAAAATTCTGTTAACCTTCTAATAAAAGAAATCCCAGGGCTGATCTCCTTCAGAATGGACTGGTTGGATCTCCTTGCAGTCCAAGGGACTCTCAAGAGTATTTTATGTTGATGCATTTCCTGAAATGCCTGGCATTTCTTGTTTTATGGTTTACATCCGAGAGGAGCTCAAACAATGCTGACTGGAAGTCTGGTAGCAGGGACCTGACTTAGCAGCCAGTGGGCTTCACTTTAGGACAATAGAGCAGAGCAGGGAATGTTTGCTTGGGGGCCCTAAGGTGTCAGTATGTGACACTTTCCTTGGGGTTCCCAGTCTCTCTGAAGAAACTGCTGATTTTTTACCTGCAGGTTGGATTCCAGGTTGTGCAAGGAGGAAGGGAAGAAGTGGGGGTCCACCCAACCACACTGCATGCATTTTCTGAACCAGTCTCCATGTTTTTGGAGTCACACCCTACCTGGCCCTCGGCCACACTGGCCCCTCTGAATTATAAACCTCCCCAGTTTGTTGAGACAAGTTGGATCCCTTTTCTTCCCTGGTCTCCTATGGATCTTGGTGTCAAATTCCTCTGCTTCTCTAAAATCAGTTACCCGTCCTCCATTTGCTGTGCATCCTCCCAAAGTGGATAGAAATCTCTCATCCATTGATCTCCTGTTCTAGTCTCTGTGCCCATGTGAGTTTATAAGATTTGATGGTGGCTCCTCACATATTTTAGTGGAACTTTGAGGAGAAGGAGAGAGTAAAAAAAGATTGAAAAAGATCAAAATGTTGCATCTTTAACTGAAAGGTTGCTGATCTTCTAGCTTTCTATGATGATTACCTAGGTTTAAAAACTTTTGATGCAGTTAAACTTAGCAGTTTAATAAAAATATAAAAATTTTCTTATGAAGATTCACCAATTATCCCAGTAATGTTTAGTCTTTCCTTTCCACATTATTTTTAAGTATTGATTTTGTCATACACTGAAGTCCTCTAAGTACATGGATCTCCTCTTCAATTTTATTTTTCTGTGCTAATACCAAAGTAATTTTGTAACTTCACAATATGTTTTGATATTTGGTAAGGCATGTCTCCTACTTTCTTCTTTTACAAAATTATCTTTACTATTCTTTTTTTAAAGTGAGGTATCGATTTACAGTATTGTGTTAGTTTCAGGTATACAGCAAAGTGATTCAGTGATATGTTTTTTTTCGGATTATCTCCATTATAGGTTATTGCAAACTATTAAGTATAGTTCCCTATGTTATACAATAAATCTGTATTATTTCTCTATTTTATGTATAGTGATTTATATTTATTAATCCCAAACCCCTAATTTATTGCTCCCCCACTCCCTTTCACATTTGGAGACTATAAATTTGTTTTCTATATCTGTGAGTCCATTTTTGTTTTGTATATAGATTGACTTGTATTATTTTTTTGGATCCCACACTTTTGTGATCTCATATGATATTTGTCTGTCTGACTTACCTCACTCGGTGTGATAATCTCTAGGTCCACCCATGTTGCTATAAATGGCATTACTTCATTCTGTATTTGTGGCTGAGTAATATTCCATTGTGTGTGTGTGTATATTTATTTTATATGTATATATCTCCACATCTTCTTAAGCCAACTGTTTGTCGATGACACTTGGGTTGTTTCCATGTTTTGACTATTGTGAATAGTGCTTCTGTGAACATAGGGGTGCATAGGTTTTGAATTATCGTTTCTTTTCCCAGATGTATGCCCAGGCATGGGATTGTTGGATTACATGGCAGCTCTTATTTTTAGTTTTTAAGGAGCCACCGCACTGTTTCTTGTATTGGCTGCACTTTGTCTTTACTATTCTTGATGCCTCTTTTTACATATCGATTTTAGAAGCTGAAGTGTCTCAATTGTTCAAAAATTCTGTTAACCTTCTAATAATGATTAATTTTATATATTACATTATAGAGAAGAGTATTTTTATGCAACAACACAATATATTTGGTCCTTTATTCAGATCTTGTTTTGTATCTCTCAGTGATAGAATTTTCTTCTTCTCTGTGATAGATGTCATATATTTGTAATTATTTCATCAGGTGGAACAGTCTCATCACCCATTCCAACTTTCTAATAACACTTTTGACTTTGAAGGTAGCCTGTGTATCATGAGTTGCCATTCTTTTGAGCCATGTTTTATATGGTTGACTGGTAGAATGTATACCCTGGACAGAGGAGCTTCAGGCTTACTGTCCTAATTGGTGAAGTTTTTGCCTTGGTATGGTGCTAGCTGCCAAAGTCTCTAGGGTAAGGAACCAGAGATTCCAAATACAAATGGTATCAGCTTCTTTCAGTGTGCAGCAGGCCCCTCTTGCCCTGTGTGGTCCCTCTGCCCCCAGCAGGTAGTGTGTGTGCACTCAAGATTGTACCTGCTTGAATTCACTTTGTCTCCACTCTGCAACAACATTTTGGTATACACAGAGGCCCACCTCAGTAAGACCCACTGCAGCCTACCATACCCTTACACCCTGCGAGCCCACTTGTTCTATGCATGTGTGGTAAGTTGCTTCAGTCTTGTCCGACTCTTTGTGGCCCCATGGACTGTAGCCCTCCAGGTTCCTCTGTCCATGAGATTCTCCAGGCAAGAATATAGGAGTGGGTTGCCATGCCCTTCTCCAGGGGACCTTCCCAACTCAAGGATCGAACCCGTGTTTCTTATGTTTTCTGCATTGGCAGGCAGATTGTTTACCACTAGCGCCATCTGGGAACCCCCTGATGTTCTATAGATTATTTAATAAAGCTCTTTTTAGTATGTACCACTCAAACTTGACCTTGGTAGGTCCAGTTTTTTTTTCAGCAACTGTTGAGCCCAAACCTGGACTGTCTTACACAATCCAGCTGTCCATGGTACTTGGCCTTATTGGACTTTTGGCAGTTATCCAGGACCTGGTCTGAACATATGTCAGATATTCAGCAGTCATGGTCTGCCAAACTTTGACATAATAGACTGATTGTTTTTTGTTCTTCCCACTTACTTATTTGAAGCTTAGGCCACAGAATGGCAGTTTGCCAGTAATCATTGTCTTATACTTTCGGTAAACCAAGCTGTGCCTTGTCACTATTTGGGGAGGGTCTCAGAAGTAGAGCCCAGGGAGCCGCAGAGGAGGTTGCTCATCAGAGGGCAGCAGAGTTATCTGGTGCTCTGCTGGTCTTATTCAAGGACCTGGTTCTCTCCACCTGGGCCTCCCATTTGGCATGTCCCTGACTACTGCCTTCTCTTAACAAAGGACATTTCTGGGCGCTGCTTTATGGGAAGATTGCTCTGACATGCCTAAGACAGAACTACAGACTCTGAGAGAAGAGTAATAAAATGCCATGGTAGTTAAGGTGAGCTCAAGTGAAGGTCAATAATAACAATAACAATAGTGACAATAATAATAATAACATGGATGGCTTATTCGTTCTATGCCAGGTACTGTTGTGCTTTATATATGTTAAATCACATAATCCTCAGAAACTACCCTATGAGGTAGGTTTTTTCATTGTTCCCACTATACAGGTCATAAAATTGAGACACAGAGAGGTTAAAAAACTTTCCAAAAGTAACACAGCCAGAAAGTACCAAAGATAGGATTCAAGCTCTAGCCAGCTGGCACCTGTGTTTGTGAATCAAAGCACTGTAGTGCCTCCAGATTTAATTCAAATAGTGAGTATCAGACAGTTTCAGAAAGACACTGGGTCCAGAACCCAGTGTCACACAGCCCACTCTTAGCTGAGTGATCATAGTTGACCTGTCAAATTTCATGGGGTCCTGTGTGGTTTGGGCTCCACCGCACAGCTCCTGTCATTGCCTTTTCAGAGTAACTTAGAGCGGCTTGTGCTCCATTCAGTCAATGGGTCTTCTTCCTTATTTCCTGAGATGTAGAACCTAATGTGATCTACACACATGGGATAGGATTTTGTTCAAATCTGAATAGTTCTACCAGGTATTGGCCTCCTTACTTGATCAACTAAGATCATGGCATCTGGTCCCATCACTTCATGGCAAATAGATGGGGAAACAGTGGCTGACTTGATTTTTCTGGGCTCCAAAATCACTGCAGATGGTAACTGCAGCCATGAAATTAAAGATGCTTACTCCTTGGAAGAAAAGTTATGACCAACCTAGACAGCATATTCAAAAGCAGAGACATTACTTTGTCAACAAAGATGGGGTCCTGTGTGGTTTGGGCTCCACCGCACAGCTCCTGTCATTGCCTTTTCAGAGTAACTTAGAGCGGCTTGTGCTCCATTCAGTCAATGGGTCTTCTTCCTTATTTCCTGAGATGTAGAACCTAATGTGATCTACACACATGGGATAGGATTTTGTTCAAATCTGAATAGTTCTACCAGGTATTGGCCTCCTTACTTGATCAACTAAGATCATGGCATCTGGTCCCATCACTTCATGGCAAATAGATGGGGAAACAGTGGCTGACTTGATTTTTCTGGGCTCCAAAATCACTGCAGATGGTAACTGCAGCCATGAAATTAAAGATGCTTACTCCTTGGAAGAAAAGTTATGACCAACCTAGACAGCATATTCAAAAGCAGAGACATTACTTTGTCAACAAAGGCCTGTCTAGTCAAGGCTATGGTTTTTCCAGTGCTCATGCATGGATGTGAGAACTGGACTATAAAGAAAGCTGAGCAACGAAGAACTCATGCTTTTGAACTGTGGTGTTGGAGAAGACTCTTGAGAGTCCCGTGGACTGCAAGGAGATCCAACCAGTCCATCCTAAAGGAAATCAGTCCTGAATATTCATTGGAAGGCTGAAACTCCAATACTTTGGTCACCTGAGGAGAAGAGCTGACTCATTTGAAAAGACCCTGATTCTGGGAAAGATTGAAGGCAGGAAGAGAAGGGGATGACAGAGGATGAGATGGTTGGATGGCACCACCAACTCCATGGACATGGGTTTGGGTGAACTCTGGGAGTTGGTAAGAGACAGGGAGGCCTGGCGTGCTGTGGTTCATGGGGTCTCAAAGAGTCGGACACGACTGAGCGACTGAACTGAACTGAACTTGGAGTTGAGGACTGGCTGGGCCAGTAGCTTGTCTTCTGGTGTTTGGTTTTCTTCAGCAACCATTCCCCTCCTGAGCAGTTCCCTCGAGCAGGACTGACACCATTTGATGCAGAAGGTGCAGTGCCCAGGCTTGTGATACTTCAGGGCCTACGCAAATATTTTAAAATCAGAAAGTAAAATGAATATAATAATACTATAGTCTGGATTATATTCATATTTATAGTAATGTAGTCACAAATAGAATTCTTAATATTCGGAGAAAGGCCCCTCAAAAGGCAAAAGTGCCATTATGTCCAAAGTCATAGGGCTCCCCCCCCCCAAATGGGATGGAAATCCCAAAAAGAGGGGCCATAGTATACATAGAGGTGATTCACTTTGCTGTACAACAGAAACTAGCACAGCATTGTAAAGCAGCTATACTCCAATAAATATTAACTTTAAAAAGATTACAACTTTAATTTAAAAAGTCATAGGGGCCCTAGTGTGCATTAGTTAGGGGCTTGTGTGTATCAGTTGTGCTTTTGGGCAGCGGGGTTGGATTTGTTGTTAAACGTTTTTGTAAATTAGAGTATAATTGCTTTACAGTGTTGTTAGCTTCTCTGTACAGCAAAGGCATCTCCTCCCTCGTGAGCCTCTCCCGACCCCCATCCCGTCCCTCTAGGTCATCACAGAGCCCCGGGCTAGTTCCCTGTGCTCCACAGCAGCTTCCCACTAGCTGTTTACACAGGGCAGTGTGTATGTCAGTGGCACCCTCCCGGTTCATCCCGCCCTCTCCTCTCCTCTCCCAGAGCCCACATGTCCCTTCTCTATGTCTGTGTCTCTATTCCTGCCCTGCAGATTGGTTCATCTGTACCGTTATTCTAGATTGCATATATATATGTTAATATATTACATTTGTTTTTCTCTTTCTGACTTGCTTCACTCTGTATGACAGACTCTAGATTCATCCACATCACTGTGAATGCCCCAGTTTCACTCTCTTTTATGGCCAGGTAATACTCCATTGTGTATAGGTACCAATTCTTTATTCATTCATCTGTCCATAGACATTTTAGGTTGCTTCCCTGTCCTGGCTATTGAAAATATTACTGCAATATACGTTGGGATGGGTGTATCTTTTTGAATTTTGGTTTTGTCAGGGTATATGTGCAGCAGTGGTATGTGCACAATATATTGCTGAGTCATATGCTAGGTCTGTTTTTAGTTTTTGAGGATTCTTCATACTCTTCTCTGTAGTAGCTGTATGGATTTACATTTCCATCAGTAGTGCAAGAGGCTTTGAGGTAATGATGTTGAGCCTCTTTTCATGTGTGTGTTTGGCCATCTGTATGTCTTCTTTGGAGAAATGTCTGTTTAGCTCTTATGCCTATTTTTTTTTGATTGGACTTTTTTTTATATATTGAGCTGCCTGAGCTGCCTGTATATTTTGGAGATTAAACCCCTGTCAGTTGCTTTGTTTGCAAATAGTTTCTCCTATTCGAGAGCTTGTCTTGTTCATGGTTTCCTATGCTGTGCAAAAGCTTCTATGTTTAGTTAGGTTCCATTTGTATATTTTTGTTTTTATTTTCATTACTCTAGCAGGTGGGTCAGAAAGGGTCTGTTATTTATGTCCAAGAGTGTTCTGCATGTGTTTTCCTCTAAGAACTTTATTGTGTCAGTTATGTTTTGCTGTGTAACAAGTCACTCCCACTTTTATGTCTTTAAATAGCAAGCATGTACTCCCTCCTGGGTTTCTGAGGGTCAGGAAGCTGGGAGTGGCTCAGCTGGGAGGTTGCTGTGGCCCTAGCTCTGTGCAAAGGCTGCTGTGACCTGGAGGCTTAGCCCCAGGAAGCCGCTCCTGGCTCACTCTTGTGGCTGCTGGCGGGTCTCTGTCCCACGCAGGCTGTCGGCCACATACTTCACCACAGTGCCTCTTCATAAGCTGCCTGAGTGTCCTCACAGAGTGAGGAAGCTTCCTCAGAGTGAGTGATCCGAAAGAGAGAGGCCATGATGGAGGCTGTGGTCTCTTTGTTTGTTGTTACTTTTGTTGCGTTTTGCTTACCCCAGCCAGTCATATTTTTCACATATGCTACAGATCTCTTGTGGGTGGGCATAGAGTTCTGCTCATCACAGTTACCAAGGCTGATGGAAATTCCATCTTCACGTGCACTGCCATGATTGCAGAGCCAGGGAAGAGGAAATATTTTGAACCACATGCTGGCTTTTAAAAAGTAGTAGTATTTTTCATGATTTGAAGTAATTAAAGACTCACAGGAAGTTGCCAAAACAGTACTGAATTTTTAATCTTCCGCTGAGAAAGCAGGTACCTCTTCCAAATAGAGAAGTGCTTCTGAAACTCTGTCCCCTGAGCTCTGTTTATAAGCCTCAATCAGCTTCACCATCATGGCATCCAGACCCATCTCTTCATGGCAAATAGATGGGAAAAAAGTGGAAACAGTGACAGATTTTCTTTTCTTGGGCTCCAAAATCACTGTAGCCATGAAATTAAAAGACGCACCTTGGAAGAAAAGCTATAAAAAACCTGGACAACATATTAAAAAGCAGAGATGTTACTTTGCCAACAAAGGTCCATAGAGTCAAAGCTATGGTTTTTCAAGTAGTCACATACAGATGTGAGAGTTGGACCATAAAAAAGGCTGAGCACCGAAGAATTGATGCTTTCAAGCTGTGGTGCTGGAGAAGACTCTTGAGAGTACCTTGGACTGCAGGCAGATCAAACCAGTCAATCCTGAAGGAAGAGCAGACACATTGTAAAAAAACTCTGATTCTGGGAAAAATTGAGGGCAGGAGAAGGGGGCAACAAAGATGGTTGGATGACATCACCGACTCTACAGACCTGAGTTTGAGCAAGCTCCGGGAGACAGGGAAGGAGAGTCAAGTCTGGCATGCCACAGTTCATGGGGTCGCAAAGAGTCAGACATGACTTAGCAACTGAACAGCAACAGCTTCACCAAGTCATACAGTTCCAGATTAAGCTAGCAGCTCTAATCTGAAAAGGACGGGTGGTTAGGGTCTTCCCTGGTGGTTGGGCACTTCCCTGGTGGCTCAGACGGTAAAGAATCTGTCTGCAGGTCTGAAGACCTGGGTTCAATCCCTGAGTTGGGAAGTTCTCCTGGAGAAGGGAATGCCAACCCACTCTAGTATTTTTCCCTGCCGAATCCCATGGACAGAGGAGCCAGGTGAGCACAGTCCTGGGGGTAGCAAAGAGCTGGAAATGACTGAGCAACTAATGCACATGCACAGAGGTTCTAATCTGAAAAGGACAGGAGGTTGAGGCACAAACATTAAAACAGGAACTCTACCTAAAAGTAATCAAGTACCACATATGTAAATGCACTAAAAAGAGTGAGGCAGACACACACCACTGGCTCAAGATCCCCTTTGGGAGTTGATATGTGTTGGGGTGACAGGACTGAGGAGGAACATTAAGGTTTTACTCTCTTTATATAGTTTGAGTATTTCAGGAGAATGTATTTGTGTATTATATATGTGATTAATTTTTTAAGGAAAATACAGTAGTCAAAAAATTTTATTCTTTCTTTGTAATCTACTGCTGTTTTTTAAAATTGATTATGCAGGTAGAGTCACATCCATTAAAACATCTCTCAGATCCATTTGCACCCCTTACTTTGTAAAAACCTATTAGGCATGATCCAACATCTGCCTGGCCATCTCCAAAAATCTGGTGGGGCTTTAGAAGCCCTTGGTCCCTCAGTTTTTCTTTCTGTTTTGGCTTCAGGTGTGGGACACTGGTCAAGACCACTGGTCCATGGCCTAAACTTTAGGCCTTCACCGACTTCAGCGATCGTTGGTTACCCAGACCGCCTCAGCTGTGTGTTTCTGAGAAACCAGGGAACCACGTCTGGGGTCACCTTGCCCTCAGCTCAGATCTCTTTAATCACCGGGCAGAGACAGGTGGGAGTTCGGGGAAATCATTAACACATCACTCGCTGTGGGCGCCAAGACTGTTCCCTCTCCCCAAGAGTGCTCAGCATTCTCTGCTTTGGCTCTAAATGCGACCAAGGTGCAATGAGGGATGGGAGCGAGGCCAGTCCCAGGCGTGGTACCAGAGCTCCTGAGCTGCAGACCAAGGGGAAACACACACCCGGAACACACAGACACACACACCGCACACAGACACACACTGGACATACAGACACACGCCATACACACAGACACACACACCGTACACACTGACACACGCCACACACGCACTCACCATACACACAGACACACACCCCTCACACACACACTGCACACACATACACCGCATACATACACACCATACACACAGACACACATCGCACACAGACACACACTGGACACACAGACACACGCCATACACACAGACACACACACTGTACACACTGACACACGCCACACACGCACTCACCATACACACAGACAGACACCCCTCATATACACACTGCACACACATACACCGCATACATACACACCATACACACAGACACACACCGCACACAGACACACACTGGACACACAGACACACGCCATACACACAGACACACACACTGTACACACTGACACACGCCACACACGCACTCACCATACACACAGACAACACAGACACACACCGCACACAGACACACACCACACACACACACTATACACATAGACACACACCGCAGAGACACCATACACACAGACACACACCCTTCACACACACCGCACACAGACACACACCGCACACAGACACACCATACACACAGACACACCATAGACACACACCACACACACACAGACACACACACTGTACACACAGAGACACACCCTTCACACAGACACACACTGTACACACACCATACACACAGACACACACTGCACACACACACAATATACACACATACACCCTTCACACAGACACACACTGTACACACACTCACCATACACACAGACACACAATACACACACACACCCTTCACACAGACACACACTGTACACACACACACACACCGTACACACCGACACATACCACACACACTGACACACACCACACACACCGACACACACCACACAGACACACACCACACACACAGACACACACCACACACACAGACATGCCATACACACAGACTCACACAATACACACTGACACACACCCTTCACACAGACACACACTGTACACACAAACAGCATACACACAGACACACATGCCATACACACAAACACACAACACACACACACACACCCTTCACACAGACACACACCGCACACACACTCACCATACACACAGACACACATGCCATACACACAGACACACACACCATAGACACACACTGCACACACACAGACATATGCCGTATACACAGACACACACCCTTCACACAGACACACACTGTACACACACACACACCATACACACAGACACACCACACACACTGACACACACTGTACACACAGACACACACTGCCCACATACACACCATACACACAGAAACACACGCAATACACAAAGACCCACACACTTCACACAGACCCACACTGAACACACCGCACGCACACAGACACACACCGCACACACACACACCATACACACAGACACACACGCCATACACACAGACACACATCCTTCACAGACACACACCCTTCACACAGACACACACTACACACACTCATACACACAGACACACACACTGTACACACCGACACACACCACACACACAGACACCCACCATACACACAGACACACATACCATAGACACACATCGCACACACACAGACACACACTCCACACAGACACACACCACACACACAGACACACACACTGTACACACCGACACACACTGACACACACTGTACACACACTCACCATACACACAGACACACACCATACACACAGACACACACACCCTTCACACAGACACACACACCCTTCACACAGACATACATACCATAGACACATACTGCACACACAGATATATACAGACACACACAGACACACACAATACACATAGACACACCCACCATACACACAGACACACAAAATACACACAGACATACATACACATTCCATACACACACACACTGTACACAGAGACAGCCGCACCATATACACAGAGACACACTGTACACACAGATACACATCATACACATACATAGAGACAAACCGTATACAAAGACACACAGAGTAAATTATCAATTTATTTTCCAAAATCTTAGCCAAAAGAAAGTGGTCAGATAGGAAAAGAGCAGATACAGTCAATCTTAGAGCAGCTTCCCCTAATCTTGGAACTCAGAATTTGTGAAGGATCAGAGACTTTGATAACACTCCAGGGCAACTGAGAAGTCTAATTTCGTGCCTCTCTGCTGACCTTTCCACAGTACTCTTCAGGAAAAACACGCTCAAATTCACTGTTTCCTGCTTCTATTTAAGGAAATGCTTTAAAATGTCGAGCTCAGGAAAATCCATTTCTGTTTTGTATGCAGTGTTTGTTAGTGCCTTTTCTCTCTTGTTGGTGTCAGTCTTGCGGAGGCTTGTATAAGTTGTGTATGTTTTCCAGGAATTGGCTTGATGTTTCTATATTGCCTTTGTTGTTCACTGTATTAGTTATTTTATTATTTCCTTCCTTCTATTTGAATTCTTGAATCCACTTTCTTGTTTTCTTTTTTTTGAAACTTGAATTCTTAGATCATCTGTGTTCAATATGTCTTGAATTCTAATGCATTTTTAGGCTGTACATATTCACCAAATTTGTCTTTAGTTGCATCCCCTAAGTTGTGATTGACAGTTCTCTGGATATTTTTATTGGTATTTCATATTTTATATTCACTTTCATTTGAACTCAAGTTCAAACTAAATTTTTTCTTTCTATTTTTGGTTTCTTTATCTTTCTATTGTTGATTACTAATTTGTTTTTGCATTGAGATTAGAGAATATGATAGATGTGATTTTGACCCTGCAAATACCTCATTTCATTATTGCCTATCAGTATCAGTAAGGATTTGTTAATTTATCTTTGTAATTCTTAACATTTTTGTATATGTTTAAGATTATTTTGACAGATACACAAAAGCACATAATTATTATAAATTCTTGAGGGACTACTCTGTTTATTATACAATCTCTCTTAATCCCTGCAGTACTTCTTATGCACTGAATTGTGCCCATCTATTGAAATCCTAACCCGGAGTACTTCAAAATATAACCATCTGGAGGTAGGGCCTTTAAAAAGTAAATTGAGGTAAAATGCGGTTCTATGGGTGGGTCCTAATCTAACAGGACTGGTACCCTTATTAAAGGAGGAGTTTGGGAGGCAGACATGCCATGCACAGAGGAAGACCGTGTGAAATGCAGTGAGAAGATGGTCATCTGCACATCTGAGAGAGAGGTCTCAGGAGAATCCAAGCCTGTGGACTGCTTAATCATGGACTTTTAGCCTCCAGAATTGTGAGACAGTGACTTTCTGCTGTTTGTCACCCAGTCTGTGGTATTTTGTTATGGCAGCTCTGGCAAATTAATGCAGTGCTTTTTATCCTTTATTAATAATGCTGTATTAGCTTCCATTGGAGAAGGAAATGGCAACCCACTCCAGTATTCTTGCCTGGAGAATCCTGTGGACAGAGGAGTCTGGTGGGTTGTTGTCTGTGGGGTCGCACAGAGTCGGACACGACTGAAGTGACTTAGCAGCAGCAGCAGCTTCCATTTGGTTATTATTTATCAGGTATATCATAAAGATTAGTAAGAAAGAATAAATGTGTGGTTATATATAGATACCATGATTATATAGATAGAAAAGCTAACAACATTTTACAAACATTCCTACAACTAGTGTGTTTAACAAGATTTCAGGGTAGAGTCAATATACAAAAATCATTTGCACTTCTGTATACTAGCAAGAGACAATTGGGAAATGGAATTCAAAAAAAATACAAGGGGAGATGAAAATCCAGACAATTGAATATATAAATTGGGAGCCAGTGGATGAGGTTGATTAGAGAAAGAGATTAAATCAGTCAGGAAAGTGGTCCCAGGGTTCAACTGTGGGCATTCCAGCGTTTAGAGGTCAAACAGGAGAAGCAGAGACAGCAAAGGAGACTGAGCAGGTGTTGTCAAGTAGATAAAGAACCAGAGAAGATGGCATTTCAGAAAAGAGAGAGGAGAGGGGGCCAGTTGAGCCCATTGCTTTTGAGAGGCTGTGAGTGATAAAGACAAGAAATGAGCATCTTATTGACAACATGGATAACCTTGTTAATGTTGACTGAAGCCCAATTAGTTTGGGTTCCTGACTGAGCAGGACTAGCACTAGCTACTCCAGGCAACCCTGGCTGAAGGTTTTGTTGTCAAGGACGAATAGGGTCTGGAAGGGGACTGTGGGCTCATGGAAGGTTTTCCTTCCTGCCTGCCATCCTTCCTTTCTTTTTCTCTCCCTCCCTCCCTATATCCACCCTTTCTCCCTCTCTCTTTTCCCCTCCCTCCCTTCCTTCTTCTGTCTTTCCCTCCCTCCTCCTTCTTTCTTGCAGTTGTATGGCTGATTCAGTCCACTTAGATTCTAGAGAGGAATTGATTATTGGAGATGAGGAGGGGAGAATTGTAGAAATAGAGTCCTGGGGAGGAAGAGAAGAGATTGCACCAGGGCCCAAGCAAAGGGGCTGATCTTTGATAGAATCAAGGTCATGGCTCACACTTTAGGCTTAGATACACTAGGCTGGTCTATCTTGTGGGAGCTATTGTATGATTGTTTATCTATTTTTTGCCATTAAATGTGAGAAAAGGTCATTAGCTGACAGTGATAGGGGCATAGCGTGAACGAGATTGCAGGAGAAAGAGAAGTTCTAAGTGTGAACTAGTATTTGGGAAGGGAGGGAAATAAACACACCAGGAAGATATGATCAGATGGATGAGGAATGTTGAGAACCTGTTTGAAATTTATGATTGTGGAATTAAGTGAAACTAGATAATATTCAGCTACGTTCATGCAGGCATGAAGTAGTGGAATGTCTGCACTTTATTAGGGAGGACACTTTGATGGGCAAGTAGGACACGGGAGAGAAAATCCCGGAAGTCAAAGGTAAGGAGGTGACTAACATGTCGTGGAATCCAAGCTGTCTAAGGAGGAAAATGAGCAGACAGGAAGATGGATGTGACAGCCCTATCAGGGCCAATAGAGTGAAGGTTGAAAGAGGCCAGAGTGATGCTGAGAAAGGAGTATTAGAGCTGGTGAGCTCTAGGTGTTGGAGGTAACTGTCAGAGGGTGAGATGCGTGGAATTATTATTTCAGAGGTGATGCCGGTATTTGTGATGACAGGCTCAAGTGTATGATTGTAGGAAAGAGTGACCAAGGTGAGGTGGAAGGAAGTGTCACGGAGATGCACAGTTATTAAGCCACTGCCTCTAAGCTCCAGACTCACCTTATGTACTTTCCCTGGGATGCTAGGGCTGGGACTTTGCAAATCATTTTTTGCTTTGCCAAATAGCTCCCTGTTACCAACAGTTAGAACTGGACATGGAACAACAGACTGGTTCCAAATAGGGAAAGGAGTACGTCAAGGCTGTATATCGTCACCCTGCTTATTTAACTTATATGCAGAGTACATCATGAGAAACGCTGGGCTGGATGAAGCACAGCTGTAATCAAGATTGCTGGGAGAAATATCAATAACCTCAGATATGCAGATGCAGCTGCTGCTAAGTCGCTTCAGTTGTGTCTGACTCTGTGCGACTCCATAGATGGCAGCCCACCAGGCTCCTCCGTCCCTGGGATTCTCCAGACAAGAATACTGGAGTGGGTTGTCATTTTCTTCTCCAATGCATGCATGCATGCTAAGTCACTTCAGTCATGTCCAACTCTATGCAACCCTATGGACAGCAGCCCACCAGGCTCCTCTGTGCACAGAATTCTCTAGAAAAGTATACTTGAGTAGGTTCCCATTTCCTTTTCCGATATGCAGATGACACCGCCCTTAAGGCAGAAAGCAAAGAAGAACTAAAGAGCCTCTTGATGAAAGTGAAAGAGAACAGTGAAAAAGTTAGCTTAAAGCTCAACATTCAGAAAACTAAGATCATGGCATCTGGTCCCATCACTTCATGGCAAATAAATGGGGAAACAGTGGAAACAGTGACAGACTTTATTTTTGGGGGGCTCCAAAACCACTGCAGATGGTGACTGCAGCCATGAAATCAAACGACAGTTACTCCTTGGAAGAAAAGTTATGACCAGCCTAGACAACATATTAAAAAGCAGAGACATTACTTTGCCAACAAACGTCCGTCTAGTCAAGGCTATGGTTTTTCCAGTAGTCATGTGTGGATGTGAGAGTTGGGCTATAAAGAAAGCCGAGTGCTGAAGAATTGATGCTTTTGAATTGTGGTGCTGGAGAAGAGTCTTGAGAGTCCCTTGGACTGCCCAACCAGTCCATCCTAAAGGAGATCAGTCCTGGGTGTTCATTGGAAGGACTGATGTTGAAGCTGAAACTCCAGTACTTTGGCTACCATATGCGAAGAACTGACTCATTGGAAAAGACCCTGATGCTGGGAGGGATTGAAGGCAGGAGGAGAAAGGGACGGTGGAGGATGAGATGGTGGGATGTTATCACCAACTCAATGGACATGAGTTTGAGTAAACTCTGGGAGTTGGTGATGGACAGGGAGGCCTGGCGTGCTGTAGTCCATGGGGGTGCAAAGAGTCTGACACGACTGAGCCACTGAACTGAACATTCTGCCAAGAGAGGAGTCTAGAGAGAGTGAGTAAGGCTGGGGGAGGAATGAGGGGCTTGCTTCTTCTGTTTCCATCACTATCACGGCAACAGTGTTTCTTCGCCCAGGCAGCAATTCCTCCCATAGTAGAGGAGTTCAGTTTGAGTGTTTCCTGCACTTGCAGAGTCGGGTTTATTGAGTGCATCCCAGAGACACCAGCGTCAGCCAAGCAACACTGCTCTTCAGAGACGCGGCTTCAACTCTTGAGGCCCTCCTCTTTGGGCCTAATCCCTTAGATCCTAGCCCCTCCCTGTCTCCACCCTGACCTAGGGATGGTAGTTGCCTCCTGCAGTTGAGGTCTCTGTGATACCTTAGTATTCTCTTGTCTCCTTTCCAGTTTCCTTGTTAAAAATTCTACACTTAGCTAACAACTCGTCTTGCCTAGAGAATCCCAGGGACGGCGAAGCCTGGTGGGCTGCCATCTATGGGGTCACACAGAGTCGGACATGACTGAAGTGGCTTAGCAGCAGCAGCAGCTTCATATTGAATTCTCTCTGTCAAATAATTGGCATGGTTCCCATTTCCTGACCAGACTCTGACTGACACAGGATGTGAGGATGTGAAGGAGCAGAATACTTGGATGTTGATGTCAGCAAGAATGGTGGTAGGAATAAGGGTGGAGACCAAGGCAGTGGTCTCCGGAAGTGAAAGAAGGCAGAAGTGAAAGCAACCAGTGAACGTGAGGGATGGAACACTGCAGGAAGACGGACATCGGGTACTAAAGTCTGCTGGATTGTTTATACTTAAATGTTTAACTTGAGATCTTACTCTCCACGGTTTAGGCTCAAAAGTGTATTTAAAATCCAGCAAATTATTTTCACAGGTCACTTTATTTTTTAAAATTTAAAAAAGAATTATTGAAATATAGTTGATTTACAGTATTGTGTTGATTTCAGGTGTTGTATAAACAAAGTAATTCAGTTATATATATATTATATACACACACACATATAATATGCTGCTGCTGCTAAGTTGCTTCAGTCGTGTCCAACTCTGTGCGACGCCATAGACGGCAGCCCACCAGGCTACCCCGTCCTGGGATTTTCTAGGCAAGAGTACTGGAGTGGGGTGCCATTGCCTTCTCTGCATATATAATATACATTCTTTTAAAGATTCTTTTCCATTATAGATATTACTAGATATTGAGTATAGTTTCCTGTCCTATATAGTAGGTCCTTGTTGTTTGTTTTATATATAATGGTGTGCATATGTTAATCCCAAATTCCTAATTTATTCCTCCCACCCTTTTCCCCTTTGGCTATCATACATTTCTTTTCTATGTTTGTGAGTCTATTTCTGTTTTGTATGTAGGTTCACTTGTAAGATTTTTTAGATTCCACATGTAAGTGATACAATACTTGTCTTTCTGACAGACTTCACTTAATATGATAATCTCTACAGATGACATTATTTCAATCATTTTATGGCCATAGGTGCACTTTAATGACATCTTCTCCTACCTGGTAAAAATTAGGTCAGAGTTTCTCAAAGTATAGTCTGTGGGTTTTCTGTATTAAAACTACCAGAATTCTTGTTAAATATGCAGATTCCTGATCTACACAAGTTAGGGAGACCCAAAACTGAGAGGTGTCCCAAATAGTATGATTTTAATGTTAAAACCAGGATCAGTTCAGTCTCTCAGTCGTGTCCGACTGTTTGCGACCCCATGAATCGCAGCATGCCAGGCCTCCCTGTCCATCACCAACTCCCGGAGTTCACTCAGACTCACGTCCATCGAGTCAGTGATGCCATCCAGCCATCTCATCCTCGGTCGTCCCCTTCTCCTCCTGCCCCCAATCCCTCCCAGCATCAGAGTCTTTTCCAATGAGTCAACTTTTCGCATGAGGTAGCCAAAGTACTGGAGTTTCAGCCTTAGCATCATTCCTTCCAAAGAAATCCCAGGGCTGATCTCCTTCAGAATGGACTGGTTGGATCTCCTTGCAGTCCAAGGGACTCTCAAGAGTCTTCTCCAACACCACAGTTCAAAAGCATCAATTCTTCAGCGCTCAGCCTTCTTCATAGTCCTGGACAAATCGGGGGTGGTCGGTCAGCCTAATGCCAGACCTACTGAATCTAAATCTTAAAGGGCAGGGCTGACGTCTGCCTTTTGAATAAGTGTCTCAGGTGGTTCTTAGGCATACTAACATGAAAATTAACATCCTGGGTATCTCCGGGCCTGACAGTCTAGGTAAACCTCTTTCCTACTGGGCTTCACACTGCCTCCTATTGGGTGGCATTCTCTGATCAAGGAAGAGTGTCTCACTTTCTTGTCATGGCATGTTATGGAAATCCTGGCTGGAAATCACTCCAACTGCTGATAGTACGATCTTGAGCATATAAAAAGTGAATCACACTTCTTTTGATTTCTTTTTTTGGTCCTTATAAAAGATATACCACCATTGATTTTTCATGGTAATGTGGGCAGGTCATGTGTAGTAGAAGCCTGTCCCTCCTAGAGTGTCCCTGGCACATATCCAGTGTTAGTCAGCTCAGGCTGCCATTGTGAAATACTATAGCCGGGTAGTTTTAAACGACAGAAATAACAGAGCAACATACAAAAATCAATTGCATTTCTACTGGTAGCAGTGAAAATATGGAAGCTGAAATTAAAAACCACTTATAGATACTATTTACAGTTGCTACAAAGAAAATACTTAGGTGTACACTTAAAGTGAAGTTGCTCAGTCATGTCCGACTCTTTGCAACTGGTGGACTGTAGCCCACCAAGCTCCTCCGTCCATGCGATTCTCCAGGCAAGAATACTGGAGTGGGTTGCCATTTCCTTCTCCAGGGGATCTTCCTGACCCAGGGATCGAACCCAGGTCTCCCACATTGCAGGCAGACGCTTTAACCTCTGCACCACCAGGGAAGCATGGACATCACCAGATGGTCAACACTGAAATCAGATTGATTATATTCTATGCAGCCAAAGATGGAGAAGCTATATACAGCCAACAAAAACAAGACCAGGAGCTGACTGTGGCTCAGACCATGAACTCCTTATTACCAAATTCAGACTCAAATTGAAGAAAGTAGGGAAAACCGCTAGACCATTCAGGTATGACCTAAATCAAATCCCTTATGATTATACAGTGGAAGTGAGAAATAGATTTAAGGGCCTAGATCTGATAGATAGAGTGCCTGATGAACTATGGAATGAGGTTCGTGACATTGTACGGGAGACAGGGATCAAGACCATCCCCATGGAAAAGAAATGCAAAAAAGCAAAATGGCTGTCTGGGGAGGCCTTACAAATAGCTGTGAAAAGAAGAGAAGCAAAAAGCAAAGGAGACAAGGAAAGATATAAGCACCTGAATGCAGAGTTCCAAAGAATAGCAAGAAGAGATAAGAAAGCCTTCTTCAGCAATCAATGCAAAGAAATAGAGGAAAACAACAGAATGGGAAAGACTAGAGATCTCTTCAAGAAAATTAGAGATACCAAGGGAACATTTCATGCAAGGATGGGCT
>SJYT01081780.1:8910-28382 GCA_006410635.1 Cephalophus harveyi
GGAACTGCTAAACATGTGTTGGAACATACTTGGAGATGTTATTTCAGTTTGGCAAAGTTTGGGGGATGAATTAGTGGCAGTTCATAAGCATAAATCTGTATAATTTTTATAGGGACATAGTTCTATCAAAAATATGTAGTATATTCTTTTTTTTCTGTGAAGCTATCACTAATTCATCCCAAAACTATATAAAGAGAAAGAACTATAGTTACTCAAGCCTACATAGCTCAACTCTGATGATTCCATAACCAGAGTATTGTCAATACTGAATATTGATTTAATTGAAAATATGGATATAACTAAACTGGCAAGATAGGATAAGAAAAGTGTTCTGTGTATGTGTTGGAGGAGGGAATCTAAGTGAGCCTATTTTTGATCGTCCATGTTAGAATATGAATAAAAAACATCTAAAATTGAAAACTCAAGAAAAAGCACTTAAAACAACAGAAAAGCTGACAGGGGTTGTCTAAGAAAAGGAGGAACAGGAATAGAGAGAAATGGGATGGAAAATTCCCATTTTTATCATAAGCTCAGTAGTGTCATTTGCTTTTTAAAGCTAGCATTACTATGACTTAGAATAAAAATTGAAAGAAAGAAAAATTGGAAAGAATCCTAATATTTGTTAATAAATTTTAAAAGTTTCATACATTAGGAGAGACACCACTTGTAAAAAAATAAGGTAGCTATATGGGAAAACGTAGAAGTGTCCAAAATACACTGAAAAATGAAAAATGCTAGTTGCAAAAAGATGGTATTATCTGATTTTCACGCCACAGCAACATTAATAATAAATCATGTAGATAATAAAGCAAATCAGAGGTTTCATAACCAAACTATTAATGATTTGAGGATGGGGGGAAGAAATTTCACTTTTCCATATTATATATTCAGCAATGTTTGAGTTTTGCATTAGGAAAATGTTTTGTTTCTGGTTTTAAATATATTAAGCAAGCAGATATTTCTCGTATCTATTATGTCCTTTTCATTCCTAATACCCCTGCCCTGAAAGCCAGTAAGTGGCTTATAGGCAGGCCCAGAGTAAAGTTCCAAACTCCTTAGGATGGCATTTAAAGCTCTTCTAGGGAGGGCTTCCCAGGTGACGCTAGTGGTAAAGAATCCACCTGCCAATGCAGGAGATGCAAGGGCTGCAGGTTTGATCCCTCCTGGAGGAGGAAATGGCAACCTGCTCCAGTATTCTCGCCTGGAAATGGACAGAAGAGCCTGGTGGGCTACAGTCCATGAGCCTGCAGAGTTGAATGTGACTGAGCATCCAACAGGAAGGACCTCTGCTGGGATGTCCAGCCACGGGCTTTGGCCACTTTCTGACTTGAGCTATGGGGATGCATTCTTGTGCTGTCTTGCTCTTGCCCTGGAGACCTGTTTCTGTACCACTGTCCATCCATCAGCCTCCATCAGCCTCCAGCACAGTCTAGGCGTCTCTTGACTGCCTCAGGGAAGCCTCCTCTTCACTCTGAGCTGGGTTGGGGTCCCTGACAGTGACTTATGCCTGATTTACCAGAGGACTTAACACACTAAACAAAAATGATTATCTTCTGTGCCAACCTCCTGTCAACTAAACTATTAACTCCAAGAAAAACTGAGGCCGTGTTTTATTCATGTCTTCATCCTCAGAACCTAGTGTAGTGTCTGGCATCTAATAAACATTCAGTACATGTTCAAGCTAATTGAATAATTCAGGCACAAGTTACTGAGAATCTGTTATATGTCCACTTGGGTTAAACATCACTATTAATCTCTACTTTAAGGGCCAGGATGTTTTGAAAACTGTCTGTGCACTGGCATTCTAGGTTGTGGGGAAATGGAAAGGAAGTAGGTACCACTGTCTTCACACCAATCTTCCTGCGAACAAAGCAGCAATTGCATGCCAACTGTGGAGATGGTGTGAGCAGGCATCTGTGATTGCAAATGGCAGCGCTCACTGTTCTTTGCCTGTCACTTTCCTGGGTCTGAAATCTTCTCTTCATGGCATCTTTGCCACCCAGATGTGACATGCTTCAGAAGGCTAGCTTATCTATTCATTGAGTGATATTGTAACCATTTGTGAATCCATTCAGTGGCAATCTGACTCACCACTGCTAGGCCTAACTTCTCCTGATGGTTTTGAGGATACAACTGATGTTCTTCCTTAAATCCAGGTAGATTCCATCTATAACCATAATTCCTTGAGTCCCATTAGCAGTAATAACCCAGATTTCACTGATTCTCATGCCTACCTTGACAGGCTACTGAGTGTGCCCCGTATGCTATGTAGCATTTGGAATCTTCCAGTGGTCTAAAGCATTTGGAATCTTCCGGTGGTCTAAAGCACTCACTCCTCGAGCTCTATTCTGGCTCCCTCTCTAACACACATCTCCCTCCAGACCTACATTCTCCAGACAGACAGGCTCCGGAGGCCACGTGGACCCCTTCACTGTCATGTGGCTAGAGGTGCCCCAGATCAAGGCTGCTTGGGCTGCAATGTCATAGAGGTTTTACTAAAATCACTCATTTTGCTTTCCCTGTTCTTCTAACTCCCCATCTACAAGTAAATCTGGGTCCTTCTCACCTTGAGATAAATTTACTCCCAAGAGGATCTATATCCAACATATATCCAGGATCCAACCACTTCTCCCCACCCTCACTTGCTCCCATCTGGTGCAAGTCACCACCTCTCTCATTAGATTCCTAACATCCCAACTGGTCTCCCTGCACTGACCTTACCCCTCCAGCTTATTCTCAACACACCAGCCCCGTGTTCCTGTTAAAATCTAAGAACCTCCAACGGCTCCCTTCCCACTCTGCACAAAAGCCGATTTCCTCTCCTGTGATCCTACCAACCTCCCTTTCTTCTTCCTTTCTCCCTTTCTTCTATCTTCTCCCTTTCTCGCTCTCTCACAGACATGCTGAGTCGGTCTCATTTGTTACACATCTACTGCTAGAATCATCTCCTAGAACTTCATAACCTCAAAGATATAAATATCAAATACTTTAGATTTTGGATTTTTAAAATATTTTAGCTTCTTGATAAAAATAGAATGTATTCCATCAGTAAAATAAGTAAGTACTAGGTTTTAAATAATGGATTAAAAAGCTAGTGGTAAAGAATCCACCTGCCAATGCAGGAGATGCAAGGGCTGCAGGTTTGATCCCTCCTGGAGGAGGAAATGGCAACCTGCTCCAGTATTCTCGCCTGGAAATGGACAGAAGAGCCTGGTGGGCTACAGTCCATGAGCCTGCAGAGTTGAATGTGACTGAGCATCCAACAGGAAGGACCTCTGCTGGGATGTCCAGCCACGGGCTTTGGCCACTTTCTGACTTGAGCTATGGGGATGCATTCTTGTGCTGTCTTGCTCTTGCCCTGGAGACCTGTTTCTGTACCACTGTCCATCCATCAGCCTCCATCAGCCTCCAGCACAGTCTAGGCGTCTCTTGACTGCCTCAGGGAAGCCTCCTCTTCACTCTGAGCTGGGTTGGGGTCCCTGACAGTGACTTATGCCTGATTTACCAGAGGACTTAACACACTAAACAAAAATGATTATCTTCTGTGCCAACCTCCTGTCAACTAAACTATTAACTCCAAGAAAAACTGAGGCCGTGTTTTATTCATGTCTTCATCCTCAGAACCTAGTGTAGTGTCTGGCATCTAATAAACATTCAGTACATGTTCAAGCTAATTGAATAATTCAGGCACAAGTTACTGAGAATCTGTTATATGTCCACTTGGGTTAAACATCACTATTAATCTCTACTTTAAGGGCCAGGATGTTTTGAAAACTGTCTGTGCACTGGCATTCTAGGTTGTGGGGAAATGGAAAGGAAGTAGGTACCACTGTCTTCACACCAATCTTCCTGCGAACAAAGCAGCAATTGCATGCCAACTGTGGAGATGGTGTGAGCAGGCATCTGTGATTGCAAATGGCAGCGCTCACTGTTCTTTGCCTGTCACTTTCCTGGGTCTGAAATCTTCTCTTCATGGCATCTTTGCCACCCAGATGTGACATGCTTCAGAAGGCTAGCTTATCTATTCATTGAGTGATATTGTAACCATTTGTGAATCCATTCAGTGGCAATCTGACTCACCACTGCTAGGCCTAACTTCTCCTGATGGTTTTGAGGATACAACTGATGTTCTTCCTTAAATCCAGGTAGATTCCATCTATAACCATAATTCCTTGAGTCCCATTAGCAGTAATAACCCAGATTTCACTGATTCTCATGCCTACCTTGACAGGCTACTGAGTGTGCCCCGTATGCTATGTAGCATTTGGAATCTTCCAGTGGTCTAAAGCATTTGGAATCTTCCGGTGGTCTAAAGCACTCACTCCTCGAGCTCTATTCTGGCTCCCTCTCTAACACACATCTCCCTCCAGACCTACATTCTCCAGACAGACAGGCTCCGGAGGCCACGTGGACCCCTTCACTGTCATGTGGCTAGAGGTGCCCCAGATCAAGGCTGCTTGGGCTGCAATGTCATAGAGGTTTTACTAAAATCACTCATTTTGCTTTCCCTGTTCTTCTAACTCCCCATCTACAAGTAAATCTGGGTCCTTCTCACCTTGAGATAAATTTACTCCCAAGAGGATCTATATCCAACATATATCCAGGATCCAACCACTTCTCCCCACCCTCACTTGCTCCCATCTGGTGCAAGTCACCACCTCTCTCATTAGATTCCTAACATCCCAACTGGTCTCCCTGCACTGACCTTACCCCTCCAGCTTATTCTCAACACACCAGCCCCGTGTTCCTGTTAAAATCTAAGAACCTCCAACGGCTCCCTTCCCACTCTGCACAAAAGCCGATTTCCTCTCCTGTGATCCTACCAACCTCCCTTTCTTCTTCCTTTCTCCCTTTCTTCTATCTTCTCCCTTTCTCGCTCTCTCACAGACATGCTGAGTCGGTCTCATTTGTTACACATCTACTGCTAGAATCATCTCCTAGAACTTCATAACCTCAAAGATATAAATATCAAATACTTTAGATTTTGGATTTTTAAAATATTATAGCTTCTTGATAAAAATAGAATGTATTCCATCAGTAAAATAAGTAAGTACTAGGTTTTAAATAATGGATTAAAATGAATACATAAAGGTGGCTCAGCTGATAAAGAATCCGCCTACATGCAGGAGACCTGGGTTCAGTCCCTGGGTTGGGATGATCCCCTGGAGAAGGGAAAGACTACCCACTCCAATATTCTGGTCTGGAGAATTCCATAGATTGTATATCCATAGGGTTGCAAAGAGTCAGACACGCCTGAAATGTTTTCATTTTAAACTGGAAAAAATTTTTCATTTTCATTTCAAACTGGAAAAAAATTTTAAACTGTTTTCAGAATTGTTATTATTGGTGATAGTCTTGGTATTCCTATTCTGAGATGGTTGTATATATATTATAAAGTAAGAAAAAAATAGAAATTATCCTTGTGTAATTGAGAATCAGTTATTTTTGGCATTAAGTAAAAGAAGATATACATAAAAGATTCATGGGGTAATGTAAAAGCACTGTAGTCCTGAAAGTGAATTACAAGTATCAATATGAGCTAATGATATATTTTATCTTTAAAATAAAAATCCTATTGGCTGCCTCTGTCCACTGAAAATAACTAATCCAGTAGCCAAGAGCATCCCTATTACTCAAATTGTCTTTAAATATCATTTTCCAATAAAGGGTGCAAGATTTTTTGGAGATAAAGGCTCATTCCAGGCCTAGAACTGAAAAATACAAAATGAGCCCAGAATATCTTTCCATAACAGGTAACTCTGAATCTATCAATGACCATTGGGGTCATAGCAAAAGGTGTCAGGGGCCATCTTAAGTAAGGAAAATAAGTGCAGTGAATTCCAATGTATCAAGTATGAAATCAATGACTTTGAAATTATACTAAAAGAAGAAAAATCTTACTGGCCACTTTTGGAAGGTGCTAGGGAGAAAACTGGAGAAGGTAATGGCACCCCACTCCAGTACTCTTGCCTGGAAAATCCCATGGACGGAGGAGCCTGGTAGGCTGCAGTCCATGGGGTCGCGAAGAGTCGGACACGACTGAGCGACTTCCCTTTCACTTTTCACTTTCATGCATTGGAGAAGGAAATGGCAGCCCACTCCAGTGTTCTTGCCTGGAGAATCCCAGGGATGAGGGAATCTGGTGGGCTTCCATTTATGGGGTCGCACAAAGTCGGACACGACTGAAGCGACTTAGCAGCAGCAGCAGCAGGGAGAAAACTCATTGCTCGGAAAACTGATAAAAAAGGAAAACTACTTAAGCATTTATCTGTACCTTTCTATAAGAACTGTACCTTAGGAAAATGAAATAATTAATGAGAGGACATTAGTTTTCATGGAACTGTTTTAGTTCATAAATAAAGTATAATAGAACTGGAATATCTTCATTGTGCAACTCTGAATGAATTTATAAATCTAGTCAATAATAATCATGAAAAGGACAACCAGAAATTAAGTACAGCCCAAGGGAAAAACACAGCACTTAGTGTTGACCAAAAGAAAAAAAAAATATGAATCTAGATCTAATCAAGCATCTAATTCCCACTACCAATTTACATGAGATTCAGGAGATCAAAGACAATGTTAAATGAACCACAGAGATGCAATAAGCAAAAGACTGAAAATTTAGAAAACTCAAAGGAAAAAAATACAGTTTTTTCAAGGAAATTTTAAGGAAAAGACAGATAACATACAGATAAAAGGGGACTTGAGAGACACATGAACCGATTGCTATGTAAGAACTTTATTTGGATTCCAATTCAAACAAGTAAGCTGTTTAAAGATTTTTAACATAATTGGGATAATGTGAACACTGTAATTGATGATAATGAGGAATTGTTAAAATTTTTATGTGAAAATGGTATTATGACTTTACCTTTGAAGAGAGTACTTATTTTTCGAGAGATACACTCTGAAGTATTAGCAGATGAAAGTACATGATATGTGGGATTTGCTTCTAAATAATCCAGAGTACATACTGTGGGTAGAGATGTAGGTGAAATACAGTGACAAGCTACCAGTTGATAACTGTTGAAGCTGAGTGACAGGTATTCTGAAGTACAGTTTACCATTCTTTCTACTTTTTGACATGTTTGAAATTTTCCATGAAAAAAAAGTTTTTAAAAAATAGATAAGTACATGTTATCAAAAAGAATGATCCATTCTCAAGAGATAATTGTACATCCACATTCATAACAGCATTGTTTCCAATAGTCAAAAGGTGGTGGAAGCAATCAAATATCCAACTGTGGATAAATACATAAACAAAATATGGTGTATACATTTTGTTCTTTTTGTTCTTGTTGTTCAGAAGCTCAGTCATCTCTGACTCTTTACAACCCCATGGCCTGCAGCATGCCTGGCTACCCTGTCCTCCACCATGTCCCGGAACTTGTTCAAACTCATGTCCATTGAGTTGATGACGCCATTCAACCATCTTGTCCTCTGTCATCCCCTTTTCCTCCTGCCTTCAATTTTTCCCAGGGTCTTTTCTAATGAGCCAGCTGTTCATATCAGGTGGCCAGAGTATTTGAGCTTCAGCTTCAGCATCAGTCCTTCCAATGAATATTCAGGATTTCCTTTAGGATTGACTGGTTGGATCTCCTTGCAGTCCAAGGGACTCTCCATCATTTTTTTAGTGCTCAGCTTTCTTTATGGTTCAACTGGCACATCCATACATGACCACTGAAAAAATCATAACTTTGAATATATGGAACTTTGTTGGCAAAGTAATGTTTCTGCTTTTTAATATGCTGTCAAGGTTGGTCATAGCTTTTCTTCCAAGGAGCAATTGTCTTTTAATTTCATGGCTGTAGTCACCATTTGCAGTGATTTGGGGACCAAAAAATAAAGTCTTTCATTGTTTTCATTGTTTCCCCATCTATTTGCCATGAAGTGATGGGACCAGATGCCATGATCTTGTTTTTTGAATGTTGAGTTTTAAGTCAACTTTTTCACTCTTCTCTTTCACCTTCATCAAGAGGCTCTTTAGTTCCTCTTTGCTTTCTGCCATAAGGGTGATGTCATCTGCACATCTGAGGTTACTGATGTTTCTCCCAGCAGTCTTGATTCCAGCTTGTGCTTCATCCAGCTCAGCATTTCGCATGATGTAATCTGCATAAAAATTAAATAAGCAGGGTGACAATATACAGCCTTGATGTACTCCTTTCCCAATTTTTAACCAGTCTGTTGTTCCATGTCTGGTTCCAACTGTTGCTTCTTAACCTGCATACAGATTGCTCAGGAGGCAGGTCAGATGGTCTGGTATTCCCATCTCTTTAAGAACTTTTCACAGTTTGTTGTGATCCACACAGTCAAAGGCTTTGGTGTAGTCAATAAAGCAGAAGGAGATGTTTTTCTGGAATTCTCTTGCTTTTTCTATGATCCAACAGATGTTGGCAATTTGATATCTGGTTCCTCTACCTTTTCTAAATCCTTCTTGAACATTTGGAAGTTCATGGTTCATGTACTCTTGAAGCATGGCTTGGAGAATTTTGAGCATTTCTTTGCTAGCATGTGAGATGAGTGCAATTGTGCAGTAGTTTGAACATTCTTTGGCATTGCCCTTCTTTGGGATTGGAATTAAAACTGACCTTTTCCAGTTCTGTGGCCACTGGTGAGTTTTCCAAATTTGTTGACATATTGAGTGCAGCACTTTCACAACATCATCTTTTAGGATTTGAAATAGCTCAGCTGAAATTCCATCACCTCCACTAGCTTTGTTCATAGTGATGCTTCCTAAGGCCCGCTTAACTTCCCATTCCAGGATGTCTGGCTCTAGGTGAGTGATCACACCATTGTGGTTATCTGGGTCTTCATGAAGGTCTTTCTTATATAGTTCTTCTGTGTATTCTTGTCACCTCTGCTTAATATCTTCTGCTTCTGATAGGTCCATACTGTTTCTGTCCATTATTGTGCCCATTTTTGCATGAAATGTTCCCGGTATCTCTAATTTTCTTGAAGTGATCTCTAGTCTTTCCCATTACATTTTCCCCTCTATTTCTTTGTATTGATCACTTAGGAAGGCTTCATCTTTCTTTGCTATTCTTTGAAACTCTGCATTCAGATGGGTATACGGTATATACATACAATGGAATATTATTCAGCCTCAAAAAGGAAGGAAATTCCAATATACGCTACAATTTGGATGGATATTGAGGACAAATCCTAAATGAAACAAACCAGTTACAAAAATACCAACATTGTACGATTTCAATTACATAAGATATCTGGAGTGATCAAGTTTATAGAGATTAAAAGTATAATTGTGGTTGGCAGGGGCTGGGATAGGGGAGATAGAGTTGTTTAAGAGGTCTAGAGTTTCAGTTTTGTCTGATTAAAAAGTTCTGGAGATTGATTTCATAACAATGTGAATATACTTAACACTACTAATCTGTATGCTTAAAAATAGATGGCATTTTGTGTGCATTTTACCATAATTAAAAGTAAAATGTTTGTTGAAAAAAATGAATATGCACCCCAGTGTTCATCACAGCTTCCAATTATGGAAGCAACCTAAGTGCCCATCTACAGAAGACTAGATAAAGAAGAGGTGGTACATTTAAACAATGGAATACTACTCAGCCATAAAAAAGAATGACATTTTGCCATTTATAGCAACATGGATGGATTTGAAAGGCATTATGCTAAATAAGTCAAACAGAGAAAGACAAATACTGTATGATATCACTTATATGTGGAATATAAAAAATACAACACAGTAGTAAATACAGCAAAAAAGAAACACACTCACAGATATAGAAAACAAACTAGTGGTTACCACCAGTGGGGAAGGAGAAAGGGAGAAGGGAAATATAGGGGTAGGGGATAAAACATACAGACTCTCATGTATAAAATAAGCCCCAAGAGTATATTATACAACACAGGGAATTTAGCCAATATTTTATAATAACTATGAACAGAGTTCAGTTCAGTTCATTTCAGTCGCTCAGTCTTGATCGACTCTTTGCAACCCCATGGACTACAGCACGCCAGGCCTCCCTGTCCATCACAACTCCCAGAGTTTGCTCAAACTCATGTCCATTGAGTTGGTGATGCCATCCAACCATCTCATCCTCTGTCATCCACTTCTCCCACCTTCAGTCTTTCCCAGCATCAGGGTCTTTTCCAATGAGTCAGTTCTTTGCATCAGGTGGCCAAAGTATTGGAGTTTCAGCTTAAACATCAGTCCTTCCGATGAGTATTCAGGACTGATTTCTTTTAGGATGGACTGGTTGGATCTCCTTGCTGTCCAAGGGACTCTCAAGAGTCTTCTCCAACACCACAGTTCAAAATCATCAAGTCTTCAGCACTTAGCTTTCTTTATAGTCCAACTCTCACATCCATACATGACTACTGGAAAAACCATAGCCTTGACTAGACGGACCTTTGTTGGCAAAGTCATGTCTCTGGTTTTTAATATACTATCTAGGTTGGTCATAACTTTCCTTCCAAGGAGTAAGTGTCTTTAATTTCATGGCTGCAATCACCATCCGCAGTGATTTTGAAGCCCCAGAAAATAAAGTCTCTTACTGTTTTCACTGTTTCTCCATCTATTTGCCATGAAGTGATGGGACCAGATGCTATGATCTTCATTTTCTGAATGTTGAGCTTTAAGCCAACTTTTTCACTCTTCTCTTTCACTTTCATCAAGATGCTCTTTAGTTCTTCACTTTCTGCCTTAAAGGTGGTGTCGTCTGCATATCTGAGGTTATTGATATTTCTCCCGGCAATCTTGATTCCAGCTTCTGCTTCTTCCAGCCCAGCATTTCTCATGATGTACTCTGCATATAAGTTAAATAAGCAGGGTGACAATATACAGGTTTGACGTACTCCTTTTCCTATTTGGAACTAGTCTGTTTTTCCATGTCCAGTTCTAACTTGCTTCCTGACTGAACAGAGTATAACCTTTAAAAATGGTGAATCTCACTATGTTGTGCACCTGTAACTTATATTGTATATCTACTATACCTCAGTTGAAAAAATAAATCTATAGCATAAAAGTTCTGAGAGAGTAGTCCTGATAAAAATGAAATTCTATAACTAAGACAGTCTTAGATTCACAGAAGAAAGAAACTTAGATGGAATTTGGGTGTCTAAGAAGGGGACAAATATTGGAAGCCTATGGAAAAGCAATTGAGTTATAGGGGAAAGCATGGTACAGGAAGTCTGTGTCCCAAGAACACCTTAGAGTCTGAGAGACCTGTACCGGTGAGTATGGAAACCAGAGTGAAGGAGTGATGTATGTGGAGCCATGTTGCCTCACTGGTGGTGATGCCACAGTGCCTGGAGGGCGGGTCAGCACAGCTTGCTCTCCTGGGGTCCACACCAGTCAGCTGTGGACTGGTGGTTCCCGACCCAGCATCATGCCTTGATTCTTTTCCCAACCTCTTGCTGTCACCTGTAAGTCTCCCTGGAAATGGTAGACTAGATTAAGATAGGAAAGATAGGAAGTTAAAAATTGCCTTTAAAGTTGCTGGCTTAACTTTAACATCTTAACTTGTTACATGAGCTTTGACACTGAAATTTCTCCCAAAAGTTGATAAATAAGCTTTTATGCATAAATATTTTTAAAAACATTGAGTATTCTGTTAAAATATAATAAAGTGTTAAGGCCAAGAAAAGGGTACTTTATATAATTGAAAAAAAAGGAGACTTCTATTATACAATATCCATTAACATTTTTTAAGGCTGCTATGTAGAAAACTTTTATACAATGTAATTAAAAGGAAAAAATAATGCAGATTAAGCATTAGGACTAAAAAGGGTGTCAGCACTGCTTGCAGAAGCATCATGGTGTACTCTGTGTTCAGAACAAGTGTTTAGAACTAGTGAACAAATATGCATTCAAAGGGGTTTGGTGGCTGAGAAAAATTGAAAATGGATTCTGAATTATTTCTCTTCTAGGTCATCTCTTCCAGGTCCCTAATGAAGTTACATAGTGCAACTAAAATAGCAATTTTAGTTGCATGACTGAAAGGTTGTTTTGTCTTTTTAAGTGTACCTTTGCTGCTACAGCAGTTGATTGGACTGACAAAGAAAGGGTTGACTAAGGAATATTGAGAAAATGATGAAAGCATTTAAAATAATAGATAATGACTGAAAAGTTTTAAGGGGACTATAGCGTCAGTCCATCTAGTCAAGGCTATGGTTTTTCCAGTGGTCATGTATGGATGTGAGAGTTGGACTGTGAAGAAGGCTGAGTGCCAAAGAATTGATGCTTTTGAACTGTGGTGTTGGAGAAGACTCTTGAGAGTCCCTTGGACTGCAAGGAGATCCAACCAGTCCATTCTGAAGGAGATCAGCCCTGGGATTTCTTTGGAAGGAGTGATGCTAAAGCTGAAACTGCAATACTTTGGCCACCTCATGCGAAGAGTTGACTCATTGGAAAAGACTCTGATGCTGGGAGGGATTGGGGGCAGGAGGAGAAGGGGACGACAGAAGATAAGATGGCTGGATGGCATCACTGACTCATGATGTACAAGAGTTTGAGTAAACTCTGGGAGTTGGTGATGGACAGGGAGGCCTGGCGTGCTGTGATTCATGGGGTCACAAAGAGTCGGACACAACTGAGCGACTGAACTGAACTGAACTGATAGCTGCATATCTTTAATATATTTTTAATGGAATGTTTTTAATATCGTCAGTTATTCACATGTAGTCAAAATGTCTACCCCGATGTTATTTTACTGTCAATGCCAGACTGTAGGAGGATACAGAATGGTTTAGGCCAGTGAGGAATCTACATGGGGGAAACCTCACAGGGCAGAGGCAGAGGGTGGGGCCAAAGACAGGGACCAGTCATAATGACCACAGCAGCCTAAGAAAGAGGAACAGATCCTTTGAATGCAGGTGACCGCCAAGCAAAGAATCTGGAGCCACTTTAACTGCTCTTTCTTTTTATTTTCATGGCACCCTCGGTAAACCTCAAACATTGCCCTAATGGACGTAAGATCACAGTTATTGGCTCATACTAATCCATTGTCTCCTGAAGACTATAAGTTAAGACTTGCTGCTTTAAATTATTCAACATTTTAATCCTAGTCCTCAACAGAGATATGTAGGAGGTATTTAATAATTGCTTCTAGTATATCTAATTAAAATATTGAATGTCTATCTTCCAAATCTATGTTCTTTGTCCTAATTTTTATTGGGGACTCCAGGCTCATGTTTCCAATTAGGTGTTGGATGGCACTCCCTGCCTGCCCCACTGGTACTTCAAACAAATCCAAACTCAAATTCACCATCTTTCCCTTCCCACCCACAAAAACTAATTCTTCCACCCATTCTTCCTATTCCTCTCCTTAAGTAAATCTTAAAGATTTAAGCAGGCAGAGTTTAAACAAGCTAATGAGCACCGATGAAAGAAATGTATTTTTCTAGCCCTCTATCTAAACAAATTGACAATATGGAAACAAAGGAGACTCAGAAACATTGCTAAGAAAATGGGATATGTGGATTTCTCTCCCGGGTTTTCTTCCTTTAGGGACCTGCCCCGTCTCCACCCATGAGGTTTTGTTGGGACTGTCAATCACATCTTGATCATACTGGTGAGGCAGCCTTACTCTAGGGACATGGCACGTGGAGCTAGGGCACACAGATAGGCAGCTGAAGCCAAGTCATTCAATAACCCAAGCATTTCTCAAATTCCTGGAACTGGCCCGGGTACTGCTCTTCCCAACATCTGGGGCTACCCTCCTTCCACTAAGTCTATGCGCCCTCACCCCAGTATCTTTTCAATAAACCCTTTTTACTTGCTTCAGCATCTATTCCTACAACCAAAAATCAAAGAATCTCAATACAAAGGAGAACAGAAGCATACTCAAATATAGTCTCTGATCTTTTAAGTTGTTTTCAAAGTGGCTAGAGAAAAGATAGGTATGAAAGTTTTATGATGAAATTCAGGAAAGGAATAATAGGTTTAACAAAGAGTGGAAGAAAGAGAATTCTGCCTGAATTTCTCTCTCTCTCTCTCTCATGTGCAGGCGCACGCGTGCACACACACACACACACACACACACCCATATACACAAACACAAACAATCTGAAAGAGAAAGGAAGGAAGAAACATCTATAAAAAACACTGTGAACGTCAAAGAGTACTGGGGAAGTCCTTATTTTTAGAAAGCATGTACAAAATGGAAGAAGGGCTTAGAATCAAGGCCAAATGCAGAAGATGCTGCATGAATAGGCTCTCAAAGCTCAGGTCAAAGTAAATCTTGTAGAAAATGCTGATATTTCCAGTTGTGCTTGGAAGGTGGGAAAAGAGAATTTGAAGAGGAAAAAAATGAACATTTATTGAGCAGTTACTGTGAGTCTCTGTTCTAGGTACTTTACATAGACTGACTCATTTCTTTAACAACAACAACAAAAAAAAGGCAGGTGGTTAGGGATATATGGGGAAATTAGTGTAACCCTGGACGGAGGAGCCTGGTGGGCTGCAGTCCATGGGGTCGCTGAGTCGGACACGACTGAGCGACTTCACTTTCACTTCTCACTTTCATGCATTGGAGAAGGAAATGGCAACCCACTCCAGTGTTCTTGCCTGGAGAATCCCAGGGACAGGGGAGCCTGGTGGGCTACCGTCTATGGGGTCACACAGAGTCGGACACGACTGAAGTGACTTAGCAGCAGCAGTGTAACCCTAATAGAGTTTTCTTCCTCTAAACTAGGGGCATTTGTCTGTATCCTGACACAGGCTGAGTAAACAAATATAAATGAAGGCCATTCACCATATGTCTAAATATTTAAAAGTTGTATGACAAGCTTGGCTCAGGCCCAGCACAGGTTTCCACCTGGTGGTCCATTACCATCCTGTGGATTTGCCTTGAAATCCCAGGCTAACAGAGTGGTGCTCTCTCCTAATAGTAGCACAGATCTACTGGGGCAGCAGGTGGTACAAGCTGGTCCTGAGCCCAGGAGCCCAGGGCAGGTACTAGGGTAGGGATGGACCTGGTCACTACCATTGCAGGGGGTCCAGCAGACGAATTACCTGATACACAGCGTCACTTTTCCAGCTGAGGCAGCTCTGAGTGTTTCCTAAATCCCTCCTCAAAGGATCGCCATCAGCTGGGAAGCCCAGTTGCCTAGACACCCACTTAGCAGGATTTGAAAAAGCCAACAGTAAGCAGAGCAGCCCAGATCTTTCTCTGGTTTCCAGACAGAGGCTATGATTCTCTTCTGACCAATACCCCTCTCATACCCACTGCCCCATCATGCTCTCAGCCTGGCATCCTCCACTTGCAGGTGAGGCTTAGGTGGAGTCTGGTGCCACATGTGTCCCTTTCCCAAAATTCCCATTTGATCAGCCAATTCTAAACTTTGAAGAAAGATTCTTAGGAGACATAAAGGGGTGAAAAAAAGGTTTTCTGTATTGAAGTTTATGACATGTGTGTACTTCCTGACAGGTATGAGGATGGTAATGTTTGTATCAGGAAACCTCTTAAAATATAGCATTCAAAATTGAACATGACATACAAATATAATCTAATCAAGGCAATATAAATATATTGGTGCTATTACTTCTATGATCTTGACACTGTCCTAGATGTGTGGGCTAAGACAACTAGCTTTTTTATCTGTCACATCACATTGTCGGCTCATGTTCAGTTAAGAATTAATTTCAACTCTCAGGACTTTTTCACAGGAACTCCTACCAAGTGAGTTCTCGCCTATTCACTAGCTGATGTTTTGAATCTAAATGCAGGATTTTACATGCATTGCAATTACATCTCACCTTGTTAGCTTTGAATTTTCTCTTTCATTTGTAGTGTTTGCTCTCACTTCTATACTTCTGTCATGGGAAAAATTAGTATGTTTCTATTTGATATCTTTCTTCAAGCATTCAATGAAAGTGGTGAGGAGGGTAAACAGCAGATGTAGAATCAATGAGAAGAGCTGAGAGGTAGCTTTTTTTTGAAATGTTATTTTTAATAATGAGTTTTCCAACAGTGGAATGGACTTTTTAGGAAAATAGGGAAAGAACTCAAACAAAATGCAGATAAGGCTAGAGAAAGAATTTTCAGCTTCGTGGACTCCTGAAGACACCTCTAAATCCAAGATTCTGTGATTATGTGATTCAAAGTCTAGAGTTATAGGAGAATATTTCAGCATTCTGTAAGCCAACTCAAATTCCTATAGGAAACTTTCCTGTTCCCCCAAGTGACGTGATGGCTCCTCTAAGTCCGCACCCCCACTCCATCCCCTTTACTGTTCTTATCATATTTCACATTTTATTATAGTTGTTGACATAAGGGTCTCGTTTTTGCCATTAGATCCCTGCATTCAAGAACTACATTTTATTTATTTTTATTTCTCTTATATCTGTGGAGTCCAATTTGTACATGCATGTGTGCATGCTAAGTAGCTTCAGTCATGTCTGACTCATTGCAACTCTATGGACCATAGCCCACCAGGCTCCTCTGTCCATGGGATTCTTCAGGCAAAAATACTGGAGTGGGTTGTCATGCCCTCCTCCAGGGGATCTTTCCCACTCAGGGACTGAACCTGCATCTCCTGAGTATCCTGCATTGATAGGCGGGTTCTTTACCACTAACATCACCAAATTGGGCTTCCCTGGTAGCTCAGCAGTAAAGAATCCACCTACAATGCAGGAGACTTGGGTTTGATCCCTGGGTTGGGAAGATTCACTGGAGGAGGAAATGGCAACTCACTCCAGTATTCTTGCCTGGGAAATCCCATTGGCAGAGTAGCCTGGTGGGCTAAAATCCATGGGGTTGAGCACACACACAGGTAGAAAAAAAAGAAAAGTGTGGGTTGAGGTTTTGAATCCAGGAGACAGGTTTAGAGCTCCAGCAGCAAGGATAAACTTGACCTTGGTCTTCCCTGACTGGGCACCCCCTGAAAGCAGAAGCCATAGCCTGTACCTACTCATTAGAAACGAACAGTGTTTAACATATAATAGATATTCAGTATCTGAGGAGTGATGAATGAATTGATAATTCCTCCAAGAAGGAGTTCAGTTTGTTTTCTAGGTAGGGCTACAAGAGGAGAGAAAAGGCAGAGGGGTGCAGAGGGACGAGTGGTAGAATTTGGCATAAGGCAATGACAACCCACTCCAGTACTCTTGCCTGGAAAATCCTATGGACAGAGGAGCCTGGTAGGCTGCAGTCCATGGGTTCACTGAGTCGGATACGACTGAGCGACTTCACTTTCACTTTTCTCTTTCATGCATTGGAGAAGGAAATGGCAACCCACTCCAGTGTTCTTGCCTGGAGAATCCCAGGGATGGCGGAGCCTGGTGGGCTGCCGTCTATGGGGTCGCACAGAGTCAGACACAACTGAAGCGACTTAGCAGCAGACACCAAGGCCTGGATTATCCTAATTGTCCTAGGATCTCATTGCTAACCCTGACTTCAGACTTCCCAACTCAAAATAACCCTCCGATTAAAGAGCCCCTGGTCTCTAACTCCTTCCTCCTACTGCCCCCTTTGGATCAAACCCCATTTTAGATTAGGCTTGCCAAATTTAGCAAATAAAATCACAGTACACCCAGTTAAATTTAAATCTCAGATAAATAACAAATAATTGTTATTAGGTTAAGTACGTTCCCTGCAATGTTTGGGATATACTTATGCTAAGAAAGTATTTGTCAGTATGTGAAACCTAACAAGGCATCCTGGTATATTTTTCTGGCAACCCTATTCTGGGGGACACTCTGGATATGCTTTCCTTACAGATTGCCTTTTCCTAGGCTGTCACAGGGGCATATTCCCTCAGTTTCATCCTCTTGCACACCATTAAACCTAGACTTATGATTAATATCGTGGAAGTAATATCAAATGTCAAAGCATCATTCATTAGCGGTCACACAGTATTTCATGGAACTTCTGATCCAATTTAGCCCTTGCTTTCAGGTTAGAGAGAGAATAGAAAGAAAATTTAGTTCCTTTCTTTACTTTTCACAGCAAGTCATTGTCAGAGCCATAATTATGATATAAGCTTCTGAATTCGGAGGCTCAGTGGATTATACTGCCTCCCTCTCTGTTGAGGACTTTATTCTCTTATATAGCCCTTCATCTCTTATGGGTCTTAAAAGTGCTTGGAAATTCCCTGGGGGAGGCAGTGAAGGTTTGGGAAAGGGAGAAGCAATGGCACTGTTAAAAGGAAAGTGTCCATTACACATGAACCTTCCAGCAGGCAGGTTATATAAGCTAAGACATCTGAATCCAGCTGGAGCCCACCTTAGCACCAGTAGGCTAATTCCAGAATGTTCCTTTAGCAGTACCTGAGGCAAGAGAACAAACACAAATGACTTTCTTGCTGTCAGGCTATGTGTGTCTCTGTCTTGTTCTCGGCTTACAGAGATTACAAAGGGAGAAAAAAGGAAGGAAGAAACAAGCCCCGGGTCAATATTTTTTCCCCCTAAATCTTTTAAATACTCTGGGTAAAACTCACAAATGGATTAATTTTTGCAATTTTTTTGTGTGTGTGCCAAACAATTGGATCTTTGATGCCTTAACTCTGTAGCTCTCTTTTCTGCCCAGCCAGGACTCAAATTGTTTTTCAGTAAAGCCACCTGTTCTGTAATATATTTGGACATCTTAAAATATACAAAACTCAAGACCTATCTTCTTATCTAGACTATGAATACATCTTCTTTGGCCTGGGTTTCTTGTAGAAAGCAATTCATAAAACATCACTTATTATTTAGAAGCTGGTCTGTGGCTAGCCCAGTTTTATCCTTTGCCTGGCTCATCATTCTAAAACACACTGGTATGGAAACAGGTTATTAGCTTCTTAAACTTTTAGATGTAATATTGTGTGGGAGTCATTCCATTTCATGGCAAAGTAAAAGAGACATCATAACCTCCACGTGAATGTAATAGAAGTGTGCATATAGAATTGAACCAATTTTTCTTTGTTGGCAACTGTGTCCTTTTCATTATAGGGGACTAGAATGCAAAAGGAGGAAGTCAAGAAACACCTGGAGTAACAGGCAAATTTGGCCTTGGAATGCAGAATTAAGTAGGGCAAAGACTAATAGAGTTTTGCCAAGAAAATGCACTGGTCATAGCAAACACCCTCTTCCAACAACACAAGAGAAGACTCTACACATGGACATCACCAGATGGTCAACACTGAAATCAGATTGATTATATTCTTTGCAGCCAAAGATAGAGAAGCTCTATCCAGTCAACAAAAACAAGACCAGAAGCTAACTGTGGCTCAGATCATGAACTTATTGCCAAATTCAGACTTAAATTGAAGAAAGTAGGGAAAACCACTAGACCATTCAGGTATGACCTAAATCAAATCCCTTATGATTATACAGTGGAAGTGAGAAATAGATTTAAGGGCCTAGATCTGATAGATAGAGTGCCTGATGAACTATGGACTGAGGTTCGTGACATTGTAAGGGAGGCAGGGATCAAGACCATCCCCATGGAAAAGAAATGCAAAAAAGCAAAATGGCTGTCTGGGGAGGCCTTACAAATAGCTGTGAAAAGAAGAGA
>SJYT01081780.1:35226-61460 GCA_006410635.1 Cephalophus harveyi
AGGAGAAGGGGACGACCGAGGATGAGATGGCTGAATGGCATCACGGACTCGATGGACGTGAGTCTGAGTGAACTCCGAGAGATGATGATGAACAGGGAGGCCTGGCATGCTGCAATTCATGGGGTTGCAAAGAGTCAGACACGACTGAGCGACTGAACTGAACTGAACCAGGCTCCTCTGTCCGTGGGATTTTCCTGGCAAGAATTCTGGAGTGGGTTGCCATTTCCTTCTTCAGGGTATCTTCCTGATGCAGGGATCAAACCCTCGTCTCCTGCCCTGGCAGGAAGATCCTTTACCACTGAGCTACCTGGGAAACCCTCCAGGAAACAGAGAGTCTCAAAAAGATGAACCCAAAGAGATCCACACCAAGATAAATTACAGTTAAAATGGCAAAAATTAAAATTAGATAGATACATGTACGTGCATCCACACAATGGAATATTCAATTCAGTTCAGTTGCTCAGTCGTGTCCGACTCTTTGCAACCCCATGAATCGCAGCACGCCAGGCCTCCCTGTTCATCACCATTTCTCGGAGTTCACTCAGACTCACGTCCATCGAGTCCATGATGCCATCCAGTCATCTCATCCTCGGTCGTCCCCTTCTCCTTCTGCCCCCAATCCCTCCCAGCATCAGAGTCTTTTCCAATGAGTCAACTCTTCGCATGAGGTGGCCAAAGTACTGGAGTTTCAGCTTTAGCATCATTCGTTCCAAAGAAATCCCAGGGCTGATCTCCTTCAGAATGGACTGGTTGGATCTCCTTGCAGTCCAAGGGACTCTCAAGAGTCTTCTCCAACACCACACTTCAAAAGCATCAATTCTTCGGCGATCAGCCTTCTTCACAGTCCAACTCTCACATCCATACATGACCACAGGAAAAACCATAGCCTTGACTAGACGGACCTTAGTCGGCAAAGTAATGTCTCTGCTTTTGAAAATGCTATCTAGGTTGGACATAACTTTTCTTCCAAGGAGTAAGCGTCTTTTAATTTCATGGCTGCAGTCACCATCTGCAGTGATTTTGGTGCCCAAAAAAATAAAGTCTGACACTGTTTCCACTGTTTCCCCATCTATTCCCCATGAATTACTCTGCCGTAAAATGAATAAAATCTTGCCTTTTGTAACAATGTCGGATGAACTTAGAGTGTGTTATGCTCGGTTAAATAAGTCAAATACCATATGATTTCACTTATATGTGGAATCTAAAAAATAAAAACAAAAAATGAAAAAATAACAAAAACAGACCCAGATACAGAGAACAAACTGGTGGCTGTCAGAGGGAAAGAAGTGTGTAAGATGGGAGAAATCGATGAGGGAGGTTAAGAGGTACAAACTTCCAATTATAAATAAGTCATGGGGATGTAATGTCCATCTTAGGAATATAGTAAATAATACTGTTTGTGACAGATGTTAATTAGTCTTATCACAGTGATCATTTGTAATGTATAAAAATATCAAATCACTAGGCAGTACACCTAAAACTAATAATTATGTCAATTATACTTCAGTAAACAAATAACCCATGCAGTCTTGCACCAAAACCTATGCTTTTAACTACTAGACTTTATTGCCTGTCCGAAGCCCTTAACCTTATTTTTTTCATTCTGGCAGATATGATACATATAAAACATATAGCATTTTATGTTATCCTCATTTTTTGACACCACCCCCCTTAATTTTAGAGTAAAATAAATTGTTCCACACACCTTTATTTTTCTCATGCATCTATTAGGTACTTATATATGAGTAATGAAATCTGTCACTTAAATATTTTCGATAATAAATACAATTAATCTGTTTAATTAAACATTTTTAAAGACCTGATTTTTCTCTAGACTTCCCCTTCCAAGTTAATAAAATTTGTGAATATCATTAAAGAATAAAGATAAAGACATTATTAAAATAGAAAATAAAAAATACAATTTAATGTTATTAGTATGAATAATATTTTTGTAAATTCTACTTGCATCACTGTTCTACTTCTGTTTCAGGGACCATAACTCTTGTGTCATTAATAGATATGTTCACAGCATCATTTTTGCTTTCCTGCAATGCAGATATAGATGTACTTTATGTATGCCCTTCATCTACCCTTGCTTTCTTGCTTGTTGAAAATTTATTCATGGGTAAAATTTAAAAATAAGTGTAAGTAGCTATGATCAGAATTCCACACTCATTTGTAAGAACAACTATAACAGCGTATCATTAACTATCAAAAGAAATCATATTAGAATGGAAAAGAATGGAGCAACATCATTATAGACATAAACTTAAACCAACTCCATTTAAAGGAGTGTTTTTTAAAGGAAGAAAAATTAATCCAGAGCTACATATTTTACAATTATTAGCCAATTATTTGCTATATATTTTATAATTTGTTGTAGCATACTGGTGCAACCTGACTTTACAGTTAAGAATAGCTGAGTGCCATGAATTTTGCCTCAGTCCAGTTCAGCTATTCATTCATTTATTTATTCATTCAACAAATATTTACTGACTGCCTCCCATGTGTCAGGATCTGTCTATCCCCTGGAGACATGCTCATCAGAAACTGAGTTCTCTATACCTTGTGTCCTGTCAGAATGTTCTATGTTTTTAATGAAACCATTTGTATTAAATACTTTTTCACTTCTAGCTTCCAATTCTCTTTCCTAGCAGCCTCCCACCCAAATGAGTGACTTCCTCCAAGAGAGCACCAGTGGAAGCTGAAAAGCTTTCATCTTAGTCCAGAGCAACCTCTACAGATTTTGTTTCCCTCTGGAGCAAATCAGAGCTTACCAATTTCAAAATCTCAGTGATAAAGCATCCTGAGGCCGGTGTTCATTGTCACCTGTCTCTGTCATCAGCATGCCGAAAAGACAAACTATCTTGTCTGTCATTGTTGGGAAGCAGATGGAACAGAAGTGAGCAGAGCTGATCACTGTTAGTGGAAGGAATTAACGTTCCTAGTGAGAGACAGGCTACTTATGAAATGATTCAAGGGTTTTTCACTAAAAAATAAAAAAGACCAGTGGCTGTTAACTTCCACCTCTAAAGTTCTTTTTGGCTACTGGAAAAGTCAAAGTCTATGCTGGGAGGAAAAGCCAAGGTGGTAAACCCTGAGGAAAAAATTATACAGTAGTTCTATCATGACTATATTCCAAGTGCCATAATTAGAAACCTCTGAAAACCTCCCTCTCTCCAGCTATGAATTTCAAAAATATGATGGATTTATTCTGCTCAAAAATAACATTCTTAAAGATAAAACACCCTTAGGAAATCCTAGAACAGGAAATTATCTAACCTCTACAAGGCAATTAGCAGTCCATCAAAATTTATTTATTTGCTTTTCATGAAAAAAAACCTCATTATTTACATGACTGCATTGAATTTTTATGAAGCCCATAATAGAAACTTTCTGACTCATCGACAAAAGTTTGAATTGATTCAAAAAATGCTGTGATAAAAATCTCAGCTTGGTATTTTTGGCTTCCTTATAGGGGAGAGGATTTCAACAATTCTTTAAAACAAATCCTAAAAACACAGTCCATCACTCGAGAGTTTAAGTTTTGTTTTTTGCCATCCTGTATGTAGATTTTTGCCATCCTGTATGTAGTTAATCACATCGTGGCATTCTTTGTTCTACCTTGAAATAGCCCGGAACAAAGCAAATCACAACTGCAAAATTCATTTAACAAAAACCAGGGAGCAAATGAATCATGGGACTGTTGCAAGATGGATTTTTAACTTGTTACTGAAGCACAAAACCTGACTCGTGTCTAAGCCAGGAACCTTTTTTTTTTTTCAGAGCAGATTTGCAGTGTGTTCTCTTATTGGTGATGAGCCACAAGAGGTTGGAAGAACTACTTTGGTCTAATTCAGTCACCTGCAGTCACCTGCAGTCTTGTTTGAAGTTCATTAAGGCAACTGAATTCAATTCCACAAACATTTACAGCACTACCACATGTAAGGAGGTATGTGTGCTAAGGGCTGGGGGAGGCTCAGTGATGCTGAGATACCAGCACACCCTCTCAGAACTCAGAAGACTGGCATCCCCAGCAGCATCATTACACAACCTTTTTCTAATTGGCTTCAGTGATCCTAAGAAATTTACCAGGTGTTGAACTACCTTGAAAATCAAAGCAAGTCCAAACAGCATGTTTCCTGGAATGTCTGGAACCTACAGATCTAAATTCTAGATCAGAACTGGGAAAGGAGAAGTCAAGTATTCAATGCATCATTCATTTTGGAAACCCTTTTCTCACACATCAGTTTTTGTAGCTATGTGATTTTTATGCCAGTGTATTTTCCCTCTAATAATTGACTAAGCTGTGTTAAACTCATTTAGATTTGTTTAGACTGAGTTAATTTTATTTTTTAACCTAAGCATTCCAATTTTTAATTAGAACTTTGAAATTTCCATACTTAATTCTGTCTCTCTCCCATCATTTTTTCAAAGCCCAATAACTGTAGCTAACATTCATTGCACTTGCTCTGATCCCAGAACTGTAAGAAGCACTTTAATACACTACCTCACCTAATCATATCCACCCCTGTAACGTAGATATGATTACTATCCCACTTTGACAGATGGTAAAATAGAGATTTAGTCAATTAAGTGACTTGCTCAATATGGTACCACCGCTGAGCAGCCACAGTGGATTTGAACATTGGTTTATTTCTTTCCTCTTGAACTCACTCCTTCCACATTATCCATTGATTTCATTCTTCAGCCTTTCAGGCTTCAGATTTGTTTGCTTCCCTTACACCTTTTTCACCACATGAACCAACCAGTAGAGTCCAAACTTGGATTTTGTGAGTCACAAGCTTCTGCCCAACTCTGAAGTCTCTAGACCATAATCCATTAGTGTCAACACTAGTGGTTCTCCACCAGGGGTGATGTTGTTGCCCCAGTGATGTTGGGCAGCCTGTGGAGACTAAGAGAAGCCGAGAGGTACCACTGTCATCTAGTTGGTAGAGACCCAGGCTGCTGCTGAATTTCCTAACAATGCACAAGACAGGACTCCTTAGCAAAGAATTCTCCAGTCCAAAATGTCAATAATGCTAAGGCTGAGAATAACTGATGTATATGATACACTCAGCAGTTACAAGAGGCTCTCTTCTTTGTGAATTGTATGCTTTTGACACCGTTTCATGAACTAGGTTACCCAAAAGAGTTAATCCAGTGCTTCCATATCCCCAGTGGCCCCAGAATAGGCACTTAATAAATATATCAGTTCTGCTTAGTAGTTCATCTCTTAATTCACTCACTCAGTTTCATCACTTTTAACAGATATCTGGGAATAAATGTGAGAAATACAGACATATCCTTCCTTGAAGAAGTTTATATTCTAGTGAAAGTGAAGTCGCTCAGTCGTGTCTGACCCTTTGCAATCCCATGGATTGTAGCCTACCAGGCTCCTCTGTCCATGAGATTCTCCAGGCAAGAATACTGGAGTGGGTTGCCACTTCCTTCTCCAGGGGAAGAGAAGGTCTAGATTTATAGTCTAGAGGGGAACTCAAAACAGCACAGAACAAGTGCTGTTTGCTGGGACAGAACATGTTTGAGGGGTCGGTAAAATATAGAAGGAGAAGACAATGGCAACCCACTCCAGTACTCTTGCCTGGAAAATCCCATGGACAGAGGAGCCTGGTAGGATGCAGTCCATGGGGTCGCTAAGAGTTGGCACGGCTGAGCAGCTTCACTTTCACTTTTCACTTTCATGCATTGGAGAAGGAAATGGCAACCCACTCCAGTGTTTTTGCCTGGAGAATCCCAGGGACGGGGGAGCCTGGTGGGCTGCGGTCTATGGGGTCGCACAGAGTTGGACACGACTGAGGTGACTTAGCAGCAGCAGCAGCAGCAAAACATAGAAGGAGCAAACCAGAGAGGAAAGGGAGGTGAAGGAGGTTTCCTGGAGGAAGTGACAATTAAGCACAAACCTGAAGGATGGTGGTGGCAATTTAGTTGCTAAGTCATGTCCAACTCTTGCAATCCCATGGACTGTTGCCTGCCAGGCTCCTCTGTCCATGGGATTCTCCAGGTGAGAATACTGGAGTGGGTTGCCATTTCCTTCTCCAGAGGATCTTCTCGACCCAGGAATCAAACCCAGGTCTCCTGCGCTGCAGGCAGATTCTTTACCGACTGAGCTATGAGCGAAGTCTTACTCAGTTCCTGAAGGATGGGTAGGAGTTAAACCATTGTGGAAGAGGCAGTGCTCTTGGCAGAGGAAAGAGCATGTACAAAGGCTGAGAGATGAGAAAGCAACACAAGAATGAGGTGGGTGCTCAGGCTGCCAGGAGCAAGTAAAAGAAAATGAAGGGCCTCAGAGTCACATACAAATGTTTGAATTTTATGTCAAGGGTAATAGGAAATAATTGAAAGCCTTTCAGAGAAGAATGTCAGGATCTATTTTGCTTTCAAAGAATCACCCTGGCTCCATATGATATGTCATCAGGGTAGTGCAAATTAAAATAGAAATGAGATACCACCCTGCACCTATTATATGGTGAAGATCTAAAGTACAAGTGACACCAAATGCTGGCAGGGATATGGAGCAATAGGAACTTTCATTCCTTGCTAGTGGGAATGCAAAATGGTACAACCACTTTAAAAGACATTTTGGCAGTTTCTTACAAAACTAAACATACTCTTACCATGTGATCCAGCAATAGCTTTCTTGGTATTTGTGCAAAGGAGCTATAAATTTATGTTCACACGTAAACATGAACATGGATATTTATAGAGTTTTGTTCATAATTGCCAAACCTGAAAGCAACCAAAGGTTCTTCCAAAGGTGAATGGATAAATAAACTGTAGTACATCCAGACAATGGAATATTATTCAGCACTGAAAAGCAGTGAGCTGTCAAGTCATGGGAAAGTGTGAAGGAGGATTCCCTTTTCTCCACACCCACTTCAGCATTTATTGTTTGTAGATTTTTTTTTTTTTTTTATAATGGCCATTCTGACCTTTGTGAGGTGATACCTCATTGTAGTTTTGATTTGCATTTCTCTAAAAATAAGAGATGTTGAGCATCTTTTCATGTGTTTAATAGCCATCTGTATGTCTTCTTTGGAGAAATGTCTGTTTAGGTCTTCTGCTGACTTTTTAATTGAGTTGTTTGTTTTTGTGGTATTGAGCTCCGTGAGCTGCTTGTATATTTTGGAGATTAATCCACTGTCAGTCGTTTCATTTGCTATTATTTTCTCCTATTCTGAGAGTTGTCTTTTCACTTTGTTTATAGTTTCCTTTACTGTTCAAAAGCTTTTAAGTTTAATTAGGTCCTACTTGCTTATTTTTGTTTTTATTTTCATTATTCTAGGAGGTGGGCCATAGAGGATCCTGCTGTGATTTATGTCAAAAGTGTACTGCTTATGTTTTCCTTTAGGAATGGCATAGTTTCTAGCCTTATATTTCAGTTTTTAATCTATTTTGAGTTTATTTTTGTGTGTGGTGTTTGGAGGTGTTGTAGTTTCATTCTTTTACATGTAGCTGTCCAGTTTTCCCAGCATCACTAATTGAAGAGACTGTCTTTTCTCCATTGTATATTCTTGCCTCATCAAAGACAGGTTCCCATAGGTGTGTGAATTTATCTCTTTTTGCCAGTACCGTACTGTCTTGATGACTAAATTGATACAGCCACTATGGAGAACAGTATGGGGACTCCTTAAAATACTAGGAATAAAACTACAATTTTATTATAAAAAAAAAAAACTATAAAAACTACATTATGACCCAACAATCCCATTACTGGGCATATGCCCTGAGGAATCCATAACTGAAAAAGACACATGTTCCACAATGTTTACTGCAGCACTATTTACAGTAGCTAGGACATGGAAGCAGCCTAGATGCCCATCGACAGATGAATGGATAAAGAAGTGGTACATATGTACAAAGGAATGTTACTCCTGCCATAAAAAGGAACACATTTGAGTCAGTTGATGAGGTGGATGAAACTAGAACCTATTATACAGAGTGAAATAAGTCAGAAAGAGGAAAACAATATTGTGTATTAATGCATATATATGGAATCTAGAAAGATGGTACTAAAAAACCCATTTTCAGGGCAGCAGTGGAGACACAGACGTGGAGAACAGACTTGTGGACACAGTGTATGAAGGAGAGGGTGGAACGAACTGAGACAGAACCGTTGAAACATGTACATTTCCATATGTAAAATAGATAGCCAATAGGAGTTTCCTATAAGACACAGGGACTTCAAACCCGGTGCTATGTGACAACCTAGAGGGATGGGCTGGCGTGGGAGATGAGAGGGAGCTTCAAGAGGTAGGGGACATATGTATGCCTATGGATAATTCATGTTGATATATGGCAGAAATTAATATAATATTGGAATTATCCTCCAATTAAAACAATGTGAAGGAAACTTTCACATTACTAAGCCAAAGAAGCCAATCTGAAAAGGTTATATACCATCAGATACAATTATATGACATTCTGAAAAAGGCAAAACTATGGAGACAGTAAAAAGATTAGTAATTGACATGCATTGGGGTTAGGGAGATGGATGAAAAGGTGGAGAGCTGAGGCTTTCTGGGGCAGAAAAGAAACCACTCTGTATGCTACCATTATGGTGAATATTGTTGTTGTTGTTTACTCGCTAAGTCATGTCTGAGTCTTTTGTGACCTCATAGGCTGTAGCCCGAGGCTTCCCTGGTCACTCAGTGGTAAAGAATCTGCCTGCAATGCAGGAGACCCTGGTTCAATCCCTGGGTTGGGAAGATCCCCTGGAGGAGGGCACCCACTCTAGTACTCTTGTCTGGAGATCCCATGGAAAGAGGATCCTGGCAGGCTGCAGTCCACAGGATCGCTCAGAGCTGGACATGGCTGAAGCGACTAAGCAGCAGCAGCAGCAGGCTGTAGCCCACCAGGCTCCTCGGTCCATTGGATTTTCCAGTCAAGAACACTGGAGTGGGTTGCCATTTCCTTCTCCAGGAGATCTTTCTGACCCAGGAATCAAACCCACATCTCCTACATTGGCCAGTGAGTTCCTTACCATTGAGTCACCAGGGAAGCCCATTATGGTGAATACATGTCATTATACATTTGTCCAAACCCATAGAATGTACAACACCAAAAGTGTACCCTATGGACTTTAAGTGATAACGATGTGTAAGGGTAGGTTCATCAGTTGTAACTGACATACCATTCTGGTAGAGTGTTGGTAATGGGGGAGGATACACATGTATGGAGTCAGAGGCGATATGGGAAATCTCTGTGCTTTCTACTCAATTTTGCTGTGAACCTAAAACTACTCTGAACAAATTCTATTTAAAAAAGAAGGATGACTCTGGATGCCATGCATAGAGATGGGCTGGGAGCTCAATGGTTAAAACTATCACAGGGAGGACTTTCTTTGGGACAACAAAGTACACCTACAACTTGATGTTAAGGTTTTGAAATGTGTGAGGGATAACTGAGGAGTCCTTTACATCCTAATCAAGCAAGGTGACTGCAATATGCTAAAGTTGAAATCTGGTCAGTTGTGTTACATTTAGTCTGAAGAAGGACCACATTACTACCAGGGCATGTCATTGGGGGGCTAAAACATAGACTCAAAAAGAGTGAGCATTTGCTAATGTGTCTTCAGCACCCGTGTCCAGACTTAGAGAGACAGCCCAACAGTAACTTGATGACACCAGCTGTTAATTTCATCCTGCCTAGTAATATTTGTTTGAAGTGAATTGGATTAAATTGAATTCCATGCTCACCAAGCAACTTTCTGATCTGATCACAGTTTGGCTTCCTGTGAATCTCTTTTCTGAGCATAAAATGTCCTGATGAGCGGACCTGAAAAGTGATTTGAGTTGGCATTATGATGGATGTATCCATCTCTTTTGTGTTTGGTCATTATGGTGGATACTTGGGGCTGTTTATCCAGCATCCATCTCCCTTCCCCTCTTCAATCAGTAAATCTTTTTTCCATTTAGTTACCTATACTTTCTTTATGTAGTCCAAGTGCTTCCCTAACTCACCACACCTCCAGCAGAAATGAGCCTTGACTGTCTTAAAGTCAATCATCACATTTAACAGTGATTAGTTCAGATATTGGTACATGACCTAAATCAGTCTAATCTAAGTGAAATTCAAGAGTCTTTCTTATAAAACTGGGACAGAGATAATCTCTTTCTTGGTGATTAAAAAAAGGAAGCACATAGCCCCTGGACGCAAGCACGGGGAGCTAATTCGCTATTAGCGAATGTGGTGGTTAAGTTTATGTGTCAGCCGAGATACTGCTGTGAAGGTGTTTTTTAGATGTGATCGGAATTTAAATATGTAGAGTTTGAGTGAAGCAGATTATCCTCGAAATAATTATCCTCCATTCCAGTATTCTTTCCTGGGAAATCACATGGACAGAGGAACCTGGCGGACTACAGCCATGAGATCGCAGAGCTGGACACAACTGAGCACATTCTGCAGGCTGACCCTTCTCGTTCTCATTAGTCCTCGTCTCTGACTTTTGCTGCAAATCTCTCTCTTGCCCGTTCTTAGGTTTATTCCTCAATATTTGACTCATTTCAAATCTTCCTCCCTACCCCACTACTAACTTCTCCACACAGAAACAGAATTCTCAGTGAGGTTAAAAATGACCTCCTTCTTCCCAGACCACAGAGTCTTTCCAGTACTTCTTCCTTAACTGTCTGTAGCATTTGACATTACAGTCCACCCACTCCTGCAAATTTGGCCTCAAACTGATTTTTGTGACACTGTTTTTCTTCCATCTCTCTTACTACTCTTTGGCCTCCTCTCTTGTCAGGCCCATTTCCTCCTCCTTACCGTCTCCTCTCTAACCATCTGATCCACTCCCTTGTCACTCCCTCCTTCCAATCTCACATCTTTGTTGCTTCTTAAAACTGCATCTCTGACCTTTCGTTTCAACTCCCTCCTGTACGGGCCTGCCTGTCTGCCCCCAACTCCTGTCCATCTCAGTGTATCCAAGTGTAATTTATTGCTTCATATTCCAGAACTGCTTCTTCTTCCAGCCTCTGCATTTTTTGACAATGTATAGATACCCAGGCCAAAAACAGAGTAATCTTTAATTTTTTCTTTTCTTCTCTCCTCCATATGTATTCAGCCACCACAATCTTCAGTTCAGTTCATTTCAATTGCTCAGTCATGTCTGACTCTTTGTGACCCCATGAACCGCAGCACACCAGGCCTCCCTGTTCATCACCAACTCCCAGAGTCTACCCAAACCCATGTCCATTGAGTCGGTGATGCCATCCAACCATCTCATCCTCTGTTGTCCCCTTCTCTTCCTGCCCTCAATCTTTCCCAGCATCAAGGTCTTTTCAAATGAGTCAGCTCTTCACATCAGGTGGCCAAAGTTTTGGAGTTTTAGCTTCAACATCAGTCCTTCCAATGAACACCCAGAACTGACCTCCTTCAGAATGGACTGGTTGGATCTCTTTGCAGTCCAAGGGACTCTCAAGAGTCTTCTCCAGCACATTAAAGGTTTACTTATTTTCCCACTTAGTAACGTGCATTTATTCTTTTCCTTCTGTGTACCTAGATGCCATGAGAAATAGGAAGAACTAGTAATCTGAGTCCTGTCTTTAGCAATTCACCATCTAGTGGGAGAGCCAAAGATAAGTGTTTATAAATGCTAATCACTCCATCAAAAATAGTGATTTTTAAAAATTAATCACACAGAACAAAAATTATTTATCACAAAAGTTATATATACATATATTGCATACATTTTTTTAAAAAACTTCTAACATTACAGAAGTATGTTAAATAGTCAGAGACCCTTGCTGTCTCACTTTCTTAGTTCTCATTTAGTAAGAGTAACATCTTAATAGATATAATATATATGTATACACACATATATACATATATCTGTTTTACAAAAGATAGCATCATACTATACCTATTATCCTGCATTACTCATTCATCAGTAATGTCCTTGCATAATATACCTGATTCTTTTTTTTTCAGTGACTGCATAGTATTCTTTTGAGTTCAACAGTCTCCTGTAGTTAATCATCTATCCCTCCTCTTTCTTTATCACAAAGAAAGCTTCAGCAAGCATTCTTTCACACAGTTTCAGTGGTATGCTGTAAATAGTTTAACATTTTGCTCTCCAAATTTAAAAAAGCCCTGCTTTGTAATATCTACCAACATCCCTGGTATAAATACTCTTCACTATTAGTGACTTCAAGCTACCGAAGTAACACCAGAAGGCAGAGTTAGGAAAAGAAGTGCATAGCAGCTCACGCTAGCAGTGAGATCTGCCGTACCAGGGTATACTTTATTATGCATATGCTTTTGAGTGTTTTACAACACAGGAAAACAAGATATTAAAAGGCAGCTACCACTTTGCCAGACTGGGGAACAGAACTAGTTTATTAGCTGTAATAAAGTTGAACCATGAATTAAATGCTTTTCTTTTGGATTCTGAAGAAGGCCCTTTATCTGTTATTCTTAAATAGATTCTGTTTAAAAGCCAAGGAAATTTCAAAGCATTCCTTTTTGCCACCTGAGAAAATCACTTTAAGAAAAGTAGAGTAAATGGATGGCTAAATATATTTTAAAGATTTAATAGAAATCCAATTAAATCTACCAGTTAGTATGTTCAGACACAAACACATATGATGAGAAAATGCTGACCCCTCCTCTTTGGGACACTCCTATTAATAGGACTGAATTGCACACAGGTGCACAAAAGAACCACCTCAAAATTAAGGTTGCATCTGAATCACCTGGAGGGCTTGTTAAACCACTTTTTCACTGGGCCCCAGTCACTTAGTTTCTCATCCTTTAGGCCTAGGGGTGGACCAAGAATTTGCATTTCTTTCCACATTTCCAGGTGCAGGTGATGCTGAAGCTGCAGCTCTGGAGACCTCACTCAGAGAACCACCGCCCTACAGGAAGCAAAGCCCAGAGAATTCTTCCTGCTCTGGTACTGTGGAAATTTCTATCAAATTTCTGTAGCTAGAGACTTTCTCCTGTTAAACTACAGATAAATTTAGAAACAGAGTAAGTTATGTTTGATACGGCCTCCCTGGTGGCTCAAACAGTAAAGAATCTGCCTGCAGTGCAGGAGACCTGGGTTCGATCCCTGGATTGGGAAGATCTCCTGGAGGAGGGCATGGCAATCCACTCCAGTATTCTTGCCTGGAGAATCTTATGGACAGAGGAGCCTGTTAAGCTACAGTCCATAGGGTCACAAAGAGTCGGACGTGACTGAGCGACTAAGCATACAAGTTTGATAAGTAATCAAAGCATTTGAGAAAGGTTCAATAGGGGAGTGGCACAAATTCTTTGCCACCGAGAGAAAAGCATACTGAGATTTGTTTTTTGAAAATGAAGGACATGGTTAATGATTGCTGTTAGTGTTAACAGGAAGGATAAACTTTCAAAGTAGTATTCTTACTTAAGTTCAAACTTCTCATTCGCAGAGGTGGTCACACAAACATCTGGGTGTGAATCCTGTCCCTGCCACTTAACTGACTACGCTATAGTTCTTCAGTCACTAAGCTGGGTCCAGCTGTTTGCAACCCCATGGACCGCAGCATGCCAGGCGCCTCTGTTATTTCACTATCTCTCACAGTTTGCTCAGATTCATGCCTATTGAGTCAGTGATGCTATCTAACCATCTCTTCCTCTGTCACCCGTTTTCCTTTTGCCTTCAATCTTTCCTAGCCTCGGGGTCTTTTCCAAAGAGTTGACTCTTCGCATCAGGTGACCAAAGTAATTGGAGCTTCAGCTTCAGCAATAGTCCTTCCCATGAATATTTGTGAATATTCAGGGTGGATTTCCTTTAGCAATTATGGTGATTTAGACACAAATGATCATGATGAAGGTAGTGAGAAGTGGTCAGATTCTTCTGGATATATTGGATTGTCAAAATAATAATAATAATAATTTGTTTGGGTTTTCCTGGAACATCTTATGGAAAAACCCAAATGAACTTTTTGGCCAACCCAATATTTTGAGGTTAGATCCAACAGAACCTCTGAAAGATTAAATGTGAGTCATGCAAAAAGAACCAAAGATGATCCCAAGACTTTTGACCTGATTGAGCGTATTTTGTCCTCTGCTGTATCCTGGGGTCTTCTCAGGTGGCACTAGTGGTAAAGAATGCTCCTGCCAATGCAGGAAACTTAGGAGACGTAGGTTCAGTTCCTAGTTTGAGAAGATCCTATGGAGAAGGAAATGGCAACCCACTCCAGTGTTCTTGCCTGAAGAATCCCATGGACAGTGGAGCCTAACGGGCTATGGTCCATAGGGTGGCAAAGAATCAGACACGACGGAAGTGACTTCGCATGTATCCTATCCCTTGCCATGGAAACTCATAGAATTAGGAGAGGGAGCTGCCAGGATATTGACAGAACATTACCCAAAGTCTGTCTCAATGGCACTAATTTAATATCCCAGCATTTTGCATAAAAGGATCCAGGTGTCATTTGAAGTGAAATGTAACAATCAAAATTGCTATAAACCATTAACAAACTTTAAGCTCTTGTGGGTGTTCCAAAACCTATAGCTAAGCTAATTATAATTTCTGCCAAAACTCCCCTACTTGCTTTTAGATGACAAAATATTTCTCTCTATTTTTTGTTTTAATTCCACATTAACAGATTCCTAGAATCTGTCAGCAGTAGAACATGTCAACCACTATACATTTTTAAATCATCTTTCTTTGCTTTACAATAAAAGCAATGTTTATTTTAAACTTTTCCAGGCACTGAAAAATTACCCATTTGATCTGATGTCAGAATCTGTATGCTGAGTATTCCAAATCACTGTGGAGTTCAGCACTCTGCAAAGCAATGTTGAAGTTACAGATCCTATTTGCAGCTTAACTGCCGGTGAATTGATCTATTCTAAACTAAGTATGTCTTTTCTTAGGCCCTGAGTTTTGGGGTCTTTGAAAATTTGTAAAGCAATCTTACTCAAATCCTCTGAGACTCCATATTAACAGAGAGGGTCTTTGAAAGTGCTGTTTTTCATTCATTATTCCTTGTTCATTCCCTACTAATTTCACATCATGTTCAAGTCTTGCTCCATGCTGGTGGTTCAAATATAGACAAATCCTTGACCTCAACGAGCTTACACCATATTGACAAATGAAATGTATACATACATACATACACATACACAAGGTGGTACAACTGAGTAAGAACAGGGAGGTTATGAATAAGCCAAGACCTTAAGTACAGAGATGAGTGCAAAGGTGCTCCAAGAAAGATAACCTTGTACAAGAGAGTGTAAGAGACATTCAGGCAACATAAAATGCAGTGCAGAAGAGAACCACACAAGCCAATTCAATAAGGTTGAAGTTTAAGGTAAACGGTGGAAAGTAAAAAGACAAGAGGCAAGCTGGTACTAGCCCAGGAAAAGGCCTAAAATTTTAAGGAGCCTATAGTTATCCAGAAGCAGTGAGGAATCACACAGGGCCCCACGAGGAAAGGTGGTGATTTGGAAAGATTGCTTGGGCCACAGTGTAGAGCATGGACTTGAAGTCACTCCCGGCTGAAGCAATTCTTCATCCCATTTTTTGTCTTACAAACAAGCCAAAATCCTTAATAGGGTTCACAAGTCACAAAGCCTTGCTCAGTCAGGTCCAAGGTTCCTATCTAGTTTCAACTCCATCTCTGCTTCCTTGGGTCTGTCAATTCCAGTCACAGTGAGTTTTCTTCCACTTCTCCCAAGGGACCAAGCTCATATTTCCACCCATTCTGGAACTCCGATTGGGTTGTTTCCTCTGCCTCAGGACTCATCCATCTCTGGCTAATTTATGCCTTTCATTCAGATTTTAGCCTAATCTTCACTTTCTCAAGGATGTGTTGCTTCACCTCCTGGACTACATTAAGCCCCCTTCTACACACTGGACACCCTCATTAAAACCAGTACCTCTCCTCTCATTACACTTTATTGAATTTGTTTATTCAGTGCCAGTCTTCCACAACAGACTGAACTTCTCCTTCATACCTCTCTTATTAGTCATTGTCAAGTGTTCTATGGACTCAGCATATCACTCAGTCATTGGATACTGGATAAATGAATGATGGCAAGAGACAGTTAGGAGATATATATGAACTAAGGAGGTCGAAACAATGGATTTGTGTCTTAAGTGCTAGAGTGACTGGATTTGGAAATTAACTGAAAACAAGGGGAAAGAGCTGGAGGAAAGGGCAGGCCTTTGTGTGTCTGGTTCCCCAGACACACAATGTCTCTGTGCCTTGCACAGAGCATTGAATGGTACCTGGCCCCTGGTAAAATATCCAATAGATAGTTGTGTCGAATAAAAGTGGATGAGTGGAGGTCATTTCTCAGCTTCCAGCTTGATCTAGTGTGCAGCTCCATTCCCTGAGAGACAGTAAACATGAGTCAATTGCTTGTACATCAAAGTTTCAAATAGCATTGCTCAGCTGTTTGCTTTTGAAGAGACTACTATAGAAGTATTCAAAATGACCTTCTAACAATAGAAAGGAAAACAGAGCATGAGTGTGAGTGAAATATTACTGGGCTATATTATATCTATGCATATAAATCTATATATAAAGATTTATATTTATATTATATTTATTATAAATATAATTATAAAATACATATATATTACTGGCTATATTATATTTATATATAAATATATTTATATTTATATATTTATAAATATAAATATATTTATATTACTATTCTAATTTAAATTATAACCAGTTATTTTCAGTAGAATTATATTATCTGACTGTCTTTAATTTCTGGTAAAGACAAGCTATGATGTTGGATGAGCTGCTTCAAAACATTGCACTGGAAGTCGCAAAAAAAAAACAAAAAACAAAAAAAAACACTTGTTTCCTTTGTCCTAGATGGGAAGGATTACAGAGATTTCCTAAAAGCTTCTCTACTCTAACCAGTTTCCTTTTAACTTCAACAATGTAACACACAAGGTTTCTTTCTGAGGTATGAAAAGTTCTGAAACTACCTAGATAATACTGATGATTGCACAAGATTGTAAGTGTACTTAATGCTACTGAATCTTTTAAAATTGTTACAATGTAAATTTATGTTATGTATCTCTTACCACACACACAAATTTAACAGGAATATGTGTTTCCCAGAGTTAAGAATCTGACTACCTTATGTAACTTAGAGAAATGTAAGATTCACTCCACTTGTGAGATGCTTTTGAAAAGCGTAGCAGTGCAATGCTGTCGAGATTTTTTTCTGGAAAGAAGATTTGGAGTTCAATGTCTGAGAAAGGAATGAAATTCTGGTTGCACATGACCTGACTTTGAAAGTAGGAGAAAGAAAGTCTAAGTAATAACAGAAAACAATTGCTTCCCAAGGTATATAAGAAAAAGGCTGTCCTTGATTTTCTCCCTGTCTAATTCTATTTGCTTCTCAAGAGTTGCATTCTTAAAGAATTTGAACTCCCAATGCAATTCTGTGCTTAAGCAATCCAAGAAATGTGGTCCTTACAGTAGTTTTCAGCTTCATAACCAATAAGAACACACTTATTTACTGTTTTCCTTCAGAGATTGCACATCTGGAAAGGTGCTATCTATTAAACAATATCAAACTTCCTGTGTTAAATATAATTAATTCATTTTCTGTCTTCTACTTACTATGTAGTACTTGTGTACCTATCCACCTGTGTCTCTGATTAGCAGGCAGGAGTCAGTGTTATCATAGTCGGTTGATGAAACTGCAGTAAAAGCAATGAATTGACTTTCGGGCTTATCTGCCAGCATTTTCATCCATCGATGCTTTCAGACATTTTAAAACACTGAAAATTCACTAGGTTCTTTAAAATACTGAAAAATAGCTTAGACCACTCCATTGCTACCTTCCAGGGTCTCTAATAAAGAATCACAACTGTAATAATTAGTGTTTATCTTGTGTATCTCAGTGGAGTGGAGGCAACCACCTTAATCAAGCTTATCAAAATCACCAGACTGTCTTTAATTTCTGGTAAAGACAAGCTATGATGTTGGATGAGCTGCTTCAAAACATTGCACTGGAAGTCGCAAAAAAAAAACAAAAAACAAAAAAAAACACTTGTTTCCTTTGTCCTAGATGGGAAGGATTACAGAGATTTCCTAAAAGCTTCTCTACTCTAACCAGTTTCCTTTTAACTTCAACAATGTAACACACAAGGTTTCTTTCTGAGGTATGAAAAGTTCTGAAACTACCTAGATAATACTGATGATTGCACAAGATTGTAAGTGTACTTAATGCTACTGAATCTTTTAAAATTGTTACAATGTAAATTTATGTTATGTATCTCTTACCACACACACAAATTTAACAGGAATATGTGTTTCCCAGAGTTAAGAATCTGACTACCTTATGTAACTTAGAGAAATGTAAGATTCACTCCACTTGTGAGATGCTTTTGAAAAGCGTAGCAGTGCAATGCTGTCGAGATTTTTTTCTGGAAAGAAGATTTGGAGTTCAATGTCTGAGAAAGGAATGAAATTCTGGTTGCACATGACCTGACTTTGAAAGTAGGAGAAAGAAAGTCTAAGTAATAACAGAAAACAATTGCTTCCCAAGGTATATAAGAAAAAGGCTGTCCTTGATTTTCTCCCTGTCTAATTCTATTTGCTTCTCAAGAGTTGCATTCTTAAAGAATTTGAACTCCCAATGCAATTCTGTGCTTAAGCAATCCAAGAAATGTGGTCCTTACAGTAGTTTTCAGCTTCATAACCAATAAGAACACACTTATTTACTGTTTTCCTTCAGAGATTGCACATCTGGAAAGGTGCTATCTATTAAACAATATCAAACTTCCTGTGTTAAATATAATTAATTCATTTTCTGTCTTCTACTTACTATGTAGTACTTGTGTACCTATCCACCTGTGTCTCTGATTAGCAGGCAGGAGTCAGTGTTATCATAGTCGGTTGATGAAACTGCAGTAAAAGCAATGAATTGACTTTCGGGCTTATCTGCCAGCATTTTCATCCATCGATGCTTTCAGACATTTTAAAACACTGAAAATTCACTAGGTTCTTTAAAATACTGAAAAATAGCTTAGACCACTCCATTGCTACCTTCCAGGGTCTCTAATAAAGAATCACAACTGTAATAATTAGTGTTTATCTTGTGTATCTCAGTGGAGTGGAGGCAACCACCTTAATCAAGCTTATCAAAATCACCACAGGGTCTTTTTCAGGCTACACATTTCCCTGAGACCCTGCAGAGAAACTGGTACACCTTCTGAGCAGGGGCAGATGGATGGTGATGTTTTTTGCTCTCTGGAGAATTATTATTGCTCTAGTGAGATGCTCTTATTGATGACAATATATTATACTTTTCAAGTGTATGAAGACCAAGAATGGTAAGAACAAAATTCAGTGAGACTTTCACAGCAAAACAAATTTCTAATGGCAAATCATTCTCATGGCCTGGGATGAACAGCATGGGCCAAGAAACAATACAGAAAGTCCTCTAACAAATTTATGGGGAAAAAAATATTAAATTTCCAATAAAAGTGAGTAGCAGTCATAGATTGTTCGTAAGAGAAGAAACTAAAGTTACTAACAAAAATGGTGGTGGGGGGTGGGGAGAGAATGTATCAACCTGCCTAGGAAATGAAGGAAAAAAAAAAAAAGGCAGACTGCAGGCTTGACTTTGACTTCCAATCAAGATGGGGTAACAGTGACTGGATTGATCCCCATGCGTGAAGCCACTGAAATATGGATGAACTTTAGCAAATAATTCTTTGTAAAACAGTGGACATCAGTCACTGAGGAGAGTGATTCCTGAGAGATGGAGGAAAACTGAGGTGAGCCACCTGATTGCCTTGGACCTTGACAGAGCTTCTTTGACAGAGTTTTCAGCTCACGGCCTCTGAGTTGAAAGAAGAAATGGAGAATCCAAGAAGATCAAGGCATCTAGAATTTGCAGGATAGGGTAATGAGATGGAGAAAGCTGCAGAGAGTGAACCCCAGAAATCTGCAGAAGGAGGGCTTCCGTGAAGTCTTTAGCTGAGGACCACTCAGCATGGGCATGTGAGGAAACCACCAGAGGCTAGAGAGACAACCCCCCAGAAGGCCTGAAACAGACCCTGGCCGGGGTTCACATCAGGCCCGTCCCCCCAGCAGCCTGGAGCATGGGATGTGGTGGAATATTCAGAAGGATCCTGCCTCACCCCTAGGGAATTAGTCCTTCAGTGAACACTGGCCTGGTCCACCTAACAAATCTTAGAAGCAAGACCCCAAAGAAGCAGACTATTTCCCAGAATAAAGCCCATGACCATTATGTGAATACAAAAATATTTAGTAGCCAGTGAGGAAAAATTCAGTGTCTAGAATTCAATAAAAAAAAACCAGAACTTCAAAAAAATTACATAATGGGGAGATAAATTAATCATGGAGGTTTTAATTAATTAATCTAAGACAAATGGTAGAATTTGCAAACTAAGTACGATAAAACGGTAATTTAAAACTGTATTCCCTATTCCATGTAATTAAAAGTTAGAGAAACGGAAGACATAAGAAGGACCTATATCAAACCTGAGAGATTAAAACAGTGTATGGGGATCATCTCATATCATTGGATGAGATGAACAGCAAATTAAATATTGCAGAAGAGAAATATTATTGAATTTGAAGATACAGCAATAGAAACTTCCCCAAATATAATGAGAGAATATTGTTTAGTTGCTAAGGCATGTCCAAATCTCTGCAACGCCTTGGACTGTAGCCCACCAGACTACTCTGTTCTTGGGATTTTCCAGGCAAGAATACTGGAGTGGGTTGCAATTTCCTTCTCCAGGGGATCTTCGCAACCCAGGGATTGACCCCACATCTCCTGCTTAACAAGCAGACTCTACCACTGAGCCACCTGGGAACCCATAATGAGAGAATAGAGAATCAGAAAAATAAACAGAGCATCAGAGAAACATGAGACAACTTCAAACAGCAAAATATACATCGAATTTTGGTTCCTTAAGGAGGGGGGTTAGGCAAAAAAAAAATTCAGTTCAGTTCAGTTCAGTCGCTCAGTCGTGTCTGACTCTTTGCGACCCCATGAATCGCAGCACGCCAGGCCTCCCTGTCCATCACCATCTCTCGGAGTTCACTCAGACTCACATCCATCCAGTCAGTGATGCCATCCAGCCATCTCATCCTCGGTNCAAAAAAAAAATTGCTGGAACAAATTTTTTCCAAATTTGATAGAACCCTACAGATAAACCCACAGATCTAAGAATACCAATTAACCCCAAGCACTAGAAATATAAAGGAAACTACAGCAAGGTATATCACAATAAATTTGCTCCAAACCAGTGATGAAGAATAGAATCTCAAAGTCAGAGCAAAAGAATATCTTACATGTGTAAGAAAAAAGATTAGTATGACAGCAGACGTGTCATCGGAAAAAATACAAGTGAGAAGATAGAACAGCAACTTCAAAATATTAACCTCAAATTCTATACCTAGAAAATATGTATTTCAAACAAAGGCAAGGGAGGAGATATATGTATAGTTTTAGGTGATTGACATTGTACAGCAAAAACCAACAAAACATTGTAAAGCAGTTATCCTCTACTTAAAAATTTAAAAATAAAAACCAAAGACCAATTAAAGATTGCTTAAGATAAGGATATTTCTCCAAGCAATCTTGATTCCAGCTTGTGCTTCTTCCAGTCCAGCGTCTCATGATGTACTCTGCATATAAGTTAAATAAGCAGGGTGACAATATACAGCCTTGACGTACTCCTTTTCCTATTTGGAACCAGTCTGTTGTTCCATGTCCAGTTCTAACTGTTGCTTCCTGACCTACATACAGGTTTCTCAAGAGGCAGGTCAGGTGGTCTGGTATTCCCATCTCTTTCAGAATTAGATATGCAGATGACACCACCCTTATGGCAGAAAGTGAAGAGGAGCTCAAAAGCCTCTTGATGAAAGTGAAAGAGGAGAGAGAAAAAGTTGGCTTAAAACTCAACATTCAGAAAACGAAGATCATGGCATCTGGTCCTATCATTTCATGGGAAATAGATGGGGAAACAGTGGAAACAGTGTCAGACTTTATTTTGGGGGGCTCCAAAATCACCGCTGATGGTGACTGCAGCCATGAAATTAAAAGATGCTTACTCCTTGGAAGAAAAATTATGACCAACCTAGATAGCATATTCAAAAGCAGAGACATTACTTTGCTGACTAAGGACCGTTTAGTCAAGGCTATGGTTTTTCCTGTGGTCATGTATGGATGTGAGAGTTGGACTGTGAAGAAGGCTGAGTGCCAAAGAATTGATGCTTTTGAACTGTGGTGTTGGAGAAGACTCTTGAGAGTCCCTTGGACTGCAAGGAGATCCAGTCAGTCCATTCTGAAGATCAGCCCTAGGATTTCTTTGGAAGGAATGATGCTAAAGCTGAAACTCCAGTACTTTGGCCACCTCATGCGAAGAGTTGACTCATTGGAAAAGACTCTGATGCTGGGAGGAATTGGGGGCAGGAGGAGAAGGGGACGACAAAGGATGAGATGGCTGAATGGCATCACGGACTCGATGGATGTGAGTCTGAGTGAACTCCGGGAGTTGGTGATGGACAGGGAGGCCTGGCATGCTGCGATTCATGGGGTCACAAAGAGTCGGACACGACTGAGTGACTGAACTGAAGATAAGGATAGAAAAGCTAAAAGAATTAATTAGGTAGATAGCCTATACTACAAGAAAGGCTAAGAAAATCCTCAGACAGAAAATGATACCAGATTAAAATGCAACAAAATGAGGAGATCTAAAATGGGAACTATGTGAGTAAATGTAAAAGTTTTTATTTTCATTATTCACATCCTTTAAAAAGATGGTAACGTTGTTGTTCAGTTGCTAAGTCATGTCCAGCTCTTTGCCACACCATGGGGTGTAGCACAACAGGCTCCTCTGTCCTCTAGTGTTCCCCAGAGTTTGCTTAAATTCATGTCTGTTGACTCAGTGATGCTAACTGACCATCTTATTCTCTGCCGCCCCGCCTTCTCCTCTTACCCTCAATCTTTCCCAGCATCAGAGTCTTTTCCAGTGAGTTGGCTCTTCATATCAGATTGCCAAAGTATTAGAGCTTCAGCATTAGTCCTTTCAATGAATGTTATGGTTGATTTCCTTTAGTATTGACTGGTTTGATCTCTTTGCTCTCCAAGGGACTCTCAAGAGTATTCTCCAGCACCACAATTCAAAAGCATCAATTCATCAGCACTCGGCCTTTTTTGTGGTCCAGAGAATGTTATGGTTGATTTCCTTTAGTATTGACTGGTTTGATCTCTTTGCTCTCCAAGGGACTCTCAAGAGTATTCTCCAGCACCACAATTCAAAAGCATCAATTCATCAGCACTCGGCCTTTTTTGTGGTCCAGCTCTCACATCCATACATGACTACTGAAAAAAACAGCTTTGACTATACAGTTCTTTGTCAGCAAAATGATGTCTCTGCTTTTTAATACACTGTCTAAACTTGTCATAGCTTTCCTACCAAGAAGCAAGCATTTTTTAATTTCATGTCTCCAGTCACCATCCACAGTGATTTTAGAGCCCAAGAAAATAAAATCTGTCACTGCTTCCACTTTTTCCCTTTCTATTTGCCATGAAATGATGGGACCAGGTGCCATGAAGTTGAGTTTCAAGACAGCTTTTTCACTCTCCTCTTTCATTTTCACCAAGAGGCTCTTTAGTTCCTCTTCACTTTCTGCCATTAGAGTGGTATTATTTGCATATCTGAGGTTTTTAATATTTCTTCCAGCAATCTTGAGTACAGCTTGTGATTCATCCAGCTGGCATGTCACATAATGTACTCTGCATATAAGTTAAATAAGCTAGGTGACAATATACAGCCTTGTCATACTCCTTTCCCAATTTTGAATCAGTTCTATCTGTTGCTTCTTGATGCATATACAGGTCTCTCAAGAGACAAATAAGGTGGTCTGGTACTCCCATCTCTTTAAGAATTTTCCAAATTTGCTGACATATTGAGTGCAGCACTTTAACAGCACCATCTTTTAGGGTTTTAAGTAGCTCAGCTGGAACTTCATCACCTCCATTAGCTTTGTTCATAGTAATGCTACCTAAGGCCCACTTGGCTTAACACTCCAGGATGTCCAGCTCTAGCAAGGGAGCACACCATTACGGTTATCCAGGTCATTAAGATCTTTTTTGTATAGTTCTTTGTATTCTTGCTGCCTCTTCTTAATTCCTTCTGCTTCTGTTAGGTTCTTATTATTTCTGTCCTTTATCATGCCCATCTTTGCAGGAAATGTTCCCTTGATATCTCCAATTTTCTCAAAGAAATTTCCAGTCTTTCCCATTCTATTGTTTTTCTCTACTTCTCTGCATTATTATGTCTCCTTACTTTTCTCCAAAATGTTGCATTCAGTTGGGTATATTTCTCCCTTTCTCCCTTGCCTTTCATTTCTCTTTCCTCAGCTATTTATAAGACCTCCTTAGACAACCACTTTGCCTTGTTGCATTTCTTTTTCTTTGGGATGGTTTTGGTTACCACCTCCTATATGAACTTCTTTCCATATTTCTTCAGGCACTCTGTCTACAAGATCTAATCCTTTGAATCTATTCATCACTTCCACTGTATAATCATAAGGGATTTGATTTAGGTCATATTTGAATGGCCTAGTGGTTTTCCCTACTTTCTTCAACTTAAGCCTGAATTTTGCAATAAGGAGCTGATGATCTGAGCCACAGTCAGCTCCAAGTCTTGTTTTTGCTGATTGTATAGAGCTTCTCCATCTTTGGCTGCAAAGAACATAATCAATCTGATTTCAGTATTGACAATCTGGTGATGTCCACGTGGAGAGTCATCCTTTGGATTGTTGGAAAAGGATGTTTGCTATGACCAGTGTGTTCTCTTGACAAAATTCTGATAACCTTTGCCCTGCTTCATTTTTCACTCTAAAGCCAAACTTCCCTATTATTCAGGTACCTCTTGACTTCCTACTTTTGCATTCCAATTCCCTATGATGAAAACAACATCTTTTTTTGGTGTTAGTTCTAGAAGGTCTTGTAGGTCGTTATAGAATCAATCAACTTCAGTTTCTTTGGCATTAGTGGTTGGGGCATGGATTGGTTTACTGTGATGTTGAATGGTTTGCCTTGGAGATGAACTGAGATTGTTCTGTTGTTTCTGAGACTACACCCATGTACTGCATTTTAGACTCTTTTATTGACTATAAGGGCTACCCCATTTCTTCTAAGGGATTCTTGCCCACAGTAGTAGATATAATGGTCATCAGAATTAAATTCACCCATTCTCATCCATTTCAGTTCACTGGTTGCTAAGATGTCAGTGTTCAATCTTGCCATCTCCTACTTGAAAAAAGTGAAAGTGTTAGTAGTTCAGTGTGTCCCACTCTTTGCAATCCCATGGACTGTAGCCCACCATGCTCCTCTGTCTATGGAATTCTTCAGGCAAGAATACTGGAATGGGTAGCCATTCCCTTCTCCAGGGGCTCTTCCCAACCCCGTATCGAACCTGAGTCTCCTGCATTGCAGGCAGATTCTTTACCATCTGAGCCTCCAGGGAAGCTGTCAGTGTTCAATCTTGATCACATCCAATTTACCTTGATTCGTGGACTTACTTTCTAAACCCCTATACAATATTGTGATTTACAGCATCAGACTTGACTTTCACTGCCAGACATGTCCACAGCTGACAGTCATTTCTGCTTTGGCCCAGCCACTTATTCTTACTGGAGCTATTAGTAATTACCTTCCACTCTTCCCTAGTAGCGTAGTGGACACCTACTGAAGTGGGTGGCGGGGGGTTGATTATCTTCCAGTGTCGTATCTTTTTGCCTTTTCATACTGTCCATGGGGTTCTCCGTGCAATATTACTTGAGTGAGGTTGCCATTTCCTTCTCCAGTGGGCCATGTTTTGTCAAAACTCTTAACTATGCCCTGTCCATCTTGGGTAGCCCTGCATTGCATGGCTCATAGCTTCGTTGAGTTACATAAGCCCCTTCCCCATGACAAGACTGTGATCCATGAAGGGGTTTTAAAAGATATAGTCTATTTAAACAAAAATGCTAATAATGGAGTTTGGGCTTATACCATTTCTACAAGTAAAATATATGCCAACAATAGCACACAAGTTGAAAGGAGTGAAATGGAGCTGTAATATTTTTGCTTACCCTGTACATGGAGTAGTATGTAACATCACTTGAAGGTAGACTGTGATAAGTTAAAAAATCAGTAAGACTATTAAAGATTTTAAAAATGCCATTACCAACTTGACCTAATTGACATTTCTAGAAGATTCTATTAATGTTTTCTAATGA
>SJYT01081780.1:61982-119714 GCA_006410635.1 Cephalophus harveyi
CAGATGACTTCTCTGGTTAAATTTACCAAACATTTAAGGAAGAAATAATACCAATTCTGCACAAACTCTTCCAGAAAATGTTACATTAATACTAAAACTAAAGACATTACAAAATCACTATAGACTAATATCTCTCATGAATACAGAAGCAAAAGTTTATCAAATTAAATCCAATATTTTTTTCAAAAGATAATGTATCATAATCAAAAGGGGTTTATCTTAGGTATGAAAGGTTGATTTAACATTTAAAAAAATTTTAATGCTATTCACTATAAAACCTTGAAATAAAACACCTTGATCATCTCAGAAGATATGGAACAAACATATGGACAAAATCCAATACCCATTTCTGATTTAAAAAAAAAAGACCAAACTCTCAGCAAATTAAGAGTAAAAGAGAACTTCTTCAACCTGATAAAGGGCGTCTGTGGAAAATCCTAGAGATGAATTTCATACTTTATGGTGAAAAAGTTAAACAACCTAAATACCCAATTATAAATATGATTAAAATAATTACAGTGGATCCATGAAATAGAACATTTTAGGAATGTTAAAAATCAAATATTTAAAGAATATTTTGAAGCAAGGAAAATTGTTTATGATACAATGCTGAATAAAAAATGGCCTATATAAGCACATGATCCAATTGTGTTAAATACAGAGAGAGAGAATAAAATCAAAAGGAAATATTCATACATGTTAACAGTGATTAACTTTTGCTGGGGAGAGGAAGAATGGTATTATTAGTAATTTGCTCTATATATACTTTTCTGCACTTCCAAATTTTTGTCTTTAATGTTAGAAAAATTAATGTTACTAAATTTTAAGAAACCCGGTTAAGTAGAGTGGAAAAAGTAAAATAGAGAAGTTTAATGACTCCAAATTTGTATCATCAATTTTCCTCAGCCTCTTCCAATGTTCACAAGTGGCCCTAGCTTCTCAGATAACTACAGACAATTGAAATTTAAAAGGTCCACAATCAAACTTAGGATCTTGTTTAATATGATTATGAATTCATTAATTTATCTATTCAACAAACACATTGAATGTGCACTATATATATACAGTTGGGTACTGTAGTAGGCAATGAACACACAGCAACAAACAGGATATGGACCCTGCCTTCAAGAATCTTCTGACATTGTGATGGACATAAGCAATCACATTTTATAGTAGACTAAAATGTGTTATATAATGGGAATATGTACAAGGTGCCACAACATTTACAGAAGAAAACCAATGACCCTAGCCTTTGGTGGTTAGAAAATTCTTTCTGTAGCAGAAAGCATATAAACTGAGTTGCAAAGAATGTGAAGTTTAGGCGGGTGGCATGTAGTAACTTACGTTCCAGAAAGAGAGATCTGTTTGCACAAAGGCCAAGAGGCTCACAGAGCTCCCCTGGTGGCTCAGATGGTAAAAAAAAAAAAAAAAAAAAATCTGTCGGCAATGCAGGAGATGCAAATTTGATCCCTGGGTCAGGAAGATCCTCTGGAGAAGGGAATGGCTGCCCACTCCAGTATTTTTGCCTGGAGAATTCCACGGACAGAGGAGCCTAGAGGGCTGCAGTCCATGGGGTTGCAAAACGTAGACAGTGTATTAAAAGGCAGAGATATCACTTTGCCAACAAAGGTCCGTATAGTCAAAGCTATGGTTTTTCCAGTAACCATGTACAACAGAGAAGTCAGGGAAGTCATGTAGGACAGGGAAGCCTGACATGCTGCACTCCATGGGGTTCAAAGAGCTGGATACAACTTAGCGACTGAACAAGCGGCTTATTCAGAGAACTGCAAGCAAACACTTGAAAATAGGATCCTGATCATAAAAATCCTTGAAAATCATCAAGGAGTAGGGACTTTATTCTGTGACAATGAGAAACTATTACAGGGTTTTCACTAGCACCAAGTACCCACATATTCACGCATTTATAGATTTGGAGAAACAGAGCTTCCTCTCCTTCTAACGCCCAGCTATTTTTCAGAATCTGTGAAGCAGGGCTAGATGGCTCACAAATAGGACTGTACCACTACCACTGTTACTGGCTTCTGCCATACTGAAGTTGATGGTAACCATGCCAAAGATTTGTGACGGCACCATCTGCTTTGGAGCACCCATTCCTGTTGGCCACACTGACCTCTGATGTAGTCAACCTTACAATTGCTCTTTTGCTGGACAGTCTGTTGTGAAATAAGAGAGGAAAGTTCTCCCCTCCATGTGATGCTTTGGTGGAGGGTGGGAGGGTCGTCCTCATAGCAGGACCACCCAAGGATGTCACGGAGTTTCATAAGTCTGCTGTATTTGTTTGTTCAGCCATTTTATTCCTGGGAAGCACTTCTACCACAGAGCACTTGGATCAGAAAAGTTTCAAGTAACAGCTATTATTATGTTCCAAGCACAAGTGGTTATCCTCCGATGTTTAGAACCTACTATGGAGACTGGAAATTTATGCCAGACTCTTTTCTTCCATCAGGTGGCTCTCTCTCAGGGAATCTTTCTCTCATTTCGATTTGGCTTGTTTTAGACATCCAGAGTCTACCGTATGTGACATGTCTGAATGCCACTTGCAAAAACCCTCTGAATGCTTTCCCTAGCAGTTTCCCCAGCCTCCCTGGATAAACGGAGCTAAATCAATACCAGAAACTGGAAGTGAAAGGGACTCCCCTTGATCCATCCACCAGCTGTACCTACGTCTCAGCTATGGTTCAGCCAGGACACAAGTTGATTCTTTCACAGTGAAAAATGTAAAAGCTTTCGACCAAATGCTAATAATAGAGCTCTAACCAAATGCTAATAATAGAGATCTCTCTGAAGTAGGGGCTTCCCTAGTGGCTCAGCTGGTAAAGAATCCTCCTGCAATGAGGAAGACCTGGGTTTGATCCCTGGGTTGGGAAGATCTCCTGGACAAGGGAAAGGCTCCCCTCTCCAGTATTCTGGCCTGGAGAATTCCATGGACTGTATGGTCCATGAGATCACAAACAGTTGGACATGACTGAGCAACTTTCACTTCACAGCGCTGAAGTAGTATTTAGGGTGCTATATTTTCTAGTTTTTTATTTTCATCTTCTAAGTTGCTTCTCAGTGAATATAATACTTGTAAGAGATTTCACAAAAGTAAATAAATACTACCATGATCAATAAACAGAGGGTTGGGGTGGTATCAGAGAGTGGTGGAGGAAACCAGCACTCTCACATAAGTTAGAAGGGGGAGGACCTTTTCTTTGACAGCCATTTGGAAATAGCAGTCAGATCTTTGCCACACTCTATGACCATCAATTTCCCTGCAGCTATATTCCCTTAAAGCTATACAAATATCAGTAGATGCATAGGGATGTTCAAGGCAGCATTTTTCGCAACAGTAAACATCCTAAGTGGTCATTGACAGAAAGATGATTAACTAGGTTTGGATACACCCATATCAGGGATGTGATGCTAAATATAATGAAGTATTGATAGATCTCTATGTACTGCTTCGTATTGCATTCAAGATGTATTGAGAAGAGGTAGGGTGCAGAGGAGTTATATATATATATATATATATAGTCTGATACCACTTGAGAAAGATGGATAGGTGGGTGAATATATAGATTGATAGGTGACAGATGATAGGTAGATAGGTAATTTGGATACACATAGCAAATGTCTGGAAGAATTCAGAAGAATGTTGTGACTTTTACTCATCATCTTGTAGCTTTTATACTGTGACTCATTTCTACTCACCCCATGAACCCTGAGTTAAGGCCGATATTCTCCAAGAGGCCAGGTCTTTTCAAGAATACTAACACATGCTGTTTCTTCTATCACAAGCGCTTCCCCTCTCCTCTATCTTCTCACAAACTCCTTTTTTTCCAGTAAGGGTCCAGCTTCATGTCACCTCTTCAAGATGCCGTCTTCAGAGCTCTTGCTTTCATTATATGTTAGCAGCTTTTTAGGGTCAATAAAAAAAAAAAAAAATGCCTGTTTTCCTCACTAAAAAGGAAACCTCTCAAAACAGGAAAACCATGACTTTATCTCAGATCCTAGATTTATATTTCAGAATCTAAAGCCATGCCTGGTACCTAATAAATATCTCCAAAATGATTGCTATTAAAAAAAGGAATGACCTTTGTAAATATGAAACTCTAGTCTCCTAGAAAAAAGAAATTAGCCTTAGCACCCTAAATAAATGTCTGTATTTAAAAAAAGGCCTGCAAGTCAGAATATTGATTTCTAATATATTACTGAAGTAAGCTTTAATCAAAATGGATGCTTTCAAAATGGATGCTTTCAATGAGTATCTTGAGTAAATTTTCAGACTTTGCTGTTACTTTAAATAAATTATTCTGTGTTAAATTTCAAGAATCATTTTCTATTTCAGCCAATTTCTCATCTTTTGTTTATATAAGAAGATGATATAAATGACTGGATTATATTGGCATTTGTCATTTCTAATTATAGATCTTGTTTTTAAAAGAAACATAGAATGACAGCATTGTTTAAAGGTTATATATCTTGTGATCCTTTTGCTTAATGTTGAAACTTCTCTTCTTGTTCTCTGCTGTAGTTCAGACATTAGGAAAGGGCGAGGAAAGGTAAAAAATTTGATTGGCAGCAAACACGAATGTTAACTAAAGGGACTACAGTCTAATGTGAATAATTATATAAATCATAATAGAAAGTGAAAATCAGTCAGTTTCCACATACGGCATGTGTTGTTTGGTTTCCTGAATGCAGGAAGTGTTGGGAGGATTGATGGGTATGTTTTGTGTGGATCCAAGTGGACTTTCTCAGTCACTTCTAGCTTTTACAAATCATGCTGGAGTCCTTTTGTAATGCTAATAACACAGTGATACAGATAAATGACAATACATCCTGTGATTTCCATGAACAGTTGTGATTTCATATATTTTCTCCTATTGATCCATGAATATATCTTTCATACCATATGTTCCAGCTTTTATTTCTGAGAACATGGCTTACTAGGTCATAAACTAAATTGTTAATAAATAATTTATGAAGGATATTGTTTTTCTTGGGGAGATAAGATTAGATCTGTTTTATTAAATCTTCTAAATAAACTGTGGGGCTCTTCTGTAATAAAAAGTGACCTTCATGGAAGAGATGGATGGGCTGCAGATGACTTGTCACTTCTCACTGCACATACCCTTTGTATTTAGTACCATTCCTCACACAAAATAGACTTTCAGTAAGTACTGCTGAATTAACTAAAGAATTGGAATTAAGAAGAAATGTCTCGAAGCCATGAACAGAAGTCAATCTTCTCTTCTGATACTACTCTAATATGGCATTTGCTCAGAGGTGATGATTTTCTGGGGTTGTCACTTATCCGCTAGGACTTAGACATTCGGTCGTGCTCAACTCGTTTCAAAGCCAGACGAGAAGTGCTTGGAATTTCAACATACCAACACCCACAGACTCTGCCACCCACTGTCCACCCTACTGGGCCTCAAATAATTTCTCTGATACTTCATCCATTTGCTTTTGTGGCCTTTGTCCTAGAAATTGAAATGTGTCTTTGTTCATGCTTTTATTCTACTTCAAAATTCAAATGCCTGGAATGGGAAAAATATTGCTGAAAACAAACTTTCTATGCTTTGTCCCTAAATAACCCAGCAATTAAATAGGATCCACCGAACGTGGCATTTGACTTGTCATTTCTTATGAAGAAATTGTAAGCTTCCTCTGAGTTTTGGAAATAAGAAAATTTTGAAGTGAAGATGTGTAATTGAATTTTTTTTTAATTTTGTGTCATGACATGCAGATTTGAAAAGGGTTTCACACAGCAGCCACCAGGGTCTCTTTAAAAATCTGATCACAGTTCTCCACTGTCCGTGGTTTCCCGTTGATCCTACATTAGACTCACTGCAGCCTGAGAACCTGTGTGTCCCATCCCCATCCAATTCACCTGTCTCATCTTACACCCTTTCTCCTCAGTCCACATGCCTAACAAGAGAAACTTCCTGCTATTACACTTGCCCCCACTAGAACCTTCTCACAGGCTCTTCCCCAGCCTGTGCAGCCAACACCACATTTGTCACCACCTCCAGCCACCTTTGCATTTCCCTGGCTGACTCCTCAACCTCCACCTCCTCACAAGAAATGCTTTTGTTTCCACAGAGTAGCAGTTCACAAAGCATCTCGAACTTCCCCTTCACAATTTCTATAATGTCTATGTTCCTCACTGGATCTGGAGATCATTCCTAACCTTGGCATTAGCATGAGATTAACTCAAGCAAAGTGCTTCAGCGCAGAGCAGCATAGCAATACATGAGACAATGTAACTGTGGATGAAATACTAGAAACAATCAGGGTTTGGGTGTTACAGGTCTAGGTTTTAATCTAGATCTGTTACAGTGACAGACTTTATTTTCTTGGGCTCCAAAATCACTGCAGATGGTGACTGCAGCCATGAAATTAAAAGATGCTTGCTCCTTGGAAGAAAAGCTATGACCAACCTTGACAGCATATTAAAAAGCAGAGGCATTACTGTGCCGACAAAGGCCCATCTAGTCAAAGCTGTGGTTTTTCCAGTAGTCATGTATGCATGTGAGAGTTGTACCATAAAGAAAGCTGAGTGCCAAAGATCGATGCTTTTGAACTGTGGTGTTGAAGAAGACTCTTGAGAGTCCCTTGGACTGCAAGGAGATCCAACAAGTCCATCCTAAAGGAAATCAGGCCTGAATATTCATTGGAAGGACTGATGCTGAAGCTGAAACTTCAATACTTTGGCCACCTGATGTAAAGAACTGACTCATTAGAAAAGACCCTGATGCTGGGCAAGATTGAAGGCAGGAGGAGGAGGAGATGACAGAGGATATGATGGTTGGATGGCATCATTGACTCAATGGACATGAGTTTGAGCAAGCTCCGTGAGTTGGTGATTGACAGGGAAATCTGGCATGCTGCAGTCTGAGGGGTCACAAAGAGTCGAATACAACTGAGCAACTGAAATGAACTTAATCTAGATCTAAGTGATAGACAAACACTAAGTAAGCTTTTTCATCTGTCTCTGACTCTATGCTTAAAGTTAAAATTGACTGAAAGGTCTTCAAGCTGTGGGTAAAAACAAGCCAAAATAAAAGAATAAAATCCTTCTTTCAAAAAACACCTACCTGCTGAGAACCCATAAACTTCAGCATTGCAATTTAGTTTTTAAGTTGACAATGAACTTAGTCACTTTAAATATTTCAATATTTGGGGGATGAAGAAGAAAAGAGTAAGACTCTTAAAAGTGAATATTGAGGCTGACTCACCTTGAAGCAGAGACAGCTAGGTCTGTTGGGGACAGAGCAGCCACAAGTCTGTCTATTGGATGTGGCTTCATCCACGCTCCCACAGAAAGCCATAATTCTACCTCCTAAGCTGTGCAAACCTAGGGCAGGAAGGGATGGGACAATTGGTCTTTGTATCCATGTGACTATCCAGGAAGCACGTGACAAATGTTTGGGGAGTATTTTTACTATACTGTGTATCTGTTTAATTTTAAAAGTATATATAGCTTGTATGAGTAATGTGTATATAAAGAATATATATCTCACCCAGGTGGTGCTGGTGGTAAGGAATCCACCTGCCAATGAGGGAGATGCAAGAGACACGGGTTCTACCCTTGGGTCAGGAAGATCCCCTGAAGGAGGAAATGGCAACCCACTCCAGTATTCTTGCCTAGAAAATTCCATGGAAAGAGGAGCCTGGTGGGCTACGATCCATGGGGCCACAGAGAGTCATATACGACTAAGCAACTAAGCAGCAGCATGTTTATGTAAATATATATTATATAGACAGAGTAATAGTTTATCAAGATAGAATCCACAAACCATACAATTGATCTACTTAAAGAATATAATTCAAAGTTTTTAGTATCTTCATAGAGTTGTGCCAACCAGCATCACAAACAATTTTAGGATATTTTCATCACCCTACAAAGCAACCCTATATAAATTCAGCAGTCACTCCCCATTATTTTTAATCCTCAGCCCTAAGCAATCATTAATTGACTTTTTGTCTCTAGAAATTTGCCCATTCTGAACATTCCATATAAACAGAAACATACAATGTTGTGTACTTTGTGACTGGCTTTTTTAATTTAACACCATGTTTCAAAATCCATCCATGTGGTAGCTTGTTTTAGTACTTCATTTTTTAGAGCTGAATAGTATTCCATTGCATGGATATGCCACATTATATTTATCCATGCTTTAATTTACAGAGAATTGCATTATTTCACTTTTTGGCTATTATGAACAATGTGGCTCTGAACATTCATACACATATTTTTGTGTGGGCATATATTTTTAATATCTCTTGGACATATGCTTAGGATTAGAACTGCTGGCTAATATGGTAATTATCTGCTTAACCTTATGAGCAACTTCCAGACTTTTCCATAGTGACTACATCATTTTACATTCCTCCCAGTCCTGTATGAAGATTCCAATTTTTCCACAGCTTCACCAACACTTGCTATTGGTTGTCTTTTTGATTATAGTCATTCTAGTAAGGATGAAGTGGTCTCACATTCTGGTTTTGATTGTTGTTGTTTTTTTTTCTGATGACTAATAATGTTGAACATCTTTTAATTTGTTTTTTGGCCATTTGCCTATCTTTTTGGATATATCTATTCAGGTCTGTTGCCTATTTTTTAGCTAGGTAATCTTTTTATTGTGGAGATATGAGTTCTTTTTATATTGTATCTACTAATCTTTTATCAGCCATCTTATTTGTAAATACATCCTCTTATTCTTTTCATTTACTTGATAGTATCCTGTGAAGCACAAAAGATTTTAATTTTAATCAAGTCCAATTTATCAGTTATTTGTTGTGACTTGTGCTTCTGAGGTCATATTTAAGAAGACTGCCTGACCCAAGGTCACAAAGTTTTATTTCTAGATTTTCCTCTTACGAGATTTTTCTTTTTAATTTTTAACTTTACACTTAGGTTTTTGATCCATTCTGTGTTAATTTTTGTGTAATGTGTAATAAAAGGGTACAGCTTGTTCTTTTGCATGTGGATACTTAGTTTTCCCTAGAGAAGGGAATGGCCACCCTCTCCAGTATTCTTGCTTGGAGAATTGCATGGACAGAGGAATCTGGCGGGCTACAGTCCATTTGGTGGCAAAGAGTTGGCTAGGACTGAGTGGCTAACATTTTCACTTTTTTTCATCTAGTTTTTTTTTTCCCACTGCCATTTGTTGAAGACTGTTTTTCACCATTTAATTGTCTTGGTACCCTGTTAAAAATGAGTTGACCATAAATGTGAAGATATATTTCAGTATTCTCAGTTCTAGTCCATTTATCTGTATATTATTCTTATGCCACTACCACAATGTCTTGATTACTAAAGTTTTGAAATCAGAGAACGTGAATTCTTCAACTTTATTCTCCTCTTTTCAAGATTGTTTTGGATATTCTGGGACCATTTCATTTTCATGTGAATTTTAGGATCAGCTTTCAATTTCTGCAGAAGTTCATTTTGAATTTTGAGAGGAATTACTGGGGAGTATTGACATCTTAGCAGTATTAAGTCCTCTGCTCTGTGAACATGTAATGTCTTTCCACTTATTCATTGTTGTTCAGTCACTAAATCATGTCTGACTCTTTGCATCCCCATGGACTGTAGCACATGTCAGGCCTCCCTGTCTTCCACCATATCCCAGAGTTTGCTCTAATTCGTGTCTGTGAGTCAGTGATGCTATCCAACCATCTCATCCTCTGCCGCCCCCTTCTCCTTTTGCCTTCAGCCTTTTCAATTGGGAAAGGTTCTTTTCCAATGAATGGGCTTATGTTTTGTAGCTTTTAGCATATAAATCGTATACTTCTTTCGTTAAATTTATCCCTAAGAACTTTATTCTTTTTAATTACATTGTAAAGGGTATAGTTTTCTTTTTTTCTTTCTTTCTTTTTCTTTTTTTTTTTTTTTTGTGGGGCATGAAGGGATTTTATTTCAACTATTGTATAGGAGGAAACTGGAATACAAAACTGGTGTTATCAAGTTCTTCTAAAATGTTATATGAACTTTTAAGTGTCCAAAAATGTATACCTTCCTAAAAAATAAAAATAAAATTCACTAAAACTAAATACATTACTCAGTGAGAGGAACAGAACTATCAGAAAAGACGAAGATTTCTTATTACAGATAAGATCCTAGAATTCTAGTGACTAGTTTCAAAAATTAAGACACCATGAATTAATGGTTCAGAAATAGAATGGGCCACTTCAGGGATGGTGACTCAACAAGAATGTTTAGAAAAAATCTTTTTCAACTTCTAGATTCTACCCTATTCATTAGCATGACCTGAACAAGCATTTCCCTGGGCCCCACATAAATCTTCCACAAAATAAGAGGATTGGACCAAGAGATCACTAAAGCCCCTTCTAATAATGTTCCCTGATTATTACTTTATTAAATTTAAATTACAAAAATTAATGACAAATGGTAATTTCTCTCCCCAAATAGGCATGCTCTTCCTAAAAAGCACTGTGCACGGAGGGTTTTTCCTTTCAAGGTTATATGCTAATACTTTTCCATTACAAATGATGCATATGGTCAAAATCTATAAATAGATTTGACTTTCTTTTCCAATTTTTGGGCTTTCTTGATAGCTCAGGATTCTTTACTTCTGGTAAAGAATCTTCCAGCATTGCAGGAGACCCGGGTTCGATTCCTAGATCGGGAAGATCAGCTAGAGAAAGGATAGGCTATCCACTCCTATATTCTTGGGCTTCCCTTGTGACTCAGCTGGTAAAAAAATCTGTCTGTAAAGTGGGAGACCTGGGTTTGATACCTGAGTTGGGAAGATCCCCTGGAGAAGGGAAAGTGTATGCACTCCAGTATTCTGGCCTGGAGAATTCCATGGACTATACAGTCTATGGGGTCCTAAAGAGTCGGTCACGACTTTTGCTTTCACTTTTTTCTGATTTTTATTGATATTTTCTACCAACTTCATGTATTTATCTTGAGCACAGATGTTATATCCCCTTACTTGTTGCTTGTTTTAGCATTTAAATGTCCAACTTGGCTGGACTATCTTCCAGTTCAGAACATCCTGTGGGGAAAGCAGAGTGGGCTACTCCCTAAATTGTGGACTGTGATTTCTAGCAGATGGACATTGTCTCCTTAGTTTCTAATGTCCCTCACTTGTTTACCAATTCCAGAAAAATTCTTTACAAAAACTAAGATAACACTGAACAAAAGCAGGAAACATGTTTGACTTTATAACCAACAGAAAGTTCATTATGTAAATAAAATCCTTTAAAACTGTGAAGTATAATCAAAATAGTTTTTTTAAGTATAAAAAGTATAGTAAAGTATAATAAAAATTTTAACCATTAAATATGACATGAACAGCAATGAAAACAAATAGCAAAGAGGGGGCAGAAAGGACATCTGTGTAATGGGGGAGTTTGTGGAAATAAGCAAGATATACATGCTGAGGGTCCCAAAGATAATCTTTGATTAAGAAATCCAATTGACTAGGGGACTAGATAGACAAGTAACTACATAGATAGAATCTCCTAGGTAAAATGGTAAATTTATACTATATATCATGTTGTACCATATTGTATTAATTGGATAACAGTTGGAACTATGGAGCCCTTTCCTTGGACTTTAGAAATGACAATGTACTACTTAAACAGTAGTCCACCCTGCCTTTCCCAAAAGATGTTCTGAATAAGAAAACAGGGTCAAGTTAGATACAAAATACATTTAAATGCTAAAATAAGCAATAAGAAAGGAGACAGATAAACAGATAGATATATGTATTCTTTTATTTATATGTATCTATTTCACAAAGATAATATTTATGATTACCTATTATATGCAACAGAGAAGGCAATGGCACCCCACTCCAGTGCTCTTGCCTGGAAAATCCCATGGATGGAGGAGCCTGGTGGGCTGCAGTCCATGGGGTCGCGAAGAGTCAGACGCGACTAAGCGACTTCCTTTCACTTTTCACTTTCATGCATTGGAGAAGGAAATGGCAACCCACTCCAGTGTTCTTGCCTGGAGAATCCCAGGGACGGGGGAGCCTGGTGAGCCTGCAGTCTATAGGGTCGCACAGAGTCAGACACAACTGAAGCGACTACTATTCTCGACCCTGTGGGGTATAGCAGTAAACAAAACAGAGAGGTTGTATTTTATTATATTAACTGTATTTACTGTATTATATTCTAGTGGGAGTATAATGTTATACTAGATTTTACTGACCATAGCCCCTGGAACAGTGATAAGCACAGAGGATATGCTGATATGTTCTGATTCTATTATGGAACTTTACCTGTGTCAGGGTCTGGTGAGGAGAGCAGAGTTCTCTGAGTATTATGGAAGAAGAGGCATCATAGAATGGACCTAATACCACCGTGAGATGCTGGGGGAATGAAGGCTCATGGTGGATTTGGACTCACTCCTAGCTAAGAAGGGGAGCTGACTGGAAGCCATTGCTTTTGTGCAGCTATTGCCTCTGTAGGTTTTGGTCAGTCTCTGATGGTGGCCCTGGGGTTCCTATTAGTCAGAAGTTGGAAAGAGTAACTGGACCAGCTGGAATTGGCCTGGCACTCTCACATCAGCCCCCCATTGATCTGTCCATGATGACCTACAGAGATGGCCACTCCTTCACTTCTGCTTTACAACCTTGTGTTGCTTAACCAGGTTTGCACAGCACAAAACACCATACCTGCCATCCAGATAGCAATACAATAGGAGTTTCCTGGTGGCCAAGTGGTTAGGACTCCACACTTCTACTGCAGGGCACCTGGGTTTGATTCTTTGTCCAGGAACTAAGATCCCACAAACCTCTCAGTGCAGACCCACCCCTCCAACAAAAAGAGAGAACATGCTGCATGGGTGAATCCCAGAGTAGTCTTTATGATTCCTGCTCTGAGTGTCCACAGCTTTTCATGACATCCTCCACCTGAGTCAGGTGGCTCCTGTGACTTACTTCTAATCAAGAGAATACAATAAAGGTGATGGTCATCACTCTTGTGACTGTATTATATTATATTATATTATATTATATTATATTATATTATATTATATTATATTATATTATATGAGAGAGTCTTAGCCAACTGGAGTGAGACAGACTCTCCAGCGGGCCTTGGATTAGCCTACAGCCGTAGGTTGAGAGCTGCCTATAACGACCGCTCCTTGGAATGAGCAGCAAACCACAATAGAAAAGTCAACCACAGGCATCGCAGATTCTCACTTTTCAGCTTCTAATTTCACCTTTCTTAATCCACCTTGCAGCTAAGTCGCTTCAGTCGTGTCCAACTCTGTGCGACCCCATAGACGGCAGCCCACCAGGCTCCCCCGTCACTGGGATTCTCCAGGCAAGAACACTGAAGTGGGTTGCCATTCCCTTCTCCAATGCATGAAAGTGAAAAGTGAAAGTGAAGTCGCTCAGTCATGTCTGACCCTCAGCGACCCTCAGGACCTTCCAGGCTCCTCCATCCATGGGATTTTCCAGGCAAGAGTACTGGTGTGGGGTGCCATTGCCTTCTCCTGATCCACCCTAGTACAGGGTTTTTCTTTTCTTTTTTGCCCATAATATATTTTTTTAAATTTTAAAATTCTTTCCAAAAAATTGCGTGTTTTTTTTTTTTTTTTTTTTACAGTAGATCCTTGCTGGTTATCTATTTTAAATACAGAAATGTGTACATGTCAATCCCACGCTCCCAATATATCCCTCTCCCCCATCCTTCCTCCTGGCAACCATAAGTTCCTTCTCTCAGTTTGTGAGTCTGTTTCTGTTTTGTAAATAAGTTCATTTTTATCATTTTTAAAGATTTCACATATAAGTGATTTTGTATTATATTTGTTTTTCTCTGACTTACTTCATTTAGTATGATAATCCCAAGGTTCATCCATGTTGCTGCAAATGACATTATTTCACTCTTTTTCGTGACCAAGTAATACTCCATTGTATGTACGTACCACATCTTCTTTATCCATTCCTCTGTTGATGGACTTTATGTTGTTTCCATGTCTTGGCTATCGTGAGTAGTGCTGCAATGAACACTGGGGTGCATGTATCCTTTTGAATCATGTTTGCTTCCAAACATGTGTCCAGAAGTGGAACTGCTGGATCATATGGTAACTCTGTTTTTAGATTTTTTAAGGAATCTCCATGCTGTCTTCCTTAGTGGCTACTACAAGGTTTTTAATCTTGGCACTATTGACATTTCTGGCTGGAGAATTTTGAATGTGGGGTGCTGAATTTTGAATGTAAGAGCTACAGCAATATCTCTGGCCTCTACAAAGTAATGTTATTATCACTCACCACTCTCTCCCAATTGCAATGACCAAAAATAACTCCAGATATTGCCTAATGTACCCTGGGGGGTAAAATTGCTCTGCTTGGTAGCTACTATTCTAGTATAAGGCCTACTGCATCACTAAGCTCTGCAAAGCCAGAGGGCAATCTTAAAAAAGGGAAAGATAAGCCTTGGGCACAGTTAATTCATACACTAGAAATCTGCTTTCTAACCACACACCTTCAAAAGTCAAAGCTGGCACTTGCAGCCCTAAGTCCAATGGCTTTTTCATTTTGCTTCCCAGCTGATAATAAGAAAGTGCTCAGGTGAACACAACTGGGTTTGATACCTGAGTTGGGAAGATCCCCTGGAGAAGGGAAAGTGTATGCACTCCAGTATTCTGGCCTGGAGAATTCCATGGACTATACAGTCTATGGGGTCCTAAAGAGTCGGTCACGACTTTTGCTTTCACTTTTTTCTGATTTTTATTGATATTTTCTACCAACTTCATGTATTTATCTTGAGCACAGATGTTATATCCCCTTACTTGTTGCTTGTTTTAGCATTTAAATGTCCAACTTGGCTGGACTATCTTCCAGTTCAGAACATCCTGTGGGGAAAGCAGAGTGGGCTACTCCCTAAATTGTGGACTGTGATTTCTAGCAGATGGACATTGTCTCCTTAGTTTCTAATGTCCCTCACTTGTTTACCAATTCCAGAAAAATTCTTTACAAAAACTAAGATAACACTGAACAAAAGCAGGAAACATGTTTGACTTTATAACCAACAGAAAGTTCATTATGTAAATAAAATCCTTTAAAACTGTGAAGTATAATCAAAATAGTTTTTTTAAGTATAAAAAGTATAGTAAAGTATAATAATAATTTTAACCATTAAATATGACATGAACAGCAATGAAAACAAATAGCAAAGAGGGGGCAGAAAGGACATCTGTGTAATGGGGGAGTTTGTGGAAATAAGCAAGATATACATGCTGAGGGTCCCAAAGATAATCTTTGATTAAGAAATCCAATTGACTAGGGGACTAGATAGACAAGTAACTACATAGATAGAATCTCCTAGGTAAAATGGTAAATTTATACTATATATCATGTTGTACCATATTGTATTAATTGGATAACAGTTGGAACTATGGAGCCCTTTCCTTGGACTTTAGAAATGACAATGTACTACTTAAACAGTAGTCCACCCTGCCTTTCCCAAAAGATGTTCTGAATAAGAAAACAGGGTCAAGTTAGATACAAAATACATTTAAATGCTAAAATAAGCAATAAGAAAGGAGACAGATAAACAGATATATGTATTCTTTTATTTATATGTATCTATTTCACAAAGATAATATTTATGATTACCTATTATATGCAACAGAGAAGGCAATGGCACCCCACTCCAGTGCTCTTGCCTGGAAAATCCCATGGATGGAGGAGCCTGGTGGGCTGCAGTCCATGGGGTCGCGAAGAGTCAGACGCGACTAAGCGACTTCCTTTCACTTTTCACTTTCATGCATTGGAGAAGGAAATGGCAACCCACTCCAGTGTTCTTGCCTGGAGAATCCCAGGGACGGGGGAGCCTGGTGAGCCTGCAGTCTATAGGGTCGCACAGAGTCAGACACAACTGAAGCGACTACTATTCTCGACCCTGTGGGGTATAGCAGTAAACAAAACAGAGAGGTTGTATTTTATTATATTAACTGTATTTACTGTATTATATTCTAGTGGGAGTATAATGTTATACTAGATTTTACTGACCATAGCCCCTGGAACAGTGATAAGCACAGAGGATATGCTGATATGTTCTGATTCTATTATGGAACTTTACCTGTGTCAGGGTCTGGTGAGGAGAGCAGAGTTCTCTGAGTATTATGGAAGAAGAGGCATCATAGAATGGACCTAATACCACCGTGAGATGCTGGGGGAATGAAGGCTCATGGTGGATTTGGACTCACTCCTAGCTAAGAAGGGGAGCTGACTGGAAGCCATTGCTTTTGTGCAGCTATTGCCTCTGTAGGTTTTGGTCAGTCTCTGATGGTGGCCCTGGGGTTCCTATTAGTCAGAAGTTGGAAAGAGTAACTGGACCAGCTGGAATTGGCCTGGCACTCTCACATCAGCCCCCCATTGATCTGTCCATGATGACCTACAGAGATGGCCACTCCTTCACTTCTGCTTTACAACCTTGTGTTGCTTAACCAGGTTTGCACAGCACAAAACACCATACCTGCCATCCAGATAGCAATACAATAGGAGTTTCCTGGTGGCCAAGTGGTTAGGACTCCACACTTCTACTGCAGGGCACCTGGGTTTGATTCTTTGTCCAGGAACTAAGATCCCACAAACCTCTCAGTGCAGACCCACCCCTCCAACAAAAAGAGAGAACATGCTGCATGGGTGAATCCCAGAGTAGTCTTTATGATTCCTGCTCTGAGTGTCCACAGCTTTTCATGACATCCTCCACCTGAGTCAGGTGGCTCCTGTGACTTACTTCTAATCAAGAGAATACAATAAAGGTGATGGTCATCACTCTTGTGACTGTATTATATTATATTATATTATATTATATTATATTATATTATATATGTCTTGGCTATCGTGAGTAGTGCTGCAATGAACACTGGGGTGCATGTATCCTTTTGAATCATGTTTGCTTCCAAACATGTGTCCAGAAGTGGAACTGCTGGATCATATGGTAACTCTGTTTTTAGATTTTTTAAGGAATCTCCATGCTGTCTTCCTTAGTGGCTACTACAAGGTTTTTAATCTTGGCACTATTGACATTTCTGGCTGGAGAATTTTGAATGTGGGGTGCTGAATTTTGAATGTAAGAGCTACAGCAATATCTCTGGCCTCTACAAAGTAATGTTATTATCACTCACCACTCTCTCCCAATTGCAATGACCAAAAATAACTCCAGATATTGCCTAATGTACCCTGGGGGGTAAAATTGCTCTGCTTGGTAGCTACTATTCTAGTATAAGGCCTACTGCATCACTAAGCTCTGCAAAGCCAGAGGGCAATCTTAAAAAAGGGAAAGATAAGCCTTGGGCACAGTTAATTCATACACTAGAAATCTGCTTTCTAACCACACACCTTCAAAAGTCAAAGCTGGCACTTGCAGCCCTAAGTCCAATGGCTTTTTCATTTTGCTTCCCAGCTGATAATAAGAAAGTGCTCAGGTGAACACATTACAGGTAAACCTTATTTGGAAGAGAAAACTATATTTTTAACAATGCAAGTAGAGACATTTGACTCAACCATTAAAGAGCACAGTGTGGATGTAAGTTCTATTCAAACAGATCCTCCTGTAATGTGGGAGAATCTATGAAGACAGACCTTGGGAAAGTTTTTATAAACAACTAATTATACAGTACATCTTTCTGAAATATTTCCTTGGGGTTCCATAATCTATTTCTCATCATCTCATATTTTGGCATAAGCTGTCATGCTGCTTAAAATATTGTGGCCCAGGTGATGTTATATGATATTAATGCCAGTATGAAATCCTGTAAGTGGCACAAATTAAGCACAAAATTATTTTGAAACAAATGCCCTAGATATACTGCTGTTAATATAATAAGCTTTCTAGTAACAGAGCTTAAAAAAAATAAGTTGACTGAAGTATGAATGGAGGGGTGAATGAATTCATTCTTGCAACCCGCCTTTATTGAGAAACAACTATGCATTAGGCACTGCTATCATTGCTAGAGACATCATAGATAAGGGGAAAGATTTAATGGTTAGGGTTACAGAAATGGCAGGCTCCTTGTTTAGTGGGAGAAACAGGAGAATGGATGAATGAATAGGTGTGGTGTTGTGATAACACGATGCATAGGGCTCTGGGGTAGCAAGGAGAGAAGGTGGCCAACTTGGCATGGAGATCAGTGAGGCTTCCAGTCAGAAGGAGAGAACTGATTTGCATCCGTCAAGTGAAGGAGTTGGGAACATGTGCTCCAGCAGAAAGAATAATAGGAGTGAACTTGAGGATTGTGATCCAAGCCATCAAAAATGAGTCTGGTTTGCAGGCAGGGCCAGGTGATGACATGCTAGGAAGTTTTAAGTACATCCTGAGGTGATGGGAACCACTCTGGATTTCATGCAGGGTTGTGACATGAGGGCAGTTTGTGTTTCCGGAGGAACTAGTCTCTGATTGAAGCATGAACAGGAACTGGACAAAGCCTGAGGCAGAAAGCCTCTTGGGCAGCTAAAGCACATGTGTATGCATGTGTGCCTAGTCGTGTCCAACTCTTTTTGACCCCATGGATTATAGCCCATTAGACTCCTCTGAACATAGAATTTTTCAGGCAAGAATACTGGAGTGGGTTGCCATTTCCTCCTCCAGGGAATCTTCTCCACCCAGGAACTGAACCTGAGTCTCTGGTGTCTCCTGCATTGCAGACAGATTCTTTACCACTAGCACCACCTGGGAAGCTAAGGCACATGGAGTGTCAAAGATATTCTTGAAAGCTAGCACAGATGCAGCCAGGATGGAGAAGAGGATTGGGGAAAGTTTTCTCCTCCATGGAACTAAGTCCATAAAGTGCCTCCTTCTCAGAAAGGGAGGAAAGGTAGAAAGAATTAGCCTACTTGGGTTCTACAGGAGGCAATACACATGCAAAACAATCCTAAACATCTTAAGTACTTAGAAATATACATCTAGAATATATTCCTAAATGTCTTAAACAATTACTCATATGAGATAGAGTAAGCCTACCCCCATAAGAAAAGAAGTCATTTGGAACACATATTCATTAAAAAGGAATTATCATACTTTACAAAGTCAATCTGTTTGCAGTTACTAAATGTTGCCCTTTCTCTGAGGAAAATCACCAATGTAGACATGCATGTAAACCACATTTCATTTTTCTCTCCTAGTTCTAGTGTGCAGACACATCACTCAGTATAGCAAACAATAAGTAATCTATTTTATACGTTTGTGCCAAATAAAAATGGCTGGATTCAATTATATTTCAAGTGGCAGAGCAATAGCACATAAACGGGGAGAGTAGCAAGATGTTTAAATGAAGTAGGCAAACACAACTTTCCAGGAATGTATTTATTGCAGATGTCAAGGTGCTGTTCCGCTATAATAAAAATGTTCCTTAAGTATGTCATGCTACTGCCTCGGCACTGGTTTGTAATTTTAAGCGAAGACTTATTCCTCTCCCATTTCAGGCCCAAGAAATGGACTCATTTTAAAATGATGGGAAGCAGAGATAGAATGTGATAGCCTTGCTTGTAGAAATATAGCCCTGAAAGATTCAAACATTTAGAATCGGTTTGCCCAGAAACCACTAGAACTTGTATTTACCAATACCCAAGTCATTCAAAATGGAATGCATTCTAGATCAAGCCTGAACTGGCAGAATTGCCCCCATTCTTTCTAGTTTCAAGTTATCTAGGCTGATCTAAAGTTTAAATACATTTTCAAGCTTAATTAAATGAAACACTTAAATTATACAAGCATTTAATACTTGGAAACTGAAAAACAGATATCAGGAAATCCCTAGGTAAAAAGAGAAATCTAGAAACATCTGTGAGTCCTATTTCTCTATCACTTGGGATGGATGTGTTTATAAAGATCCAAATCTTTAAATAACCAAATGCCTCTAGAACGATTTTTTTAAACTTTTTGCACAGTACTGCTGATCACTAGAAAGGCCTGAAGGTCCTCACACAGCTGTTGCCAAAGAATGATTTGTGAAGGCATCAGGAGGAGGCAGCACTCGCCAGAAGTGCTCCGGTGATCACTTCTTGGGACTTGGAAACTCTGGGAAGATAGGAGAGTACCTCACTCATGGGTCTGGGCCAGCATCCTCAGGGTGCTTGCTATTTTGGTATGAGTTTTATAGGGACCATTTATGAAGATTTTTCTCTCTGACATTTAGCCATGCTGTTTTATAGCCATGAGAAAGGAAAGTGATTTTAATAAGTTATGGGAAAATTATAGCACAGTGCTTTACATTCACTCAACACACACTGCTGAATGAATTAATACATGAGAATCCCCTTTCCCCACAGTACAGCCTAAGAAACAGAATTTGAAAACTGTAAGAAACCTTAAAGATCATCTGTCTTGGCATCCCATGGCACCCACACATACCCAGTTTTACAGACAAATAAACTGAGACCTGGGGACTTTGCCCAAGGTTATGCAGTTAACTTAGGTAGTGAAAATGAGAGATACCAAACAAATAAGAAGATATGCATTTACTTCTCACGCACCAGGGTGTCTGCTAAATTATTTATTTTTGTACATTGCTAGGGCCTCCCTTTAGCTTGCACATCATAGGTACTCAATAAAATTCATGAAATTTATTCATTCATTATTTATTCATTTATTTCTTTATTCATTCAGATAATCTGTGCCAGGTATCAGGTATATGATCAACTGGGTCATATTCTCTTTCAAATTGAATGTATTAGAATCAAATATATATTTTAATTTCTTGAGTCAGAATTAATATTCCTATGTCAAATCATATCATTACCCTGACTAGTACTACACTCTGCCCTCAGCAGGATTTTCTAGCTGGGATTCTTGTGGGAAAGTTGAATCTCCCAATCCTAAAGCTCATTTAGCTCATTATGCAAGTCTGCAAACAACCATGAAGTCCTCAACTGACTGACTACCTCGGGCTGCGGGTTAACACTCTGTTTCATGAGATTTGACTACCATCATTATGGTGGTTTATATAACCACAGATGTTCCCTGATAACTACAAAAGAATTCAGCTGATTCAAACTTGCTGCAATGTTAATTCCATAAACAGCTCACTGAGTTCCATGCTAAACATAAACTAGAATGCTTCTGTTTACTATTCTGTTATTTATGGCATTGTACTCTTTAATGTCATTATTTTTTCTTTCGTCCATCTTCTATTTTTAATTTGATAAGTTTTCATCCCCATCCAGTTTACACTTTTCAAAGACCAGATTAGCCTATTTTAAGGCTTTATCATCATACATATTCTTGCTTAAAGTAACACAGTTTTTATTTCAAACATTATTAAGTATTTTTTGTTGGCGATTATAGTGTTAAATACTGCATCCTTGTGAGATTAAGAGATTTTATACTTCTTTGCCGTGAGTCATATCCTTCATTTAGGTGAACTTAGTGAAGAAAACTGAGCGCAAAAGAATTGATGCTTTTGAACTGTGGTGTTGGAGAAGACTCTTGAGAGTCCCTTGGACTGCAAGGAGATCCAACCAGTCCATTCTGAAGCAGATCAGCCCTGGGTGTTCTTTGGAAGGAATGATGCTAAAGCTGAAAGTCCAGTACTTTGGCCACCTCGTGCGAAGAGTTGACTCACTGGAAAAGAGTCTGATGCTGGGAGGGATTGGGGGCAGGAGGAGAAGGGGACGACCAAGGATGAGATGGCTGGATGGCATCACCAACTTGATGGATGTGAGTTTGAGTGAACTCCGGGAGTTGGTGATGGACAGGCAGGCCTGGCGTACTGCGATTCATGGGGTCGCAAAGAGTCAGACATGACTGAGCGACTGAACTGAACTGAACCATATCAAATACAGCTTTGTTGTTCAGTCACTAAGTCATGTCTGACTCTTTGCGACCCCGTGAACTGCAGCACACCAGGCTTCCCTGGACTATCTCCCTTAAAGCATTCTAAAAAAAGAATTCTAGATCTGTCAAGATGACATTAATCACTACATCTCTATTCCCTATTAACCAGTAGTTCCCAAACTCATGAGAATCCCCTGATGCTGCTGCTGCTGCTAAGTCGCTTCAGTCGTGTCCGACTCTGTGCAACTCCATAGACGGCAGCCCACCAGGCTCCCCCGTCCCTGGGATTTTCCAAGCAAGAACACTCAAGTGGGTTGCCATTTCCTTCTCCCATGCACAAAAGTGAAGTGAAAGTGAAGTCTCTCAGTCGTGTCCAACTCTTCACGACCCCATGGGCTGCAGCCTACCAGGCTCTTCCATCCATGGGATTTTCCAGGCAAGAGTACTGGAGTGGGGTGCCATTGCCTTCTCCGTGAGAACTGATTCTTATACACATCTAGATGTGTATAAGAGACAGATATATTCCTAAATGTCTTAAACAATTACTCATATGAGATAGAGTAAGCCTACCCCCATAAGAAAAGAAGTCATTTGGAACACATATTCATTAAAAAGGAATTATCATACTTTACAAAGTCAATCTGTTTGCAGTTACTAAATGTTGCCCTTTCTCTGAGGAAAATCACCAATGTAGACATGCATGTAAACCACATTTCATTTTTCTCTCCTAGTTCTAGTGTGCAGACACATCACTCAGTATAGCAAACAATAAGTAATCTATTTTATACGTTTGTGCCAAATAAAAATGGCTGGATTCAATTATATTTCAAGTGGCAGAGGAGTGGGTTGCCATTTCCTTCTCCAATGCATGAAAGTGAAAAGTGAAAGTGAAGTCGCTCAGTCATGTCTGACTCAGCGACCCCATGGACTGCGGCCCACCAGGCTCCTCCGTCCATGGGAGTTTCCAGGCAAGAGTACTGGAGTGGGATGCCATTGCCTTCTCCAGTGAGAATCCCCTAGAGGGCTTAAAAGGTTAAAACACAGATGATTAAGTTGAAGCCACCCACTGTCCATTGATGGATGAATCGATAAAGAAAATGTGGTACACACATACAGTGAAATATTCAGCCTTAAAAAGGAAGGAAATTCTGACACATACTACAACATGGATAAACTTTGAGGACACGCACAAAATGACAAATACTGTATGATTCACTTATTTGAGTTACCTGGAGTAGTCCAATTCACAGAGACAGAAAGTAGAATGGTGGTGGCCAGGGGCTAAAGTGGAAAGTTGTTTTTTAATGAGTATATAGTTTTGGTTTTGCAAGATGAAGAAAGTTTAGAAATGGATGTTGGTAATGTTGCTGTTCAAGCTGGCTTTAGAAAAGGCAGAGGAACCAGAGATCAAATTGCCAACATCCGCTGGATCATGGAAAAAGCAAGAGAGTTCCAGAAAAACATCTACTTCTGCTTTATTGACTATGCCAAAGCCTTTGACTGTGTGGATCACAATAAACTGTGGAAAATTCTGAAAGAGATGGGAATACCAGACCACCTAGATGGATGTGAGTCTGAGTGAACTCCGAGAGATGGTGATGAACAGGGAGGCCTGGCGTGCTGCGATTCATGGGGTCGCAAAGAGTCGGACACGACTGAGCGACTGAACTGAACTGAACTGAATGTTGCATAGCAATGTGAATGCACTTAACACTAATGGATGATACACTTAGATAGTGAAGGGGGTAAATTTAATATTACACATATTTGATCCCAACTGAAATACACACACACTCTCAGATTGCCAAATTTCTGCAAAGATACTGATACAGAAGATTCAAGACGGGGCCTGGGAATCTGAATTTTATTTTATTTTATTTGTAATTGGAGGGTAATTACTTTATCATATTGTGATGGTTTCTATCATACATCAACATGAATCAGTCATAGGCATACGTATGTCTCCTCTCTCTTGAACCTCTCCCACCCCCCAACTCATCCCACTCCTCTAGGTTGTTACAGAGCACCAGATTGGGTTCCCTGCATCATATAGCAAATTCCCATTGGTTATCTATTTTACATATGGTGATGTATATGATTCCATACTACTCTCTCAAATCACCCCACCCTCTCCTTCCCTCTCTGTGCCCAAAGTCTGTTCTCTATGTCTACATCTCCTTTCAGTTCAGTTCAGTCGCTCAGTCATGTCCGACTCTTTGCGACCCCATGAATCACAGCACGCCAGGCCTCCCTGTCCATCACCAACTCCCGGAGTTCACTCAGACTCACGTCCATCGAGTCAGTGATGCCATCCAGCCATCTCATCCTCTGTCGTCCCCTTCTCCTCCTGCCCCCAATCCCTCCCAGCATCAGAGTCTTTTCCAATGAATCAACTCTTCGCATGAGGTGGCCAAAGTACTGGAGTTTCAGCTTTAGCATCATTCCTTCCAAAGAAATCCCAGGGCTGATCTCCTTCAGAATGGACTGGTTGGATCTCCTTGCAGTCCAAGGGACTCTCAAGAGTCTTCTCCAACACCACAGTTCAAAAACATCTCCTTTGCTGCCCTGCAAATAGAATTGTCAGTACTATCTTATTAGATTCCATTTATATGCGTTATGATATTTGTTTTTCTTTTTCTGACTTACTTCACTCTGCATAATAGGCTCTAGGTTCATCCACCTCAACAGAACTGACTCAAATGCATTCCTTTTTATAACAGAATAATATTCCACTTTATGTATGTACCACATCTTCTGTATCCATTCATCTGTTGATGGACATTTAGATTGCTTCTAACATGTTCTCCTGGAGAAGGGCATGACAACCCACTCTAGTATTCTTGCCTGGAGAATCCTATGAACAGAGGAACCTGGTGGGCTGCAGTCCATAGCGTCTCAAAGAGTCAGACACAACTAAAGCAACTGAGTATGCATGCACTCTTGCATGTTCTCAGATGGTTCTGACCTACTGGTTTGGGGTCTCATCCTAAGAGCCACTGAGATGCACGAAGTTAGTGAGAGCTCCAGAATTACTATGTAAAAGGGCTTTATGGGTAATAATATCTTTTTAGAAGGATGGGGGGATTTGCTCTTCCAGTTTTCATAGCGAGCACACTGTCTTTAGATTATGTATTTATTTTGATAAGTTTTAATAGAGCTGAAGAAATGATAACCAGCTGCTCACAATTCTGAGCCACCTCTTGGTGACAAAACTGTACCTAGCTAATCATGCAGGTCATCTCATAAATCCTAAGTATAAAGGGAAAATTTTAAGAACTTGACATTTTTGCACTTAACAGATATGTTCTCTTTCTTGCATTAAAATTTTTTTCTTTTAAATTGAAAAAGAGCAAGTATGCATTTTTATAGGAAACTCTGAGGCATTAATCAAGTGAAGAGCTGTATGTTGAATACCTGCTATAAATAGAACAGATATTTATTGTTGTGCAAATTAAGAATGAAGCAATTGATAAGCTCTATCAAATTGAAATTCATAATATTCCCTGGGGTGTGATAGAACAGCAGTCTCATCAACTGCTGTGGTACATGCATGCTAAGTCACTTCAGTTGTGTCCGACTAAGTCTGTGAGTCAAGAATACATATTGCATTATTAACTCAATTAAAATTTTTACACATTAAAGGAAAATTAAAGTGCCTATGAGATTCTAGCATTATAATAAAAACTTTTACTTTAAAGATTCTTAAAAAAATTTACCAGTGCCTATTTAATATGCTAAGAGAATAGTCTATAACATAAAATATAGATGTATGTCTCTCCAATCACTTGTGGGAGTATAAAATGTCATAATCCTGATGGAAGGAAATTTGGCAATATCTAACAAAATTACATCTTCATTTACCTTTGACACAGCAAGTTCTAAGTTCTATCTCAAAGGTATAGTAGCAAAACAATGAAAAGACCTATACACAAGTCTTAATTTTAGTTACACACAAGTCGTAATTTCAAACAAGAAATGTTTGAAAGTGAGCTAACTGCCCATCAATAGGGGATTGACTAAAGATGCTAAGATACACTCACACAATTGAATACTGTGTGGCTGTAGAAAGAAATAAGGAATATACTGACATACTATGTTACATAGGGATCTTCAATATATATAAGTGAAAAAGTAATACGCTAAAGAGAAAACAGTATGTATAGAGAGTGCTACCCTTTATGCAATAAAGGGGTGTTTATATACACTTCTCCCCTTTTTGCAAAAAGGAATAAACTAAAAACTAGTACAAATGATTATTCATTAGGGAAAGACAAAGTAAAAGCACAGTGAGCTACCTATAAGAACAGATAATATTACTCAGACAATACTGGCAGATGAAGAACAAATAGAATTCTTATATACTACTAGATGAAGTGTAAACTGGAACATCCACTTTTAGGAACTTTTTGGCAATATATACTAAAGCCTGAACACACACATACTATAGCAATTCTATTCTTGAGTATATACCCACCAGAAATATATATGTGTGTTAAAATTAGATTGCTTCTAACATGTTCTCCTGGAGAAGGGCATGACAACCCACTCTAGTATTCTTGCCTGGAGAATCCTATGAACAGAGGAACCTGGTGGGCTGCAGTCCATAGCGTCTCAAAGAGTCAGACACAACTAAAGCAACTGAGTATGCATGCACTCTTGCATGTTCTCAGATGGTTCTGACCTACTGGTTTGGGGTCTCATCCTAAGAGCCACTGAGATGCACGAAGTTAGTGAGAGCTCCAGAATTACTATGTAAAAGGGCTTTATGGGTAATAATATCTTTTTAGAAGGATGGGGGGATTTGCTCTTCCAGTTTTCATAGCGAGCACACTGTCTTTAGATTATGTATTTATTTTGATAAGTTTTAATAGAGCTGAAGAAATGATAACCAGCTGCTCACAATTCTGAGCCACCTCTTGGTGACAAAACTGTACCTAGCTAATCATGCAGGTCATCTCATAAATCCTAAGTATAAAGGGAAAATTTTAAGAACTTGACATTTTTGCACTTAACAGATATGTTCTCTTTCTTGCATTAAAATTTTTTTCTTTTAAATTGAAAAAGAGCAAGTATGCATTTTTATAGGAAACTCTGAGGCATTAATCAAGTGAAGAGCTGTATGTTGAATACCTGCTATAAATAGAACAGATATTTATTGTTGTGCAAATTAAGAATGAAGCAATTGATAAGCTCTATCAAATTGAAATTCATAATATTCCCTGGGGTGTGATAGAACAGCAGTCTCATCAACTGCTGTGGTACATGCATGCTAAGTCACTTCAGTTGTGTCCGACTAAGTCTGTGAGTCAAGAATACATATTGCATTATTAACTCAATTAAAATTTTTACACATTAAAGGAAAATTAAAGTGCCTATGAGATTCTAGCATTATAATAAAAACTTTTACTTTAAAGATTCTTAAAAAAATTTACCAGTGCCTATTTAATATGCTAAGAGAATAGTCTATAACATAAAATATAGATGTATGTCTCTCCAATCACTTGTGGGAGTATAAAATGTCATAATCCTGATGGAAGGAAATTTGGCAATATCTAACAAAATTACATCTTCATTTACCTTTGACACAGCAAGTTCTAAGTTCTATCTCAAAGGTATAGTAGCAAAACAATGAAAAGACCTATACACAAGTCTTAATTTTAGTTACACACAAGTCGTAATTTCAAACAAGAAATGTTTGAAAGTGAGCTAACTGCCCATCAATAGGGGATTGACTAAAGATGCTAAGATACACTCACACAATTGAATACTGTGTGGCTGTAGAAAGAAATAAGGAATATACTGACATACTATGTTACATAGGGATCTTCAATATATATAAGTGAAAAAGTAATACGCTAAAGAGAAAACAGTATGTATAGAGAGTGCTACCCTTTATGCAATAAAGGGGTGTTTATATACACTTCTCCCCTTTTTGCAAAAAGGAATAAACTAAAAACTAGTACAAATGATTATTCATTAGGGAAAGACAAAGTAAAAGCACAGTGAGCTACCTATAAGAACAGATAATATTACTCAGACAATACTGGCAGATGAAGAACAAATAGAATTCTTATATACTACTAGATGAAGTGTAAACTGGAACATCCACTTTTAGGAACTTTTTGGCAATATATACTAAAGCCTGAACACACACATACTATAGCAATTCTATTCTTGAGTATATACCCACCAGAAATATATATGTGTGTTAAAATCCATGTACAATATACAATAATTTATCCATTTTGCTACTGATGGAGAAAATGGTTTCTTGTTTTTTGCTTTAACAGATAGTGCTTCTTGAACATTCTTGTATATGTCTTTTAATACAATAGAATACACTAGCAGCAATGAGAAAGCGAATACTTCTACCACCCACAATATGGATAGATCTCATAAATACATTGTTTCACTATTTTATTTATATATAGTTCTACATGTGGTCAGAGAAGGCCGTGGCACCCCACTCCAGTACTCTTGCCTGGAAAATCCCATGGACGGAGGAGCCTGGTGGGCTGCAGTCCATGGGGTTGCGAAGAGTTGGACATGACTGAGCGACTTCCCTTTCACTTTTCACTTTCTTGCATTGGAGAAGGAAATGGCAACCCACTCCAGTGTTCTTGCCTCGAGAATTCCAGGGATGGGGGAGCCTGGTGGGCTGCCATCTATGGGGTCGCACAGAGTCAGACACGACTGAAGAGCCACTACATGTGGTAAAACTAACCTAGTATCAGAAGTCAAAAGAGTGGTTGTCTCTAGAGACAAGAGTGGCTTAGGTGTGGAAAGGGCAGTTTCTGGGATACTAGAAATATTCCACATGGGGGATTCATGGGTATATTCAGCTTGTGAGAAATTATCAAGCTGTATGTTCATGATGTGGATATATCACTGTATGTATATTATACTTTTTAAATTGTTCAAAAGTGTAAAATTATTTTATCTAAAGGGAGGGAGGAAGCAGGGTGAAAAAGATGGACTGAAAGCAAGACTGTTCTGAATCTATCTCATATGGTTTTGCTTTTGGAATCATGGACATGTTTTCCATATTTAAAAAATAAATTCAGTATAATAAGAAAAATGTATAGATATATGTATTAAATGGAAATAATTAAAACTATGTTTTATCAGATATTAAATTCTGAGATGGATGGCTAGATCAATGGATGGATGGATGGATAGGTATAGAGAGATCATAGATAGTTGTAGATACATCTTTTCCTCTTTTAATTTATTTTTAATTAGAGGATAATTGCTTTACAATATTGTGTTGGTTTCTGCCATATATCACCACAGATATATTTTTAAAGAGGACTCTATTCCAAGCTATTCTCTCAGGACTTGACGTAAGTATGAAAATGAACAAAGCCAAGTCCTCTGAAATGACAGAATGATAATTCTAGATTTGGTCTAACAGCTTAAAAAAAAAAATGAATGTTAAAAGCTCAAAAGCTCAAGCTGTGTGGAAACAAAGAAGGAAGACAGCAGAAAGTGAACAGCTGGAAAAGCACTGGTTACCATCCAAAGCAAAGAGATGTACTGTGGTTAGGCACATTCTAACCTCATGGCCTTTGGAACTGACAAAAATGTGTTAGGCTGTAACATCAAGGCAGATGGCTCTGTGAGCTAAGCAGTAAACTAAATGCCCAGACAGAGCCTGCATCTACTTGGCCTTGGTTGAGTCAGTTCAGAACATTTAATACTGAGTGCTGCACAACTGTGCAAAATGGTGAGTGGAAAAATAATAGTCAAGTGGTTCATAACTGTTTTTTTTTTTTTTATCATAAACTTCAGCAGCTCCTTCCAACTACATCATGCCCAAGATTTTCCCAAATGGTCCGAAGGTAATGGAGAGTGGGGGATAATGGGAAGAAGTATAGATGAAAATCTTGGGAAGAGGCAAGAAATATCATTATGTATGCAATAAGCTGCTGCTGCTAAGTCGCTTCAATCGTGTCCGACTCTGTGCGACCCCATAGACGGCAGCACACCAGGCTCCCCCGTCCCTGGGATTCTCCAGGCAAGAACACTGGAGTGGGTTGCCATTTCCTTCTCCATGCAATAATCAATCTGATTTTAATCTATAGGGAATTCTGACTCCTAATGGATCTCATACCATAAATGGGGTCAGAAGTCTGAATGTCTTTCTAGTTTGAAGATTTACATGCAGCTCTGCACCTTACTAATTTTGTGAATTCAGCCATCTCTTTAATCTCTTTGCACTTCAACTTTCCTCATCTGTAAAATGATAAGGAATCCTGTTGACTTGTTCTAAAATTAGCTCAGATAAGGCACAAGATGTATTTAACACAGTGTAAGGGTTTAAAACCTGCTAACATTACCATGCTACCATACTCTATTTTATCTTCATTCATTACTAACTAGAAAAAAGTAAGGAGAATGAATTAACATTTACTTACCACCTATTATATGCTAGATGCCTCACTAAGCATTCAGATAGTACAGTATAGTTTTTATTTATTTTATTTAATCTTTGCAAAACTTTGATTAGGTTACAAATCAGGTGGCATAAGGATTTGAGTCCATAGTTCTCTGACTCCAGGAATTATTTCCCTGTGTCTACAATAAAGCAATCATCAGGCTGAAAGGAGGACCATATCAGAGGGATAGTCTGTGACTGCCCAGAAAGCCTTAATTAGTCATTCATAAAATAGCACATACACTAAGAACTAAGCAAAAAGGACTTATTCTGTCTTAAAACAGAATATTCTTGTTGGAAAATGGAGGCAGACTGGAATGGACAAAGTGTAGGCAAAATGAAGTTGGTGGCCTGCAGAACAGTGCCTGGCACAAGTGAGTGAATGAGGACATTTAATATGGATAAAAGTTTCTTCAGTCACTATACATCCTCTGTGTGAAGCTGAGGTCAGAATTGAGGAGGCCAGGGCAAACTAGAGGACTTAGACCAATGAACATATATGATCCAAAGCCAAGGGTCATAGAATAAAATATTAAAAGTATCCTGAAAAATCCAAGCAAGACTAACTGTTACTGTAGACATAAGAAGTAGGTGAGCTTATATGGATGTTGAGAGTTCAAGGCTGGCCAGGGGTCATTGATGAAGGAGGAGGATATGAGTAAAGCATAGACCATGGCAGTTCAGACTGAGCAATGGAATGAACAGAGAGGGAAGAAAATATAGACTAAACAGGGAAGTACAGTCAGTTTTCATTGTGGATCCCAGGACAGTGACTGTTGGCCCAGAATTCTGATTTTAGATAATTAATGAAATACGGGTAGGTATTGTTTCATGAAACTTTCAATATATGTTCTGGATCACATTATAAAATGCATTTTTTTTACTGTGGGCTATGAAATGTGCTTTAGGGAATTTGGGACCTACTTGAAAATTATACTCCTGCTAATGGTAGTTAGGGAAATAAGCTAAATTGTTGATTAGAAAAGACCCATGGTCCAAATTTGCTTCAAGAGATAGCCATATGGCATCACTGACTCAATGGATGTGAGTCTGAGTGAACTCCGAGAGATGGTGATGAACAGGGAGGCCTGGCGTGCTGCGATTCATGGGGTCGCAAAGAGTCGGACACGACTGAGCGACTGAACTGAACTGAACTGAATGGTAGTTAGGGAAATAAGCTAAATTGTTGATTAGAAAAGACCCATGGTCCAAATTTGCTTCAAGAGATAGCCATACCTTGATAAAATCACCACATCCAAGGTCTATTTTACCACTCCATGGCAAAAGAATTTGTCGTGCTACCCACAAAGAGATGTCCAGTATCTTTTGACTGATTCACATATCAATGTGCAAAGAGAAATATGGCTGCAAGAGGTTATTTTGATCATCCCCTCCTGGAGGGAAAAATATGCCTGGGTAGTTGCATGAGAACATGGCTTGGTGCACCTTGAATCAGAGTAACAGTAATTAGTCTGATCATGTAAGTGGTAGTAACATCTGGGTGTGAGAACTCTCTTTGGTAATAATAATAACAGCTAGCATTTATTGAGAGCTTACTTCATGTCAGACTTTGTACTCAATACTTTATATCTCATTTAATCCTCGCCCTGAGATTTTTCACTGATGAGATACACCTGCCAAGCAGATGGCATGTTGATGTCAATTAGTCAACCTACCCCTCTTCTGAACACACACTAACAAATTGTCTCCCTTACTCCACCTTAGCAGTCTGCTAATCCTGCTTGCTAACACTGTGTTCCCACACTTGCCTAAACAACACTCCAGAAGCCCCCATGAGGAGCACCAGTGGGCACACAAGCTATAGAACAGCATGGAGAATGTAATCCATCTTACTCAGTGGTAAACAATTTCAGATATTTTATATGAAACAAACTGGATGTATTATGAAGCATGATGCTAAATTTGAATGAAATGTAATTTCATCCTTAAAATAAAAATCTTGAGCTCTCTCTTTTACGGTGGAAAACTTTTAAAATCATAGTCCAAGGGCAACACAGAGCAGCTGAATAGGCCCAAATTTCCTGAATTATAATCATAACTTTGCTGCACTTCCTACAACACTGCCTGGCTCACCTTGACTGAATTGGGTTTTCAAATTTAATGAGATCCATATTGACAATGGGCTCTGAGGTTCTGTCTGCAATGTGAGTGTTCAGTCACATCTGACTTTTTGCAACCCTATTGACCATAGCCTGCCAGACTTCTCTGTCCATGGGATTCCCCAGGCAATAATACTGGAGTAGGTTGTCATGCCCTCCTCCAGGAGATCTTCCAAACCCAGGAATGAAACTTGCTTCTCTTATGTCTGATGCATTGGCAGACAGGCTGTTTACTACCAGGGCCACCTGAGAAGTCCAAGTTCTGTCTATAGATAGCTAATTTTATCCAGTAATTATTTTTTCAAAATTAGAATATATTTTCTTTCTCTGACTGAAAAAGGAATACAAATGTATTGTAGAAAGTTTTGGAGATCTAGAGGTACATAAAGAACAAATTTGTAAGTACCTTAAGCTCACCAATATGAAGGGAAGAAGATTGTTAACATTTTAACAGACAAATATTTTTGAGTATCTGCTATATGCCAGCAATTGTTCTGAATTTGGGGGCTACACTAGAGAAAGTCCTTGCCTTCAAAACATTCTACTTCTTCATTCTTGTAGATATAAATGATAGAGATAGAAATAGAGATATACAAATACACAAGTATATTTTTATAAGGCTGAGACACAATTCTTATTTTTTATTAGGTGACTTTTTATTTAACAGTATGTTACAAACATGATTTTATTTTATTACACTTTCATCTACACCATAGTTGTTAAAAGCATCACAGTAACTTAGGGACACAAACCTGCAACTTACTGTAGAATTTAGGTTGTTTTCAATTTTTCTTTCTTGTAAACATACTAAGATGAATATTTTTACAGACAAATTTTTGTGACTATCCATGATTGTTTCTTTTGGATAAATTCTTCTTGGATCAACATGATCTTCTTTTTAGATCAAAGATCATGCATGTTTTCATGACTTTTAATGCATGATCAGAAAGAGTTACACCAGCTTCTATGTTCAAAAGCAGTTTATGATCATGTCTATTTTCTCAGACTCTCAATATAACATGTTTATTATCAAAAATTTTCAACCAATTTGTAGGTGAAAATTGGTTTCTCATTTTAATAAGTTTATTTGATTTCTCATGAGATCAAACATTCACTGGCTTCTGTAGTTCATCTTTTGTGAATTGCCTTTTCAGGTCTATGCTTTGGCCATTTTTCTATTGGGATGGCTATCTTTTTTCTCTCTTATTTGTAAGAGTGTTTTCCTTTTAAATAAAGTAAATAATAAAAATTTGCCTGCCACATATGGTATACCTGTTTTTCAGTTTATAATTTGCATTTTAATTTATATGCTAAGTTTTTTACCTTGAAGAGTTTTAAAATTTTATGTGGTTGATATGTGTTAGTCACTCTCAGTTGTGTCCTACTCTTTGCGACCCCACAGATTGTAGCCCACCAGGCTCTTCTGTCCATGGGATTTTCCAGGCAAGAATATTGGAGTGGGTTGCCATTCCCTTCTCCAGGGGATCTTCCCAACCCAGGGTTCAATCCCAGGTATCCTGTATTACAGGCAGACTCTTTACTGCCTAGCCATCAGGGTTTTCGCTTATAACTTCTGTTCTGGTTTGTAGCTTAGAAAGGCCTCTCCCACCTCAATATCTATTATCTTCTCTAATTCCAAAGGATAACATCATAAAATGTGTTGGACACATTCTAACTATCTCTCAGTTTTGAGGAAGCAATATGATCCTTCAATTTTTAGGAAGATAGTCGGGGAATGAAGGGTTACAGAGAGGAGGGGTTGGTAGAGCTTTGAGGCATGTGTGTTATTATACCCTTCTCTTCTCAGAAAGCAACTAGACTCTAAGCCAGTGAGTGGTCTTGGGGAGGGCCCAGGAATTGGCATTTCTAACAAGTTCCAAGGGGAGGCTCTTGGCTCTTCCAGTCTGTAACCATAGAACACTGGGATTCCTTAATGTAACTACCAACTTTAATTGATCTACTTCTTCCTTTTTCTAATCTAATAACTTTCACTAATCTGACACAGTAAGATAAATTTAAGAGTGTGAGCATATTTTCTCCGGTGTAGCTGTCCCCACTCAAGACCTGACCAAATGAAAAGGCCATATCCAGATGCTAGTTTCCAGAAGGTCCCCGTGGCTCCCTGAACCCCTGAGATTGTCCTGAGGCCACTGGCCCAGGTTTGTTTCTGACTGAGCACTGGAAGAGGGTCCATTCTCTTCTACTTCAGTAACTGCCTTGTAGAAACAACTGTGGTGAATGTGATGTCTAACTGTTCACCGGGCTAGAGTGTGGGGTGTTGTTTTTTTTCAGTAGCAAACCAAATTCTCTTTCCTAAGATTTATATTTGTTTTAAAACTAAAACATTATCCAAATGAGCCCTCAAAGCCAGTTGATACCACCTTGCGGCTCATCCTCAACATCTTTGTATAAATGAAGCTCCCAAGGGCTTGGTCTTCTCTCCGGACTTCTCTGTGTTTCCTTGCCAAAGACTGCTTTGCCAGCCTGCTCACCTTCCCAGCCATTTCCACTATGCTTTTCTGAAATTCTTTGTTCTATCCACCACCACCACCACCACCACCCCGCCCCAAATAAGCATTTCTACCTCCTTCCATGTTTTCCCCACAGCTGGGAGTCATCCCAGACCCTTTCCTCATTCCCCACATCCAGACACAAAATCTGGAAGACCATGTCATCTCAATGTCTCTCAGACTTGTCCATGCTTCTGATTGCTCTTGTTACTGCCTTAATTCAAACCCTTTTAGGGTCTACCCTTGGGAAGTCTGCATGGTACAGAAGTGAATATCCAAATGATTTGGAATCAGAGAAGCTTGTTCTTGACGCACTGCTGCTGCTGCTAAGTCACTTCAGTCGTGTCCGACTCTGCGCGATCTCATAGACGGCAGCCCACCAGGCTCCCCCGTCCCTGGGATTCTCCAGGCAAGAACACTGGAGTGGGTTGCCATTTCCTTCTCCAATACATGAAAGTGAAAAGTGAAAGTGAAGTCGCTCAGCCTTGTCTGACTCTTAGCGATCCCATGGCACATAAACTGCTTATTAACAGCCTGACATTGGAAAAATAACTTGACCTTTCTGAAGCTTCCTCCTCTTTAAAGTGGGAATTAGACCCATCTCACAGGCATGCCTTGTGAGTTAATGAGATGGTGAGTGTGCCAGAGGCTTAGCCACAAGCTAGGTCTTCAACAAACATGGGTTTCCTTCACTACTCATTTTTTCATTCTTTGGTTTTGATCAATGTTCCCTCACAGATCCCCTGATCTCCGAAAGAATATCCACAGTATCACCAGAGTAATCTTTTTTAACCAAAAATCTGATTTTTTTTTTTTTAAGCAATTAGTGTCTTAGCATTGCTCGCAGGGCAAAGCTGCTGCAGGGGTGATCCATCCACCATCCTCCGTCTGCCTTTACAGGCTCATCTCCTTTGCTTCCACCTCTAGATGTTTCCTGCAAAGTGTGCACACTCCTCACACCTAGTGGCTTCCTGCCTTCCTGACTTTCCAAGTCTGGTCCTCACGGCAAGCATCCTTCTCTTTCCCAACCCTGTTCGCCTGACATCTTCTTACTATTAATTCCTTAAGCCCTGCCTCAAGCATCTGTCAGAAGTTTTCTTTGAATTATTTATATGATTGATCTTACTTCCTTTTTATATCACTATGGTACTTCATATAAAATGTGATTACACTCTTTGTAACATGGTAGTATGATAATTATTTGTATGTCCATTTCTCTTCTGGACTCTGACTTCACTGAGACTTGAGACCACATACGAGGTAGATGAGGTAGCTTCATACAGCTAATATTTAACAAACAGAACCATTTTAGCCTTAACTCTTCCTGAGAGCCTCATACTTTATATTGTGTATGTTAAAATGAACTCATATCATGCAATTAATATAACTTTTGCTATGATATTTTCAAAAGATTTTATAATTTTGCTTTTAAAATTATTTAGCTACAAATGAGTGGTTTAATTCTCAAAGGGCAGTGATTTCTAGGCAATCATTAAGCAAAATCATAATTATCCCAAAGTGGGAAACCTGGCCTAGAAATTACTTTTAAATAAAATGAAATACTAAATTAACATAGTATTTTGTAGATATTTAATAAGATACTAATTTTTTTAATGTTTTGTCATGTTTTTCCTTTTCATTGTTTTGGAATCAGTAGTGAACTTTTTCAGATCTCATATATTTCCATACTGCTGGAAAGTTTGTATCAACACAAGGCTTCTGCTGATATATACTATTAAATAAAGAATAAGTATTACAGTGAATTAATAAATAGCTCTGTGGCCTTTTTTTTTTTTTTTACTACTATTTAGTTAGCCTTTGCCAAGTGCCTGGTCCTGTGCTATTATTTCTGTATATGTTAACTCAGTTGATGTTCACCATTATCTCCATTTTTATAAATGGACGAAACTGATTCCTAAGGACATCAAGGAACTTGTCTACTCAGTGCACAGATGGCAGGGCCAAGATTCACTCTAATAAGGCCATGTCTCAATCACTCCACTATATCATCTTTAAAAAGGCCTTAAACAATCTGACATATAGCTTCCTTGTCCATAAACCGAAGATACTTGTGTATTTCTCAAAATACATATGTATTTTGAAAATGAAGTGAAAAGTGCCTAGTCTAGTCTTAGAACACAGTTTCTGTTGTTGCTGTTTAGTGATTAAGGAGTGTCTGACGCTTTGTGACCCCATGGACTATAGCATGCCAGGCCCCCTGTCCTTCACTATTTCCTGGCATTTGCTCAAATTCATGTCCATTGAATTGGTGATGCTATCTAATCATCTTATCTTTTGTCTCCCCCTCCTCCTTTTGCTTTCCATCTTTCCCAGCATCAGTATCTTTTCCACTGAGCTGGGTTTTCACATCAGGGCGACCGAGGATGAGATGGCTGGATGGCATCACGGACTCGATGGATGTGAGTCTGAGTGAACTCCGAGAGATGGTAATGAACAGGGAGGCCTGGCGTGCTGCGATTCATGGGGTCGCAAAGAGTCAGACACGACTGAGCAACTGAACTGAAATGAAGCCACAGTATTGGAGCTTCAGCTTCATCATCAGTCCTTCTAATGAATATTCAGGATTGATTTCCTTTAGAATTGACTAGTTTGATCTCAATCATTTAAATAGTAGGGACTGAAAATAATTCCCCTATTCTGAGATAACAATAGGTAAGGTCAGAATCCAACCAGTCTATTCTGAAGATCAACCCTGGGATTTCTTTGGAAGGAATGATGCTAAAGCTGAAACTCCAGTACTTTGGCCACCTCATGCGAAGAGTTGACTCATTGAAAAAGACTCTGATGCTGGGAGGGATTGGGGGCAGGAGGAGAAGGGGAAAACCAAGGATGAGATGGCTGGATGGCATCACGGACTCGATGGACGTGAGTCTGAGTGAACTCCGGGAAATGGTGATGAACAGGGAGGCCTGGCGTGCTGCAATTCTTGGGGTTGCAAAGAGTCAGACACGACTGAGTGACTGAACTGAACTGAACTGAGGTCAGAATTCCTATGATGTGCTCCCATAGCAGCTAGACTATCCCTATGGAGCACTTTCACTGAATCTAATATATTTGCTTGTTTAATTGTCTTCCTGTATAGACTGTGAGTTCCATGAGGACAAGAATCATGCCTTTAGTCACCTTCATTCTCAAGTTCCCAGCATATTATCTAACACAAGTATTAGCTACTGGAAATAAATATTATTTGAATTGGTTAAGTTAGTAAGCACCTACCTGGTGCAAATAACTACTAGGAAAGGAATAGAAATCAAGTCTTTTGCCAACAAGTAGCCTGTACTCTAGTTGGGTTTAAAAAAATCATAGCACAATATTTCCAAAGCAATATGTACTCATTATTTATATAGTAAGACTTCACAAGACCTCACTGCTTCTTCTATCCATCAGTTCAGTTCAGTTCAGCTCAGTTCAGTCCCTCAGTTGTGTCTGACTCTTTGCAACTCCATGAACCACAGCATGCCAGGCCTCCCTGTCCATCACCAGTTCCTGGAGTTTACTCAAACTCATGTCCATTCAGTCGGTGATGCCATCCAAACATCTCATCCTCTGTCATCCCCTTCTCCTCCTGACCTCAATCTTTCCCAGCATCAGGGTCTTTTCAAATGAGTCAGCTCTTCGCATCAAGTGGCCAAAGTATTGGAATTTCAGTTTTAACATCCATCCCTCCAATGAACACCCAGGACTGATCTCCTTTAGAATGTACTGGTTGGATCTCCTTGCAGTCCAAGGGACTCTCAAGAGTCTTCTCCAACACCACAGTTCAAAAGCATCAATTCTTCTGCACTCAGCTTTCTTTATAGTCCAACTCTCACATCCATACATGACCACTGGAAAAACCTCCCATAAAGGATATTCTATGAAAAACATTGTCATAATTCTGCTAATATTCTTTTAGCATACTAAGATATCATTAAGATGTAAGAAGAGAACAAAAACACATCAAGCCCATAATGATATGCAAATGATATTGATCTAATCAGTCATGTTTGGTGTCATAAAGAAGTCCACATGATTACCAAATATTTCACATATTGTATGAACATTATTACAGACTACATCATCATCATTAAACACCCATCTGTGTGAGGCACCCTGCTAGGTACCATGCAAAATGCTTTAATTTAAATAAGTACAATTTCTATACTTTGAGAATGAAGTTCACTCAAATAATCCTCTCTTTTAAAAGATTCTTGATACTTTTAAAGTATTAAAGAATAACAAGCAACTAGATCCTATTCTATTGATACTTTCATTAATTTTCATAAATTATCAAGTATATAAGGTAAATCCTAAAGAACATGAATTCAACTAAGCTTATATTTGTCATTTATTAATTGAAACTAGATCTGATTATTTATATTCATACTGATTTTTATATAGTCTTTATATATGAGTCTTTATATATATGAAAGACTTTGTCATGGCTTTCAATTTTGTTTCTAAATTTATCATTTGATTTTCAACTTATTTTATGGCATCTTTTTCTCCAAATAATGTCATGCAGTCACAATTTTCAGTCTTTTGATACAGTTTCTGTCTTGGTGTAATGATGTACTTTCTTTCATTCCTTGTATGGTTAATCTTTTAGATTTAAATCTTCAATTCACCTGGAACTTATTTTTGGAAAGTATTTTTTAAATGTTTTGCCAGTTCACCATTTTTTCAAACTATGTCCATTATTATAAGTAATATCTTTTGCCTTCCCAAATTTTCATACATACATGGATCTGTTTCGTGACTCTCTGTTCCATTATCTTAGTTACCTATTCTTTCTCCAATACGGCATATTTAAATTACTATGATCTTACATTTTAGTTTCTGATATGACGTTATTTTTGTTGCTAACGGATAGGAAATGCTCTTTTTTAATTTTCTAGTTTGTTATTACATCTATGGAAAACCAATTGCATTTCTTAAGTTTTGATTAGATTTGACTGTCTTTCAAGTCTTTGCTTTTATTTCTCTTTGCTGTTTTAGTTGATTGTCTTTAGTCATTTAGAGAGACAATTTCATCTTCTGTAAATAATGATCACTTTGTCTCTCTCTTATGTTAATATCAGATCTCTTTTCTTTCTTTTCCTGCCTCACTGGCTAGAACTTCCAGATAAATGTTTGACAACAGTAGATACAATGGAAACTTGGTCTTCTTTGAAAGGAAAGATAATCTAATTAAGAGTATTCTTATCTCATAATTATGCACTAAAGATATTTAGCAAGTGGCCATTTGCTCATCTACAACTGTTGTGAAAATAATAGTAGTCATAAAACTCTCTAATGCATAATAATCTTTTCTCTGAGCAAACACCTGTACCAGGCATTCTACACGTTTAATTCATTATCCTTAAAACATCCGGTAAGGTAGCGCTATTACACCACTTTGTAGATGAGGAAAGTTCTCATCTACTGAATAATATACCCAAGTTTATTCAATTCAAAAGTAGTGAATTCAGAAATATAAACTAGAGCTTTTGATTCTAAATTCTTCCTTTGTCTCATACTATCACATTACAAGGATTCCCTGGTGGCTCAGCTGGTAAAGAATCCTCCTGCAATGTGGGAGACCTGGGTTCGATCCCTGGGTTGGGAAGATCCCTGAAGAAGGGAAAGGCTACCCACTCCAGTATTCTGGCCTGGAGAATTCCATGGATGAGTCCATGGGGTCACAAAAAGTCGGACACGACTTAATGGCTTTCACTTTCACTTTCCTAAGGTAAAGAAATATGTGAAATATGAACCAAAGCCTTTCCGGTGTTACCTGGTGGGTTTTCTAAAGGTGGACTCTGAGATAGTTCTGTGTGCTCAGTTCAGCAGGTACACTTGGATGAACACATGTGAAAGGAGGGCCAAGGTAGCCAGACTTAGCAGAGGGAGAAATCCAGGTAGGCTGCAGGCCTGGATAACAGCCTCAAATGACCCCGCGGCGTCTCTGGAGCTAAAGTGGCCTCTCAGACTTGCTACATGGGCTGCAGTGGCTGGGCCTTTACATGTCCCTGCTCCACGAGTCATTTCAGGTGAACCAATCTGTGAAGCGCTTGGGGCACATCTTTGGGCTTTCTGCAGCTGACTTCATCCCCAGAGGGCTAACAGCTGGAGGCTTTCTTCTGCTAGCTGTCCCGCAGAAAAACCTTTCCTAAAGTAAGCTGGGTCAACAAGTCTTTCCTTAAGAGCGTATCTGGGGAGTGTATCTCTTCATCCGTCAAGTTCTCTAAGAAAGCTAAAGTTAACCAACAATGAGGAAAAAAAAACTAGAATAATACTTTTAAATGCTTTGCTGTAGATAATTGATATAAGTTATATTTTTAAAGTGTTTCATTTACTCTTAATATTATTCTTTCCCAATAAGGAAGTGGATTTACACTTAGTGAGGCTGAGTAGATGCTCTCTGTTCCTTTTTTATGTGATAAGTACTTGTGTTACCAAACTATCATCAGTACAATGTGCTGATGGCTAAATAATGACCGTGTACCACTAAATGAGTAAAAGAAATACTTTTCTTTATTTTTTAAAATTTATTTATTTTAATTGGAGGATAATTACAATATTGTGGTGGTTTCTGCCATACATCAACATGAATCAGCCATGGGTGCACATGTGTCCCCCCATCTTGAACCCCCCGTGCACCTCTCTCCCCACTTCTCCCATCCATCCCTCTGGAGTGTTCCACAGCACTGGCTTTGAGTGCCCTGCTTCATGCATCAAACTTGCACTGGTCAACTATTTTACATATGGTAACATACATTTTTCAATGCTATTCTCTCAAATGATCCCACCCTCACCTTCTCCCACATAGTCCAAAAGTCTGTTCTTTACATCTGTGTCTCTTTTGCTGCCTTGCATATAGAATCATTGTTACTGTCTTTTTAAATTCCATATATATGTGTTAGTATACTGTATTGGTGTTTCTCTTTCTGACTTACTTCACTCTGTATAATAGGCTCCAGTTTCATCTATCTCATTAGAAGTGATTCAAATGTGTTTTTTTAAGAGCTGAGTAATATTCCATTGTGTATATGTACCACAACTTCTTTATCCATTCATCTGCCAAAGGACATCTAGGTTGCTTCCATGTCCTAGCTATTGTAAACAGTGCTGCAATGAACATTGTGGTACACGTCTCTTTCAATTCTGATTTCCTCAGTGTATAATGCCCAGCAGTGATTGCTGGATCATATGGAAGTTCTATTTGCAGTTTTTTAAGGAACCTCCACACTGTTCTCAATAGTGGCTGCACCAGTTTGCATTCCCACCAACAGTTTAAGATGGTTCCCTTTTCTCCACACCCTCTCCAGTATTCATTGTTTGTAGACATTTTGATGGCAGCCATTCTGATCTGCATGACATGATACCTCATTGTGCTTTTGATTTACATTTCTCTAATAATGAGTGATGTTGAGCATCTTTTCATGTGTTTATTAGCCATCTGTATGTCTTCTTTGGAGAAATGTCTTTTTAGTTCTTTGGCCCGCTTTTTGGTTGGGTTGTTTGTTTTTCTGGTATTGAACTGCATAAGCTGCTTGTATATTTTGGAGATTAATTCTTTGTCAGTTTTGCTTGCTATTATTTTCTCCCATTCTGAAGGCTGTCTTTTCACCTTGCTTATAATTTCCTTCATTGTGCAAAAGCTTTTAAGTTTAATTAGGTCCCATTTGTTTATTTTTGTTTTTATTTCCTTCACTCTAGGAGGCGGGTCATATAGGATCTTGCTATCATTTATGTCAGAGAGTTTTCTGCCTATATTTTCCTCTAAGAATTTTATAGTTTCTGGTCTTAAATTTAGATCTTTAATCCATTTTGAGCTTATATTTGTGTATGGTGTTATAAAGTAAACTAGCTTCATTCTTTTACACGTGGTTGACCAGTTTTCCCAGCACCACTTGTTAAATATTCTTTTCTCAATTGTATATTTTTGCAGAAACCCTTTTAAAATGTGTTATTTATTTTCTATTTATCACTTTTTTAATTCTTGAAAAGGCTAATTCAGAAAAAAATGTGCACTTTTCTATAATATAATTCTACTGTAACAAAAACAACAAACATAGCTTTTTCACAAATTCTACTTTGTTAAAGCAGGCAGTAACTTTGAAAACCATGGTGATGAATCTGAGTGAAATAACATGTTATGGAGAACCCTTAATTGTGGTGACTTGTACTATAATTCATTCCAGTTGAATTAACCTGAGAGTTACAAAGCACTCTGTGTATGAAGTGTGGGAATGAGCAGGAGTTTTGCACTTGAACTGACTTGAACACTTCACAGTTAGGGAGCCTTGGGCAGATTAATTTAACCCCTCTTCACTTGTTTCCTCATTTGTAAAATGGCAATGATAATAATGATTCAAATAGGATATAACGGTCAGAAAACACTGTCTGCCACATAGCCATGCACACAATAGATAGTTGTTATTACTCACTGTTATTACCAAAGCAGAATTACCAAAAAGATCTGGGTTTTGAGACTTATAAACAGCTGATAATTGTAAAGAGAAATATAGTGCCCTGCACTTCCTAGCATGAAGATACACATCTTACTTTAGGCATTGGAATTTGGCTTCCACATTCATCTCTTAATTGAAACTATACTGAGGCATAACTGACATTTTCATTCATGTGTCTATTCATTCATTCAATCATTTACCAGTGGTAAATGTTGGTAATAAAATAATTAACAATACCAAATTACCCCTACCCAATGGTGGAGAATAATGTCAAGATGTGTATAAGAGACAGCTCCCACCCACCCCCATCCCCTATACCTAGACCTATTTCCTACTTCATTTTTGTTCCCACTCCCCTGACCATGTTTCATTCATTTATGAAACAAAAACATCTTAGGGGCCAATTATGCACTCTCTTCACTTGCTTTTGCCCTCAAGTCTGCCCTCCAGTCTTCCAGAGGCACATAGGGCTTTGAGTTTTGCCCTTTATTTCTGTGCTTAATGACTATTCAGACATTAATGCCATAAGTCTGCTCATGAAGACCTCTGCCCTCCAGGACTTCATGCCTCTCTGCCTATCCAGTGAGCCTAGGATACCATATAGATGCCATATATATTTAGTCTTTAAATTTTTTTTCTGTTTTCATATATTTAAAAATCTACTTTTGATGCCTGAGTAGAATGGCCTTTAATTTTTTCACTCATGTATAAATACGAAAGGTGGACTTTGGAAGCCAATTTTAAATGAGACTCCAAAAGGGTTAATTAGACATAACGGCTGGCTGCTGTTGGGTTCAACTTAAGTAGCTCAATTAGGGTCCCTTCCTGAAATCTGATTGCCCTTGGAAGAGCTTCTCAGCTGTAGCTTGTATATTCAAGAGCAAGAGTTCCATTCTAATTAGCAATATTTCTTCCACTTAATTATCTTTAATTTTAGAAGTCCACCAACTAATAACTTCATCTGTTTCAATAAATAAGCCCCTACTATGAGTATTATTGTGCCAAGCATTCCTGTACATAGCACCCTGTATTCTTATCTACAAGCAAGAAGGAAATGAGGCTCGCAGTTGTGGTGTAAAGAGTATTAAGATAAATATTCGAAGACAAATGATGCTATTGTGAAGCAGAATAGGTAAAGGGCTGTAAGAGATAAAATGTTACAAGAATCCAAATGAAAACAGTTGCCTCTGTTTGGAGTGGAGCAGATAAGTTTTAGTGGAAAAGGAGGATGTGAGATGAGCTTGGATTGGGGCCAGCAGAAATGGGCAAGGCATTCCTGTCAAAACAGAGGGATGGAAATATAAAGGTGCACGACATGACTGATGTGTAATATCCCCACATGCAGGTGTGGGTGGGGTAGTCTTGAAAGTCACTGTGAATGATCTGTAAATAGAGTTCCACTGGCAGTGAGGAGGCAAGGATGATATGACTGACATCTAGCATTCAGGTTCATGTGGGACAGGGCAAGGAGTCTTCCTGGAGGGACAGAGGAAATGAACAAGAGAACCCACTCCCATGAATGACATTGAAAAGGCAAATTTCAAGGGACCCGGGTTCAGGCTGTACGTGTTAGGGAGATGGTAAAGAAAGCGCAAGGGAAACCTGCAGGAGGGATAGCGTAGGGAGGGAGAAGCAAAACATTTTATTTTAGATGTTGATTAGAACTGTGAATGGATTAACTTGATGGGAATATTCAACAGGAAGTTGAAAACATACCTAAAGTGAAAGTGAAAGTGCAATCGCTCAGTTGTGTGTCTGACTCTTTGAGACCCCATGGACTGAATTCTCCAAGCCAGAATACTGGAGTGGGTAGCCATTCCTTTCTCCAGGGGATCTTCCTGACCCAGGGATTGAACCCAGGTCTCCCCTATTGCAGGCAGATTCTTTACCAGCTGAGGCAGAAGGGAAGCCCAAGAATACTGGAATGGGTAGCCTATCCCTTCTCCAGGGGATCTTCCCGACCCAGGAATCAAACCAGGGCCTCCTGCATTGATTGAAGGCAGATTCTTCACCAACTGAGCCATTAGGGAATCCCTAAAGGGAGTACAGACTGTAGATACAGATACGAAAGCATTGAAGATAGAGCCCTAAGGGTCGATAGGGCTTCCCTGGTGTCTCAGCAGTAAAGAGATCCGCCTGCTCTGGCGCTGGAAAAGACTCTTGAGAGTCCCTTGGATTGCAAGGAAATCAAACCAGTCAATCCTAAAGGAAATCAACTCTGAATATTCATTGGAAGGACTGGTGCTGAAGCTGAAGCTCCAATACTTTGGCCACCTGATGTGAAGAGCTGAATCTTTGGAAAAGACCGTGATGCTGGGAAAGATTAAAGGCAGGAGAAGAAGAAGATGATACAGGATGAGATGATTGGATGGCATCAACTGACTCAATGGACATGAGTTTGAGCAAACTCCGCAAGATGGTAAAGGACAGGGAAGCCTGGAGTGCTGTAGTCCATGGGGTTGCAAAGAGTTGGACATGACTGAGCGACTGCACAACAATAATGGAGGGGATGCAGATTTGATCTCTGGGTCAGGAAGATCCTCTGGAGGAGGAAATGGCAACCCACTTCAGTATTCTTGCCTGGGAAATCCCATGGGGTAACAAAAAGTCAGACATGACATAGCAACTACACAACAAGGATCGATGAGATTCTTGAGAGAAACAAGAATCACTTCTTTGTCTACACTTTGTCCCTCAAAAATCTCTCCCATTCTTAAGTGAAACATTTTCATTTAGGAAGTGGAGGAGATGACACAGGAAGTTAAGAGGGCAGAGAAAAAACAATCGGTGAAGGAGAAGGAAGTCCTGGAGTGTACAGGGAAATACAAGGAAAGGAGAGGTTTAGGCAGGGGCATGCAACTCCTCCAACTCTGCAGAGGAGGTTAACTCCTCCAACTCAGAAGAGGAGTTGGATTGCTTGAACATTAAGCAGAAACTCTCCCCATTGTGTCTGCCTAAGACTGTCAATATTGCATTTATCACGTGATCATGTAATTACGTATTATTCTCCACGGTGGCTCAGATGGTAAAGAATCTGCCTACAATGTGGATTACCTGGGTTCACTCCCTGGGTCAGGAAGATCCCCTGGAGAAAGGAATGGCTACCCATCCCAGTATTCTTGCCTGGAGAATTCCAAGGACAGAGGAGCATGACAGGCTACAGTCCTTAGGGTCACAAAGAGTCAGACATGACTGAATGACTAACACTAATACTGACTATGGGTTGCCTTCTTCTGACATTATTCTCCACCATTGGGTAGGGGTAATTTGGTATTGTTAATTATTTTATTACCAACATTTACCACTGGTAAATGATTGAATGAATGAATAGACACATGAATGAAAATGTCAGTTATGCCTCAGTATAGTTTCAATTAAGAGATGAATGTGGAAGCCAAATTCCAATGCCTAAAGTAAATGGTCAGTCAAGCTATGCAAGTTATTTTTACTTTCGTAAGAAACAACAACAAAAAAAACAACAACCCCAAAACATGCAAATTCTTAGAACTGTTGAGTTTACTTGCAGTGATTAAAAAAAAAAAAAAAAAAAATGAACTGCCCTGTGTCAGGGAATGTTCTTTCTGGTAGGTAGGAGAAAGTGCTGCTAAGAATAACATTTCTGTTTATTTTGAGATTGTCTGTTGACCTAGTGGGACTTCAGAGAGATTTAGATTACAAGTAAAGCCTGACAGATATCTATGAAAGCGAGATTAAAACAATAATACACACAATCAACTGTGGTCCAAGGGCTTGTAAACCATTGCCAGTTGGAATGCTCAGAGAATTGGGAACAGCGATCTTTAGGCAGCCAGGTGAGACTAATCTGGGGAAGCTTTAGGAAGGAGATAAATTTAAGCTGTTTTGAAAGGGGACTATTCTAGTCAGTTGGCAAAGAGTCTTATGGCACACGATTAGGTATTTTAATTTGATTACTTGAGGTAATTTGGAGCCACCCCAATATTCTGAAAATACTTGGTATAAAATGTTTGGAAGATGACTCGTTTCAGTAGTTTTTAACTCTGACTGCATATTAGAATTACCTGGAGAGCTCTGAAAAATCCTGGTGCCCAAGCTGTAGGGCAGAACGATTTAACCTAGAGGTGGGACCCAGCCATCAGTATTGTTGTTTTTGTCTTTTTTGATTGTTTAAGTTCTCTGGATGATTCCAGTAAACAGCCCACAGTAAGAGGTACTGCTCTAAGTGTCAGGAAAATTGCAAGTAAGCAAACAAGAGACTAGAATTAGAAAGGTTAGCAAGGAGGCTGGAAATTGGAATCTGACCTAGCTTTGTGAACAGAGATAAAAGGGGTGAAGCTAAATAAAGTATTCTGGAGGGAAGCTTGGTTGGACTTTGTGGTGCATGTCAGTTGCAATTTTTCACAAAGCTATATTCCCAGAGCATCACCATTCTTAATATGATGGATTAGTTGAAAAACAGGCAGGCAGGACTTGCTTTGCTAAGATTTGGGGCTATTAGCAAAATTCTCAATTTCTGAAATACCAAAGCCACTCAGAAGAGAAAAAAAAAATCATATTGAAAGTATAGAAGCTTTTGTTTATATTTGAAGCAGGAAATAAAGCCAATGATAGATGGTCTGGAATTAGGAATCAAAATTCAGACTTTAAATTGATTTACAGTTAGGAGAGATACTGGGCTGGCAAAATTATGATCCTTTTAGAGTAACCGTGAAGAAAATGAAAAGTCAAACCATTAAGAGAATTCCTCATCATTTTCAATCATAACATTTCCTTTCCTGAAATAAAGAATTTTTAACAGGTATGGGAAATGGATGGGTTTTGTCTCAGAAATGATGACCTCTTAGAAAGGTGAGCTGGAAAGCAATAATGAGAATTCCAATGTTCATATTAAATCACTTTAAATTTATTCTGGCATGTCCCATCTTCAAAGTTTAGGGGAAGGGCAGAATGTCATATGTGGCACTACTATTTATAAAAACTAGTGTTTCATAGTAATATATCATATTTGATAAAATAGGCACTGGAAAAGAACTTTCCCTGCCAAGAGCATCCTGAAGGGAAGCAATTGAAGGCAAATGTAGAGCAAAAACATTTTCCTGGCTCCAAGGATGAGGCTGAGACTTACAAGCATGATAAGCCTCCATGTAATAGCTGTCATTACATAGTGAAAAGAGTTGGAATTATAAAAGATAATTGTTCCTGTATTCCTGCTTCCATGAACTGGGTTCCTGGTACATGCAGCGATAAGAGTTGGCCAGGACTGGTCCCAGCTGTAAGTCATGGAGGACTACATTTGTGACTTGAGAGACTCCTGTCTCCCTCCAGAAAACTTGGTCAGTGAATGTCATCCTATTTTCAGGGAGTGGGGTGTGGAGTACGAAGTTAGTTCATTGCTTCCAGAAGACCCTGGAGAAAAAATTTAAGTGTACTATAAGGGATGAGGAACACAGCAGAAATGACATTCTTCACCTCTTCCTCAGAGGAACTCAGGGCACTCCCTGGGTAGGATGAGGTTGAAGGTCAAAAGGAAGAAGAGAATCAGAGTTGGCCAGTCTGGGTAGGGTGCAGCAAGAATGAGCCGTTGGGTATCTTCCTAGGGGACGCTTATGGATCTAGTAAGCAAGGAGGTAGAAAAAGAAGACCTGAAAGTTCTGCTGATTCTCTGAGAAAAGAAACCCCATTCTTTCCTTCTGCATCCTTACATCACTCTTGGGCCCAGGGCACCTTCTATTTCATTTCTTCTTGCTGACCACAAGGGAGGGAAGCTCCACGTGTGCCCAGAGTTACTCTGTATCCCTTAGTACTTTCAGGTGTCCTCAAATGCTTCCAATTTTCCTTCCTCAGAGTGGCTGTTCCAGGAAAGAAGGTTCTAAATTAATAGTCTACAAACTCCCCCTGCATGTTGGTTTGCAAAATTAATGATCCTTATGAAAAAGTAAATTAATCTTTGATGCTTGGTTGAGGCTATGAGAAAAATCACCGTTTGGGGGGACTGGGCCTTCTTAATACCCCTCATCCAAAGCATTCTCTCACTCCCTTCTGGACTAACCACACTCACAGAGATTGGGAGGGAGGGGTGGACAACACATTTTGAAAGTCCATCTCTGAATCCACAGGGCCGTGTTGCAAACATTTATCAAATGCCTGTTTGTGCAGCTTAGTGGAACTGTGCTCGAGAGGAGCCCGGAAAGGCTGCAGGGAGGAAGCCCCCTGATGTGATGTTCCTCCCTTGTCAAGTTTTACTTGCACTTTCTACATACACAGTCTGAAAAGACTGCAATAAACATTTTGTAAAATGTTTTTACGTATTTACGATGATCATGGTTTCTTCAGTTTCAGGAGGAACACAGCAGCTTTGCCAAAAGCCCCCATCACAGGTCCCAGGGTTCACAGATCTCTCGGGATTAGATAGATATTAAAGGAATTGGAAGTTCTGGTTGCCTCGCTGTGTTTTTCTAGCCCGAGACTCTGCTGCACTGCATTGCTCAGTTCCTATCAACTGAAAAATTAAATCTGCACTCCTGTCAAAATGTGTCATCTGCACACCCGGACACTTATCCCAGTTCATCATGCTTTCTGCGGAGTCGAGGTGGAAAGAATGCTGCAGCTCCCACTTGTGAGGCCCGGGAAGACCAGGTGTTTGGGAGGATCCGAACAACTGTTGTCCTGGGAGTGTCCTGGAAGCCGACCGGGAATTCCACGGGAACCTCGGTGCTAGGAAAATAGCTAGTGTCCGTCCGTTTCCTCGGGTGTGAATCACCCTGGTTGGGCTGGGAGAACATGAAGGACCTCGTCAGCGCTGTAGAACCTGCCAAATACACATCAGAACCAGGGGCGTGTGTCTGGAGGAGGCGGCACACTATCCGGAGGCTTTTCTTCGAGGTCTATTTATCCTTTGTGCCCCACGGCTGGTGGGTTCTTTGAATGTAAACTCTTGGAAAGGGCCGGGGGAGCCTCTTTCACGCCCGGGGGAGTATCTTGCTCGTCTGTAAATGCTGAATGACAGCGGCAATTTCGGCCTGGAAGGGCCGGTGCGGATTGGGTCTGGTGACCCTCTCGCAGGCGCGGCTCGGGGCCAGGACCGGGGACACCATGGAGAGGCCGCGGGGCGCGGGCGGCGCATCGGGCCGGGGCGCAGTCTGCGGGCGCTCGGAAGGGGCCCCACCTGGTCGCGGAGCCTCGGCCGGAGAGGCGGGGCCCGGCTTCCCGGAGGCGGCGGCGCCTCCTCGAGCCCGAGCGCGCGCTCCCCGGCGTCCGGCGCACGCGCGAGGCCGGGAGGGAGCGCGCCCCGGCGGCGGCGGCGGCGGCGGGAGGAGGAGGGCGGCCGAGGGGAGCCTAGCCGCGCGCGCGGAGGTGGCGGCGGCGGCGGCGGCGACCTGCGCCGGGCGGAGTGGAGAGCGAGGGAGGGGACGGAGGGAGGCGGAGGCGGAGGGGAGTGAGAGCCGCATTTCCAGTTCCCAACTACGAGCCGCGAGTTTGTAGATGGGGCTGCTCGGTGGCGCCTGCGGCTGAGGAAGAGCAGCGGCGGCGGGCGGAGAGGAGCGGCGGCGGCGGCGCGGAGGAAGCCGCGGTGCGAGTCGGTGAGTTGCCGGGGCCCCCACGTCACTCGGGTAACGGTCTCGCCGCGCGCCGGGCCGGTCCGAGCGGGGGCGCCCTGTTGCTCGGCTTCGCGCCACGCGGGGACCCCGCCCCGCCCCCTCAGCACCTGGGCTCGGGCGGGCGAGGGGGCTGCTCCGCTCGGCCGGCGCGGGAGGGGCGCGCTCTCCGGGCCCCGGGCTCCTGGCGGGCGGGCCGAGCGCGGCAACGTGTCTGGCCCATGCCGCCGCGCCCCGCTCTCGCCACGCGCTCCGCGGCGCGGCCCGGGCGGAGGCAGGGCTGGGGGCGCGGGGCCCCCTCCGGCCGCCGGCGCCGTCTGGGGCGGGAGTGACGTTAAGACTTGAATGGAGAGCCGTGCTGGGGGGCGGTTGTGGCCGTGACAGACACCTTCGGGGTCGGTCCCCAGCGGGGGCGGCTCCGCCGGCCTCTCGCTGCCTCCCAAGCTCCGAGTTCTTGAGGGAGGAGGCTTTGGGCAAGTACTGCTGCCACTTCCGAGGCACGAGACTCCAGTTGTTTGGCCAGAGTGGTTGTGGGCCGAGCACACGCTGCTCCGGAGGCGTTTGCGGCTGAAGCAGTGCTTTCCGATTCTGGGTACGTTGGTCTGCAACCAAAAAGGTGCCTTTTTTTTTTTTTGGTGGGGGTGCTTTTTGGGGCTAGGTGGAGGGCCAGGAGGGAGCCGATGGTCGGTGTGATGACAGGATGTGGATTGGTTGATGGGTGTTTTTTGCAGAAGGACTTTTTAACACTTTCTTGGGAGTTTCGTCTCAATTTCCCCAGCTCCTGAGGTTACAGCTGGAGATTCCATCCATTCAACTTCCATCAGCTGGGGCACGTTAAGAGGGGTCGGGGGTAGGAGAGGAAGGTAATTGAAGGCTGATGGGGAAGCTCAGAAAATTCACCGCATTACTTACAAACAGCCGGTTAAGGTCAAGCTAGCCACGTTTTATTCCTCTTCCATGCCTTTGGGGATGGTTGAAATTTTACTTGAGGCTTTCTCAATTGGTCGTCTTGTTATATGGCTCGGAACATTTGAGGTGCATTAAAATGCTCTTCAGTTGGCGTATGATTTAGCAGCCATTTCTCCCGTGAAATCTTTGGAATGGTCGTTCGGAAACTTCTGTTTGTCGACTGTTTTAGGTGAGGTAACACGCTGGTCCCATTGCGGAGATAGTTGCGGTACGTTGGTGAAACGACAGACCTCAAGGTAGTATTGTATCAGGCCTGATTATAGTCAAGTCTTCTGAGGCCTGATTACAGTAAACAAAGAACTTTTTTGGGTTGTGTCATTTTAAGGTCATCTGTATCTGAAATCTATCATATATTTAAATTCATGTTTTAAGTATACGTTGGCACAGTGTGTTACTTTTTCAGGTCTATGCTTCTTTTAGTTTAGACTAGAGTTACATAATATACAAGTGGTAACATTTATAATGGCTCTGTTTTTGTCCTGTAGAGATTGCACACTAAATATGAAAAAACATTCTGGGATGTGTTTGTCCTTTTCTAATTGATGCTACTCAATTCCTTTTCCGCTTGGAATTTCAAAATAATTTTTTTTCTTTCTTTACTGGAAAGAAACTGGAACGCTGGGAAAATTGGGGGCTTATGCAAGTCTGGTAAGCTCTGTATGAGAGAATCATTTTCTGTTGTTCTGTAGGCCAACTGTTGGATTTTTTCTTGACGAATCATATTTTTCTTAAACATTCGTGGGAGCAGTTTGCATTTTTCTTGAGTCCCATTTCAGGCTGAAATTGTTCCAGAAGACTACACAGCCTGATACTCTAGCTTCTTCCCCCACTCTCTCTTTTAAGCTTGGGATAACCAAGAAAATCATAATTGAGAGGCTCCGTGTATGTTATCTGTGCTCTGTTTTGAAAATTGAAGTTGTTTGAGTATTTACTACCCCTTTATAGAGTTTACCATTTAATAAATGATTAGCAGAAGACCATCGAGATTTTAATTAGATACCCTTCACACTTTTGACATCCAAACTTTGTTGAAAGTGAGTAATAGCAGCATATTTTTGCTGAGAGTTACAAATAATACAGGATTGGGGCGGTCAAAGGCTACCTAACTATAAAAATACTAAGAAAATAAATATTAAAATGGGCAAGAGAACCCATTTGTACTTTTTGTGTCACTTGCTGTATTATAAATTACCTAGTTAGGTGGCTTTATAAAAAGAGTATCTTGCAAGTTAGACTTACGTTTTTAGCACTAGTGATAATTTTCTTTACAAGATGATTCATTTGGTAAGTGACCAAATTTGTTTCAGAACTTCATTTCAGGTAGATGTGGTTGACTTGCAGTGGATGTCCTTATATTTATTTCAGGAGGGATGAACATCTCCCCATTAGATAAAATACTTGGTTATTTGAGGATATCATTAAATTATTCCTTAAAAAAAGAAAGTACTGAGAAAAAACAACCTATAGGTTCTTTCCTTCCAAAAATAGTGTTCACATTTATGAATAAGAGCAGAAAAGCATATGAAGTCTCTCTACGGATATGGTGCTAGCATTAAATTAAAGATTTGATTTTCTTCTCTGTAGGTACCAGATTCTGCATAGATTGTTTTTTGTCTGTCTTGGAGAAGCTGCAATGGTTTTCTCACTCTTTCAGTTATTTGTTTGTGACCACTGGGGGGAGACGTCACAATTTAGGTTGTTGGTATCCCTCTCTCTACACTGCTACTAATCATTCATGGGCACTTTGCCCAACTACTGGAAATGTGTTGAGGAAGATGCACTTAGAATCCAGTCCTGATCAAGGTGTCTAAATGACTTTTATTCCCTTAAATCACACCACACTCAAAAAGCACCTCTCTTTATAAATTGTGTTTTTAACAGTTTACTTTTGGGTCTCTATTACATGGGCTAGCTAAACATCTAACACAGTGAAAGAAGAGATTCATGAATACATTAGAGCTTTCAAAGATCTGACTTTACTGATATTAATCTTAGAAGCAGTGCAGGCTTAATTGCTTGCTTTGTGTACATAGGAATTAGTTGTCTGGAAAAATCTGGGGAGAATACCACTCTTCTCTGAGGTGTACTATATCCAAACCTCTTTAAACTGGTTGGTCTCATTTTAAAAAGCTTTCAGAGGGAGAGACATTGAAGCATCCTTTGTGCTTAATTTCGCCACATGGGGAAAGTTTCTCCTTTATCACAGTAATAGAGATAAGACCAAAACTCACAACTTTGTTGACCATTAAGCTGAAGCTATTCTCAAGAGGTACAATAAAGTCAGGAAAAACTCTAGTTTCCAGTCTTCTCTTCTGACAGTATTTAACTTTGTTAGTGTCCAATTCAGTAATAACAAAGGACATTATTTTTATAGTAGTTTATAAAGAATTTAAATCCTTCTTAAAATCTTGATTGTAGTGGATTTATTCACTGTATAATGAGTAGGATAGAATTTGAAGTAGTTTCTATCACCTTTCTTTCTTCATTTTTACGATGGCTTCACTTTTTTTTTTTTTCCTTAAAAAAATTCATAACTACAATAAGAGATGTTTTCTGCTGAGGAAATGCAGATTCCTGGCCAACCTCAACATTGTGTTTACTACTTGGGGAGTAATTTCTAATGGTCTGCAAAGCAAAATGAGAAAGACAATGTAGTGAGTTTTTCATAAAGCTCAAGTTATTTTCAAATCCTTTCCTCTGCCTACTAGTTCCTATAATGGTCTGATTCCTACTTACTTTACTGACTCACAGCTTTTTCTCTTAGATCAGTTGCTCCTTTACCACTTCTGTAGCATTCTCCCTTGTTCACTGTTTTCCATCTACCCAAGGCGTGTGTGCACTGTCATGTCTGACTCGTGACCTCGCGGACTGTAGTCCACTGGGCTCCTCTGTCCATAGAATTTTCCAAGCAAGAGTACTAGCAGAGGTTGTCATTTCTTTTCTCCAGGGGATCTTCCTAACTGAGGGCTTGAACCTGAGTCTCCTTCTCTTTTGTCTCCTGCACTGGCAGGCAGATTCTTTACCACTGCTCTGCTTGGGAAGCCCGTATTCCATCTGCATGGCCCTTCTGTTTTCCGCTCAGAAATGCCATGGCTTGTTCCTGACTTAGGTCTGTTCCCTTTGCCTGGAATTGCCTTAAAACGTGACACAATGGCTCCTTTTCATCATTTCAGGTTTCAGTTCAATAACTTCTTTTCAGTTCAGTTACTTTCTCAGATAAGCATTACTGTGGAACCACCCTGTCAGAATGGCACCATCCTCATTTCCCCTTATGCCATTACTTTTTTTTTTTTTTTTGCAGATTATCATATCTGACTTTGTTTTTTATATTATTTTGTTATCTGTATACTCTCATTAGAATTCAAGCCCCATTAGAACCATAATTTTTATCTCTTTTGTCTTAACAGTATATTTCAAGAACTTAGACTAGTTCCTGGCACACCGCTGTCGTTAAATATAAATATGCATTTTTAAAAATCTGAGGTTCTATTCCTCCTGAGACTTTGGTGTTAAAGTGTTCCTTTATGAAATGATATGAATCAATGGTAGTTGTAGTAAGATAGTTGTAGTAAGTAAGCCACTTTTGGCTGTAAGTTATAGAAATCCCTTCTAACTGGTATTGGTATGAACAAAAAGTGAGATTTACTATAAGGACAGATGCAGAAGTGTCTGAAGGAATCCCAGGGTTGGGACTCTGGAACTCCAGTGCCAGCGGAACACACTTCATCTCTTCTGTTTACTCTTCCCTGTGCATTTGCTTCATGTTTTCTAATGCTGTGGAGGACCACTTCCCAGTCTTCTTAATAGAAGATATGGCCCCCAGCAGCTCCTAAAATTTCCCTGTTTCTGGGCCCAGAAGTAAATAGATTTCTCTAGCACCCAAATACATGGGGAAACAGTGAGAAACTTAATTTTGTGGGGGTGGAGGGGGAGGCTCCAGAATCACTGCAGATGGTGACTGCAGCCATGAAATTAAAAGACGCTTGCTCCTTGGAAGAAAAGTTATGCCCAAACTAGACAGCATATTAAAAAGCAGAGACATTACTTTGCCAACAGAGGTCCATCTAGTCAAAACTGTTTTCCAGTAGTCATGTATGGATGTGAGAGTTGTACCATAAAGAAAGCTGAGCACGAAGAATTTATGCATTTGAACTGTGGTGTTGGAGAAGACTCTTGAGAGTCCCTTGGACAACAAGGAGATCCAACCAGTCCATCCTAAATGAAATCAGTCCTGAATATTCATTGGAAGGACTGATGCTGAAGCTGAAACTCCAATACTTTGGCCACCTGATGTGAAGAACCGACTCATTTGAAAAGACCCTAATGCTGGGAAAGATTGAAGGAGAGAGGAGAAGGAGAATGACAGAGAATGAGATGGTTGGATGTCATCACTGACTCAATGGACATGAGTTTGAGTAAACTCCAGGAGTTGGTGATGGATAGGGAAGCCTGGCGTGCTGCAGTCCATGGGGTCACAAAGAGTCAGACACGACTGAGCAACTGAACTGAACTGATGCATAAATTGATGTAGGTATTATGGGAGAGGAAAGAATTTATCTGAACAGTAACTTGTATTGCTTAATTTTTTTTCTTTAATCATGCAATAAGCCCAGGCTAGGCAATGGCACCCCACTCCAGTACTCATGCCTTGAAAATCCCATGGACAGGGGAGCCTGGTAGGCTGCCATCCATGGGGTCTTGAAGAGTCGGACACGGCTGAGCGACTTCACTTTCGCTTTTCACTTTTGCTTTTCACTTTCATGCATTGGAGAAGGAAATGGCAACCCACTCCAGTGTTCTTGCCTGGAGAATCCCTGGAAAAGAGGAGGCTGGTGGGCTGCCATCTTTAGGGTCACATAGAGTCGGACACGACTGAAGCGACTTAGCAGCAGCAGCAGGCTAAAGCCAGCAAAATCTCTGCCCCTCTCCCCTACAAGACACACACAGGAGATTGCTTTTAGGATCATAATTAATTGCCCTTCTCAGATCACCTCTTCATCCTCCCTAGTACTGGTGAAGTTTGCTTCTAAATCAGTGAGGTTTCCATTAACTTTGTATCTTTTCAGAGACTTGTACTTTGTTAGCTACTTAGTAATTTCCAAGGAAAGATTGAACTGAATAGTGCTTAGCTTAAGAGCTTTTTACAACTACTTCATAATTTTACATTTTTGTAAATAATTTGTAAAAAAAAATGATTTAGAATTTCACTTAATATATGTATTTAGGATTTTATTACAATAAATGGCCTTAGAACACTTTTGTAAGTTATTTAGATAGTATATTAAAGGAACTTTACTTTTACATGGTTCCTGTGCTCTATAAAATAATTTTAGATCTTTATTGTGTTGGAGAAATGTGGAAAGAGGAGGGTGGGCAACTGAAATGCCCGGAACTTTTCTAGAAAATTTCATGAGAAACTGTGAAGAAGGTGACTAAGTAGATCAGGGGCCATATGCTTAGGAAAGGAAAAGGAAAGAGTGAAGAATTTACAGAAAGTCTCGTGGAACCTGGAGGAGCTACATCTTCAGTTCAGTTCAGTCACTCAGTCGTGTCCGACTCTTTGCGACCCCATGAATTGCAGCACGCCAGGCCTCCCTGTCCATCACCAGCTCCTGGAGTTTGCTCAAACTCATGTCCATCGAGTCGGTGATGCCATCCAGCCATCTCGTCTTCTGTCGTCCCCTTCTCCTCCTGCCCCCAATCCCTCCCAGCATCAGAGTCTTTTCCAGTGAGTCGGTTCTTCGCCTGAGGTGGCCAAAGTATTGGAGTTTCAGCTTTAGCATCATTCCTTCCAAAGAAATCCCAGGGCTGATCTCCTTCAGAATGGACTGGTTGGATCTCCTTGCAGTCCAAGGGACTCTCAAGAGTCTTCTCCAACACCACAGT